>JAQQZS010000011.1:1526457-1540007 GCA_030068045.1 Platyallabes tihoni
TTATCCTGCCTACTCGCTTTTCTCCGCGTTTGGGTTTACCATCCACGCTACATTGGGCTAACCGCTAAAGCTACGTCATCTGGTCATTTCAGGTTAGTTCACTCTGACAGAAAATACACATACACATTTATATTTTTAACAGAAAAAAAGACACATTTGCGAAATACAACTTCATGCCCTTTTATGTTTTATGTCTTTCAGATGAAACGTGGACGATTTGGATTTCACATTAAAAAAAAGTGAAAAAGAACCTGAAAAAGCTTAACTGTACATTATTCTAAAATGTGTGTATGAATTCTTAAGTTATTGAGACATTAACCTAATTTTGCACAGAATGCTTTATTTTAAGCAACAATTACGTTTACAGGTCATATGCTTCTAGAATCTTATATCTTATCCAAACTCACAAAGAAATATGAATGATTTGCATTTTAAATGATTATTGTTTGAAGCGAGATGCTGAAAAATGTAAATTGTAATGTATAACACAAAAAAAAATAAAATCAGTGTTTTGCCAGAGTATATTGTTAATTTTCAATTGCCAGGTACAGCACTGCTCTTAAAAAATAAAAAAATAAAAAAAAAAACTCACAAGATAATAGCATGAAGGCAAAGTGTAAAAGCAAAGTGTCTTTTTATTCCATTTTTGCTTCATTATTAACGTCATCCTTAAACACCAAAATCTATAATCATGAGTCTCTGCTGCATTTTTTGAGCCACAATGTGAATTCGTTTCGTTGTCTGATGCGATCGTTTAAATGCCTAAAGCGCTCAGACATACATTCTAATCAGTTCATGAGGCAGTTGGATTCTTTCGCTTATTAATAACAATCACGCAAACAAAACAATTAGCGTGTTTTTACTCCAGTCGTGAATTTCCTTGATGGGAAATAAAATCATATAATTAATTTTATAATTGAAACAAATCATACGTCGTACCATTGCAGTCTTATTATACATCACAGCTGTGCACGAGCGCACAATTATCAAGCATCTCTGAGCAATCGCGCCCGTCTCTGTGCACTCGTCTCCACGACAGTGATAGCACCAACAGCGGCTGCAGAATCGGCTTGTGATTTCTTGAAAGCTACAGGTACGAATGCGGTCTGGGTAGCGATTTGAGGTCGACGTTAAAAGCCAGGCCTGACCTTGCATCGCTTTCACACGGGTCAATCATAATTCCATTTACAGGTTGGAGCTAAAAAGCAAAGGGGCGAACAGGTCTCCTGCCCTCTTTACCCTGAAGTTGCTAAACATTTCCATGCTATGCTACATTGATTTTGCTTCATAGTCTGCGGTGCTGTAGCAGCAGTTTACTTGTCACTGCAAATATCAAGCAATCACTGTTTCAAAGGTCAGTGTTTTATGGAATGCTTAACATGTCAGCGAGATTACAGTGGCATTTCCAATGCAATGGCAGAAAGCCCATCAAATAAACCTCTCAGTTCACAAGTCATGCAGAAAATATGCAAATACACCTTTTCACGAACACTCTTTCGCCGCAAACTCGTTCCCTGAATTTGCCCGAAAGCAGCAGCTCGTGACATTAGACTTCGTCGTATTATGACGGTGTTAATAATGACAGAACCTCAAAACAAAATAAAGCTGAAAGCCTGTTACACTCGACTTACGCTATATTCTACTTTCTAGTGCATTTTAACGCTCGATCGTTCAGCGTCAACACTTTAAAAGCAACTTTTTAGGTTTTTCACTTTTGACCGTTCAATGCAGCAGGTGTGTTTCAAGTTGCCAATAAAGCTAATGACCAAAGTTGGTGGGTTTTCAACCCAATTACATCTTACCACTACATCATTCTCACCTATAACGTATCTCATTATGCAAACTAATTTTCTATTACAATAGGTAGCTTACAATGCATATTGATATCCAGTCAATAACTATTTCTATAACTACTGAATATATTTATTGCCCATACCCTGTACACGGTATGTTCAAGTCAAACCAGGACTTTTGATTGTGTAGAATAACACAACACAGTGATGAGAGAGAAAAAAACTTCTTTTGTTTCTCTACATTGATCTTTTGCAGTCACGTGACTACCATGACACAGCTGATGGCAGTAGTACAGCTAACATGGATAAAAGAGTAACATAGCAACTGATCGCTTCTGTTCTGCTAATTATTTTCATATGCAGTGTACAAATACAGTACTGCATGTGATTCTTCTGAATGCAAACTATCCAAAAAATAGTAACGTGTCTATCTCAGGCATGGGGAAACAAGTTCTTAAAGTTCTTAAATCTTTATAATTTACAGTAAGCAGTTTTTAACTGGACAGCACTTTGGCCTCGCAACCTCCAGTTCGATTGGTCGATGGTTCGATTCCCACCTCTGTGTGCATGGAGTTTGCATGTTCTCTCCATGCTTGGTGGGTTTCCTTCGGGTACTCTGCTTTCCTCCCACAGTCCAAATACATGCAGATTAGGTTCACTGGCATTTCCAAATTGTCCATAGTATG
Organism: Platyallabes tihoni; assembly: GCA_030068045.1. Taxonomy (NCBI): domain Eukaryota; kingdom Metazoa; phylum Chordata; class Actinopteri; order Siluriformes; family Clariidae; genus Platyallabes; species Platyallabes tihoni. The sequence goes on from JAQQZS010000011.1 coordinate 1,528,937, forward strand.
AGACCTCCCAAGTCTCCTAGGATACTCCCAAGACTCCAGGCCACCACGACCCTGTACACAGGATACAGTAAGTGCAATAGAGAATGACTGACCGAGAGAGAGTGTTTTATTTGTACAATTTACACCAACTTTTTGTTTTGCTTTATGAGTTTAACTGTATAGTTTTGCAGTGAAATTCTGGCAACCACAGCTGTTGGTACTTTACTTTAAAAATCAACTTAGCAATTAATTACCGCTGTACCTTGGCATACAAATTTAATCCATTCCGGAGGCGACTTCTTAAGACATTAAACCTCATTTAACCTTAATTTATGATTCCTCTCGGCACCGACTGCTTTAAAAACCAAACTGAAGCACCTCCGTTTTCTTCTTGCTACCGTCCTTGATAACTTACTTGGGACCTGTGGTGCTACTGTATGTCTTTACTAAATCTTGAACAAAATGCAGAAAAAAAAATAAATCATTCCAAAAAAAAATTTAAGCTTGCTTTGCATTGGTTCTCAACTACTTCACTGCACAATTTAGTGCTTTCTGAGCTCCCAGCGCACCTGATTTAACTAATTGTATTGGGTGTGAAAACAATAAATTATGCAGGGCATGTGGTCTTCCAGGAATAAGATTGAGAACTACTGGTGTATCATACAATTGTACTGTTTTGTTCACTGAGATAGACTGTAATCTGGTCTAGTGTATGTGGTGTTGTTGGTTGTAGTTTTGCATAAATAGGTTTACTATATATATATATATATACTGTATATACAATTTCCTGCAGTAATACATCATAAACAAACAGCAGGTTTTAACTATAAAATTTACAGTAGACATAAAATCACACCATAATGTGCTGTGCATTTTGACCGAAGTTCTTGCAAACACAGCTGCTGGCATTTTACTGTAAAATACACAGTGTATAGAAAATATTCACTACGTTTCCCGTTCCCAGTCTTTACACTATACTGTATCTTACAAAACTAACGGTTGTGTGGATCACAACCACCATGTCCACACTCATACTCAGAAATGTATTACGTAGAATTAATTTTAGATTATTTTTTTAACATTTGTTACGCATGAAGAGCTGATGAAGAATAACATTTGTTGAAGAGATCACTTCACTTCGCTGATGTGAGAAGAATACCTACACAGCGTATAGACGGTGAATGAACTATCACTGTGTCTCATGAAAGCTCTGAGTCTGTAATGAGATTCATGATTTCAGAGCCAGAGGAGTTGAGTCATTGCACTTGACCTCCAAACTGGCACTTCTTTTTTGTCTTTCAAACTCATTTCCAGTGATTGCACTCATTAAAACCAGACACAAAGATCCAGCTTGTGATAAAGGTCCACAGATTCGGCTGCAGCTGCTACTCAGCTAGCGATGGCGTTCCAATTAAATGAGACATTCTTAGCATGGGGGGGTTTTGGGGTTTCTGCGCTCGCGCAGATTTTCCCTATAATCATACTTGCTCCTGATGAATAATTGGACAGAGGTGAGAAAAAAAGTGACTTATCTGACCAGAAAGGAGTGAAATCAGGACCAAATGTTCAGACATATTGTCAAGATCAGCAGGTGCTAATGATCTACATGAGACGGTTGAAGTTAAAGAGGATCGTCGCGCTAACAGACTCGATAGTGACTTTTTAATGACGCTCTTTTAATATAGTGCCAGACAAAACATGGTATCAGTGCTAAAAAGTGTCTCACCTAGGTGAAAAAAGTGAATTCTCAGATACAATCATTTAACACCATTTTTCATAATACTTAATGCTTCTTATCGCCTGATCCATGTCATTCAGATGAAACTTGGCCCATTTAGATGTCACATGAAAAGACAGAAACCTGAAAAAGTGTACTATTTTAAAATGCAAAATTGTTAAGATATTGCAACATGAATTTGACAGGGTTACGGACACTACAGATTTTGGGGGGGGGGGGGGTTAGCAGCAATTTTTACAGGTCATATGCTTCTAGAATCTTACACCAATTTCAGTATCAATATTCATAAAGAAATGTGTATAATTTGAATTTTAAATGGTTATTGTTTGGAGTGAGCGTGCAGCAGCTTGGTGCAGTTGCTCTCTGGGTTTGGTGTTCTACAGAGCGCCACAGGAGATCTTTTCTCCCAATGGCCATACAATTATATAACTCATCTCTGTAACATTTTCACTACGGTATAGGGAATGTTAGTTACTGTTACCTTATGACACTACTGTTCCTACAACTCAAGATAAGTTCCAAGTGCAATATCTGATTACCAGTCCATCTCTTTTCATTTACACTACATTTCAAGTGCAATATGTAAGTTACTGTGTGCTGTATTTAATTCTATTTTTACTTCTATTTATTGTTATTTTTCTTTATATTTTTATTTCTTTAATTTTTTTTTCCTGTCTAATATAATTTTTTTTCTTTCTTCCCGGTAAATTAATCAAAGCAACTGTATAACCAAGACAAAGCAATTTCCCTCTGGGATTAATAAAGTCATTGAATAATGCTGAAAAATCGCCTTTTTTGTTTTTAGGAAAGCAAAACTGGTCACTTTCATGTTGCATAAACTTCAGAAGTACCTTTTGTGGCATACACATTCTGTGTATTATATATTATATTTTAGAACATAAAAAAGCATCAACACTGTGTTTTGGTCGTGTATAACAATAAAACGATTAATTGAGTCCTCTGGAGAGCGAATACATTATTCCATAAAAAGTCAGCATGAATATATGTAATTAAAGGCTCAGTTTGGTTCAGTTTGATTGTCTCATATCATGTGCATGGAGATTATTGTGAATTCAATCTCAAATGAAGTGGAATTATTAAAAAAAGACTCCTTATCAAGACTCCTTATCGGATGTGTGAGGTGATATTTGTCAGTCCTCATATTCGCTTTGTAAGCAACCAAAGAGGCTTTTGAGGTGCAAAGCTCATCAAGATTATTCTGTGTGACAAAAGCAGACAAGAGATGTCGAAGTCAATTGCACCGTCTTTGGATTTCTTATATTTTATTAATACACAATTTGTAAAAGGCATGCATAATAATGATAACCCAATAACCCACTATCTTCCCTTACCAGTTCCAGTACAAATCCTTTAATTTGTGGAATAAATAAAGCAAATTTGTTATTAATGAAAACCCCCAAAAAAGTAAATAAATCACTTAACTCCAAGACTACGCCATTTTTTTAGAACTTCTCACCCTATCACAGATAGAGCACCTAATGACCTTATATTTTGAGTCACTATCCATAGCTTGAGTTTTGTGTTTTGAGCTTTTAACGCTGCTTCCGCTGGCCTGATTCATCTAACGGTCTTGAATAAAATCCCAGGATACCTAAACTCCTCCTCCTTCTCCTCTTGAAAAGGCAAAGTTCCTCCGCTAACCTGAAGAATCCTAATCATAATCTTTTCTTTACTTCTTGACAGAGAGAAACAATAATGTTCTACATGGAAATGCTTTTTTTTGTTTTAATTGAAAGTGAGCAAGTCCATGAGAATACAAATAAAAGCTTGACCACCCCTATGAAGGTCTTTCTTAAAATGTTGCCCTTCAATTGAACTAAGAGACCCAACATGATGGTGTTACTGTACACAAAGCCAGCATCATGAACACATACACTATATGGACAAAAGTGTTTGGCCAAACCTGCAGTGACATTGTATCCAAATACATAAACTTCAATATGGAGTCGGTCACCCTTTTGCAGCTCTAATTGTTTGAGTGTTTTCATGGCCTGTGGGAATTCATGGCCATTCATTCTGTAGAGCATTTATGAGGTCGGGCACTGATGTTGGACAAGAAGGCCTGACTCGCAATCTCCGTTCCAGTTCATCCCAAAGGTGCTCGATGGGACTGAGGTCAGGGCTCTGTGTTCGGGCCGGTCGAGCTGGTGAGCCATCGCCGCTAATGATCCCGGGCTTCTCCCCGTGCTATAAAGCACAGCAGGGAGTGTAGCTCGGGGTCTGATGGGAGACTGGATTTTACTACACGGTGTGAGTGTGACGCGCGTGCTACAACGCGGAAGAGCGGCATACAAGTGGAGCGCGCCCCAGGGACTTCAAAGAGACGAAAACGCCTTTGATTGCCTCGACGAGGACAGCCGCGAGCTCACTGCCGGAGCTCCCGCGGCTCTCACATGGAGCCGGATTATGATGACCCTGCCGCCGAAGAGGAAAAGGCCACAAGGAGGATCACGCCACAGCCTTTGTTTGAGGCCGTCTGAGGCCGCACCCACAGAGAGAGCTGGGAAGGGCCAGTGCTGCCATCCGCCGAGAGCAGAGTCAGCGCGAGGCCCGCGCTGCCACTCTGCCTGCTGTCCACCGCTCATCAGCCTGTGCCCCCATGCCAGTGGGGCACTGCTCACCAGACCTGCACATTCTTTCCTTCCCTTTCGTTCCATCCTCCCTCCATTAACCCTTTCCTTCCCCATTTTCCTAAATAAATGACCCTTTTTCCCGTAAGACCTCGTCTCGTGTCCGTGCTGTATGGTGCCGCCCGTGCAACATGGGTCGAACCCGTTACAAGTGCATTATAAAGGAAAAGGGGGAACAGGGAGGGAAAGGGATGATTAATGGTCTGGTGTCTATTCTTTTCTCCATATAGTGTAAATCATCTATCTATTATTTAATGCACACACACACAGATACAAACATGGGCATCAGGTAGAGCCATGGATATTTCCCAGCATATAAAATGATTTCCTTCTTAAAATGTAATTTCTCACATGCAACTCGTACTTTATCAAATAATATAAGAATGGTTCCAATTACAAGTTTTACTCTGACAACCGAAAACTTTGTTATTATGGAAATAGGCATCTGTTCTCAAATAAATGCCCTTGCTGCAAGAATGAAAGTCTTTCCAGATGGACTGTTTCCATTGTAGGCCTTGCCTAAGGCGAGTGTATATTTTTCTGAGAAGACACTGGAATCAGACTGTAAGTGCTGAAATAGAATAGGTACAAATTTTATTTTACCCTAAAGTAGAGAAACCAGTACATTAGTTTGCTAATATTGAAATTTATAAATAAATGTGTCTGGTCAGACGTCTGTCCGCGAAGGCATGTTGCGCGCATGATAAAGCACCATAAATTCAGCAGAATGTGAGCTAAGAAGATAAAGTGATAAATAAGTTAGATGCTTGCATTGGTCCCAACATAGCCACAGATGGTGACCTCGTTCCAAGCAGCAAAGGACGAGCTAATGGCCAAAGGTATTATCCATTAATAAGTATCTCCAAATGTATGCAACTAGCAGGCTGCCTGGTGTTGTTTACTTCAAACGCCTCTTCGTTCGGAATCCAGGTGGCCATTTTGTTTTGGCCTGGCTGCTCGGGATAAGAGAAGCCAAATGAGGGCGGAATGCATAATCAAAGGTATCGTTTTTTTTTTTACCCCTTATTGGGTTTTGTATGACAATATGCAAAGATAACACAGAGGCAGAGCAGTCAGGCAGATAATTGCTGAGAAACTAATTAGCCAACTACTCAAGGACAGCTTGGGATGGAGAGATGGAGGGAGGAGGCACTGTGTCACCAAAAATAATTGGATCGAGAATGCCTGGGAATGCGTTGGGTAAACAAGAGTGGAGGAGCGAGTAAGCCTCGGAGTAGAGAAGGACCCAGCAAGGTTGAAGATTAAATAAATTAATGAGAAGGAGGGAGCGTTGAGGGCCATCAACAACACCCATGTTTGTGACTCTTTTATGAGACTTGACTACGCTCAACCCCAATTACTTGCCTTGATTAGTCAGTCCGTAATGGCAGCGTGGTTTGAGCAGAGACGTGAGATGGAGGCAATTGTCAAATATTTAAATGGAGATAAATGGAGATCCATTAAGAAGGTTTGGAGACACCTTAGTAATGAATAATGCAATACGGTATTTATTAACGGACAACACACAATGCTTTTGTAGTTTGCTCAGCACTTTCTAACACAGCTTGTTATAAAGGAACTGAAAAGCACAGAAGTCCATTACTGACACTGGAGACTCCTTTAATGTTAATATTAATATTAATATTTCTCCTAACAGAAATCGTCACTCCAGCTATAAGTTTTAAATCAGCGTAGTATGTATTCGCCCTGGAATGAGCCGTTACTATGAAAGCGATGATGTATTAGAACTAAAGTGAACCTCATGAATAATTCACATCAGTCATAGCTGTGCAGTTCAAGAAAATTAATCCACACTTTCTGACTTTTAATAGGGAATCAAGCACATCGTGGTGGCTCTGGGACAGAATTTTAAACATTCTTCTAATGATGATTGAACAAAAGAACATACCCAATGGGATGCTCCGTGCCTCAACCCAGTGGGATGCCATTTAGCCGCAGTGGCAGCTTCAGAGCTGATGATGCCACCGACACTGCGCTCGGCAACAACAAATGCATGCGCACTTGGGGCGGAGCCAGCCTCGATCAGCACTGGCTGGAGGGTGATTATCGCCTTGAGCCTCCCCGGAGATGTAGAACGTGTAGCTGTGCATCTGTCTCTTTTCTGTCTCGCCCTGTCATCTTTTTCTACTGCCAGAACCCTCATTCAGAGAAGCATGCCCTCCAGCACGGTTCTGAAGTCAGGCCACAGTCGAGAAAACAGTCCTCGGTCCTGTCCAGCACCTTCCTGACCTGACTGTAGCACTCTATGTTGGTGGCTACTCTAGTCACCTCTGTCTTCTTCACCTTTTCTCTCACTCATTCATCAACAGAGACAAATAACTTCTGGGCTGGTTTGCTGTACATGGGCTTTTACCAAATACAGTCTAATTCCATAATTATGGCTCCATTTATGGGTTGGATGGATGGCTGGCAGGCTGGATAGATGGATGGATGGATGGATGGATGGATGGAATCAACAAATGTATTTCTGCAAAAGTGTTGATTCAGTTGATCCAGTTCAGTTGATTTTGTCCAAAAGATATGTGGCAAAATTATTGAACAAGTTCAGTTCTGGGAGCTCATTTATAAGTCCAATTTGTTCGTAAGTCCAACAAACATTGTCTAGGTACTAGGATACGAACACAATTGGCTACACACAGTATATTACAGTACAGAGTTCTTTAGAATTGGGCTGATGGTTGAACGTTTCATGTTAGAAGAACAATAAATTGCTTGCCGCTTCTTAGTAGTACTGTACATGCCAGGATGCATGCATGCGACAGATGCAAACTTCCGCGATTAAACATGCTAAACGTATGTTCGTATCTTTGAAACTTCAGGATTTGAATGTTCGTATGTAGGGGACCTACGGTATGAGGTAAAACATAAGCAAAATCTACTGCAAAATCTACAGAGCTCTTAACTCTAATGAGAAAAAGCTAAAATGTTGAGTTGCATACTGTAGATTCAGTTCAAATTGCCAGTTAGCTCTACCGGGGCCAGAGTAAAGAACCTTTTTGCTAAGAAAATTTGCAAAGGAAGCGATGAATAATTATATTCCCCTATGCACAGTGAGGAGGATGGTGAACAAGGCAAAGAGGAACCAAAAAAATCCAAGTTTCAGAAATGCTAAAGTGATACTTGGGGGTTTGTTTTTGTTGTCTCAAAATTGCCAGTGAGACACCACCTTCATAAGCAGAAAATCTTTGGATGAGTTCCATTAAAAAAAAAGCTTTTTCTGAAATCAAGAAACCCGCATCTGAACTTTATCAAGCAAGACTGAAGTTACAAATGGAATTGTGTGCTCCGTGTTGGTCAGATGAAACTAGTTTTTGGGGACTAACTATGAGGGGTGTTGAAATCAAAGCGGAACTTTCTTTGATGAAATTTCTGAAAAATGGAGGCATTAAAGCGGTTGACATTTACAGAAAACTTCAAGCACAGAACAATGATGAGACTTTTAGCCGCAGTAAAACTTAAGAATGGTACAAATGTATTGGAGAAGCCCTTTACGTCCGTGAATGATCCCGGACAAAATAGCTTAGAAACGGTTGCAGTCGTTCCTGTGAACATTCAGCGAGTAGAACACCTGATCCTTGAAAATCGACAGATAACTTGTCGCCAAGTTGCACAAGAGACGCATCTGTCTGTATAAAATGTACACACAATCATTTACCAGCATCACTTGCACGTCACAGAAACTCCACAGAAAGATTTCCACATGTTTGAACCATTAAAGGAGTTCCTGGGAGGCCAGCGGTTCAGATGTTAAGCAGGCAGCCCAATCATGGCTCCGGCGTCCAGAGAAAACTTTCTACCTTGATGGTGTCCAAGCTCTAGTGAAACTCTGGGATAAGTGCATTAGTGTATCAGGGGATTATATAGAGAAATAAAGGGAGTTTTTACTCTCAGAACTGTGTTCTGTTATTCTGCACCTCATACCCACAGTAAAATATGGCGGTGCCTCTTTGATGCTTTGGGGCTTTTTTTTTGGACCAAGAGTCAACAAATTAAGGTCAGCAGTGTAATAAATAAAATTTTAATTCCAGACTATTTTATCTGGAAATCTGGGTTCCTGTGCCCGAAGGCTGGAACTGGGCTGTGGTTCGGTCTCCAAAGAAAGAATTTCGAAATCAATGTTTACAGCAGCAGTTACAAATATTTGGTCTCCACTAAGGATGGAAGATCACAAGAGGAACGCCACAAATCTCAGAGAAAGAGTGCAAGTCCAAGAGTTCACTCCACTCCTTCTCCAACCTTCTACAGAATGTCCCATCGACATCTTCAGCACTAATGAATAATAAACAAGACAGTACAATTACAGTCTCTTCATTAAAAAAAAGTGTGTGCCAAAATTATTGGCACCCTTCAAAAGAATGAGTTAATACTGATTACATACTGTAAAATCACTCCGGTTTTCATCTTAAGCAAAACAATATATATTCACTATACTTTTGTTCCAACAGGGAAAAAAAGTCTCATTAAAATAACTTTTTTTTCGGACTTTCTTGTAAAATCCTAAATATCCGTCATAATTTTTGACACCCCTAAGATACAGTGTTCACATGACAAGCTTTGGATTCAGCGCAACAACATTAAAACAGTGATTGAAGAATAAATAAATAAATCATGATTCTGATGGATGCTATAGAAGCGATTTCGATGCTTAAATAATGCAAGGTGTACAAATCCCGAGCCTCCTTTTCAGTCCTGCATACAATAACGTCCTTATGGAGAGTCTGCTATTTCTATCAAGTATAATTACTGCGAACCCGACCCGGGTACAAAGCGTCCTGAAAGTTCTGCCAAAAAAAAGAAAGGGAAAGGACGAGAGCTCCACTTATCTGGCATGAAACATGCCCACAAGTAATTACAGATGGATAACAAATTAAATGAAGGGAGAAAAAAATTAAGGCTGCCAACGCAAGCGGACGTTTCCGATTAATGCCATTTTGTTACCTTCTCCTGGGACCGGCTCAGTGCAGCCAGGATAAAATAAGTAATAATAGGCATAATGTGCTATTTTCCTGTCTCAAGTGCAGCATTTAGTTTGTTACAACCTGTTCGTATGGATGTTCACTCTTTATTATAACACCCCAATCCAACATAAACAGTTGACCTCAAGTAAAGGTCCCATATGTTGCGATAAGTTAACACAGGTCGCATAATTTATTTATTTTTTCCTCTTTTTTTTATTCATGCCATTTCATGATCTTCATAAATGAGATATTTCTGAGCCACGTCCCCCCAAAGGGACTAAGTTGAGCAAACAGCTGGGGGAGGGGCTCTTCTTATATGATGTCACAAAAGGAATATACAAATGAAAAAGGACAAAATGCAGGGATTTTTTTTTTCTCATGATTTTTGCTAGTATATGCAAACTGGAAAAAATAAAGAGCATCCTTTGTATCAAAGGTTCACGTTAAATACTAACTAAATACAACAGAACTAATCATTGCATTTGAACAAATTACTCAGCTGTGACCAACAGGCCATTTAACACCAAAAGTGCCTTTTAGTTGCACACAAGCTTCTACTTTAATTGGTGTTTAAATCCACACCAGCTGTGAGACGCACCATAAAAGCAGGCTCCCACCTGTTCTGTTGCAGTGAATTGTTTATGCATTTGGTGTTAGTTTTGTGCCAAAATCCAGAACAAAAGACTTTTAAAAAAATATTTTGCACTTTTTAACAAAAAAAAAAAACTTCTTTTCCTACAACTTTTTTTGTTTTGTTGTTTGTGTCACATTAGCAGCCAATCAGAGACTGGAACAGGGTAAATTCTACTACAACTTGTTTCTGATTGGATCATTTCATCGTTCCCTGTTGTTGCATTTAGGTGGTTTATAATCTGCTTTATCATCATCTATATGCTAATTCATACTATTAGTTTACTTATAGCATAAAGTAAACTTCATGATGTTTGTTAGGTAGTCTACGTGGCTTTCGTCATGTGGAACAGCGAGAATCAGTGTGTCAGGTTTAATTAACTAATACGGTTTATCCTAATTATGAGGGGCGTTCAAGTCAAACGGGGACCTTTGATTGGACAGAACACAGATACGAGAGTAAAAACTCCCTTTATTTCTCTATATAATCCCCTGATACACTAATGCACTTATCCCAGTGTTTCACTAGCGCTTGGACACCATCAAGGTAGAAAGTTTTCTCAGTACACTGGAGACCTGATCAGACTGCAGTGGGCTCCGAGCCACCTCGGCAATGATCATCATTCACCGACCTATGGCCGTCTTTAAAAAATTTTCACCGTTAAATGTTCTACTGTGGCTAAGAGTCTCATCACAATACTGTGCTTGAAGTCTTCTGTAAATGTCAATCACTTTTACATCTTCACTCAATAGAAATTTCATCATAAGTCCCAGTTTGACTTAAAATAAATAAATGAATAAAAAAAAATCAAAAAGTTTAAAAAATATTTTTTATAAAGAAAAAACTATTATTAAAGCCACAATAATCCTGTTTTTATATCAGCCAAAAAACAGAAAGTGTGAACAGGAAGTTCTCACATGCCAGAGCTCACAGTTACCTCATTAATAAAGCTCGTTAATTTCACCATACAGGGAGTGCAGAATTATTAGGCAAATGAGTATTTTGTCCACATCATTCTCTTTATGCATGTTGTCTTACTCCAAGCTGTATAGGCTCGAAAGCCTACTACCAATTAAGCATATTAGGTGATGTG
>JAQQZS010000011.1:1560849-1577839 GCA_030068045.1 Platyallabes tihoni
GGATAGGCTCCAGGTCCCCGCGACCCGAAATACAGGATAAAGCGGTACAGAAAATGAATGAATGAATGAATGAATATAACAAAATGATAATTCTATTAATACATTAATAATAGTAATACTACTACAACTACTACTACTAATAATAATAATCAGAATAATAAACTGGCTTGAGATGCTATGTATTGTAATCTGACTCGATATCAGACAGTTATAACTTCACTGCAAAGAAATCACAATACAAAGACAGCATTCTGTATGCAAGGCAGTGAATGTTTTTTCGTTCTTTAATAATAAGTCAAAGCTGTGTATTTAATATAAAGGGTGAGAGCTAATCTTATTTCCTGGTGTGACTAAAAATCTCTCTGAATCGGCATTGCTACCGAACACGATGCGATTCGATTTACGTCTCACGTCACACGTTCAAATTTAGATCAGCGGTTGACAGAGGTGGGAAAATTCACAGCAGCTGATGATGAGGGACTGAACGTCGGGAACGTTGTTTTGTGCAACACCATATGATCATGCAGGGCTGTGGGTGAAGACCTACTGTAGATATACATCATATTTTCAGTCAAAATTTGCATTAAGAAAAATAAATACATCTGCAAATCAAAAACACATAAATCAAAAGGAAAGACACTAAAGCAAATAGCGAACACTGATTTAATTCCTTGTTTAAATTTGGGCTTTGCATGCCACTATATGGGGAAAAAAAGAGCATCGTAATCTCTTATTCATTGCCTATGATTCATTGCTACGTGTACACGGACAATATTTCTTCAATTTGATTGAATCCATTCCAGTTAGTGATTCCGATGTCGCTGTGTGTTTACATGCTCAAGGAATTTAATCAGAATGTAATTTCTTTGACATGTGGCTCTGCTCTCTGTCAAGTGTTTTATCTGCTGGAAATATAACAGAAGGTGAAGAAAAGGAGAAGGAAGAAGAAGAAAGTAGTTTTCTCCAACTTTGAGGTTAGATTAGGCTTGCCCATCTTTTCCAGATAAATCCCGCCTTCTGTGTTATGATTGGTTACAAGAATTCAGTCTTATCTGTGATTGGTTAAATGCTTTACTGCATGTGAAATGTGAGCCAATCAGTGCTTTATCCAAAATGTCCTGCCTCGTCACGTCACATAATGTTACCCTTACAGAAAGAATATATTTGCTCTGACAAAAGAGAAAAGATTTGTAAGAGAAAAGAGAGTACGTGTTTACCTATTTATCTACTGAATCTAAAAATCTGATTAGGAACCTTATTGGTCAGAAGGCATTATTTTCTATAACAGCTGCTCTGAAAGTTTTCTATTATACTGTAATATCTCAGTCATAAGAAATTGTTTGGCAAATGAATGTAACATTATGCCGGGTACAAACGTATAATCATTGATACTATATAGTAGAGATTCAGGAAAAAATCGATTCAGCAACCTATTGCAATTCTCACCTCTCGCCACACTCCAAAAGCAATATTTTTTAATTTATATAGGTTTGCGTTTGAGATGGTAAAATGTTGCTGTTCCTCTATAAACCTACAGGTAGAGCACTCTAAACTTTTCACACACTAGCCTGCAGCACATAGCACCTGTATGTCCTGTTCATATTAGTATTGATATTAAAGTTGGTGTAAGCTTCTAGAAGCATATGACCTGTAAAAATTGTTGCTTAAATTGGTTTTTGGTAAAAGCCTAAAAAGTAAATAAAATCTGTAGTGTCCGTAACCATGTCAATTACAGTGTTGGGGGACGTTATTTTTTAAAGTAACTACAGTAATTACATTACAAAATTATTGTCTTTAAAAAGTCATCAGTTACATTACAGCGTTACTTTCTGATAAAAGGAACTAGTTTGAGTACTTTTCTATTGCAGAAAATGAAAACTCCTTTGTGAATCCTCATGCACGTTGTTCTAGTCAAGACCTTTATAATTATTCTACCATCATCACTCAGCGAAGTTTGGCCCATAATCTGTTAACTACTAATACCCCTATCTCACCTACGCAGTATCACGCGGTGACTGTAAGTATGGTTCATCATGATTCACCGCGAGTTTTGGCGCCGTGATTAGGTTTCCATCTTTCCGCGCGTCTGTCCTCGCATAGTCAAACTGTATAGGTGAGATAGGGGTATAACAGCAGGAACAACAGAGGGGGGGCGGGTGCTTGTAGGACGGATTTCACCTACACACACTGATGGATTGGGAATGACTGCTGTCTGGCTCACGGATTACATAAATTGTCTAAATAACAGACTACATTTTTGAAAAAGTAACTAAATAACTGAGAACATAAATGGCGGACCTAACGCGTTAGATTACTCGTTACATCAAAAAAGTAATCTATAAAAAGTACTACAATGTTACTTTGTAACGCGTTACACCCAACACTGGTCAATTTCATGTTGCGATATCTTAACTATTTAAAATAATACACTTTTTCAGGTTTATGTCTTTTCATGTAAAATCTAAATCGGCTAAGTTTCATCTGAATGACAGTTAAGATCTTTGAAGGATTTGAATTCAAAAAAGTAACTGACACTACGGACATAAAAGGGCATGAAACTGTATTTAACGAATGTGTTTCTTTTTATCTGATAAAAATATAAATGTGTAGCATATTTACAAGAAAACAAAGCCTGAAACGGGAGATAAGAAGCTTTAAATATTATGAAAAATGGTGATCCTAACTAATAATTCACCTTTTCACCTAGGTGAGACACTTTTTAGCACCAAATACCATGTTTTTTGGTCGTAAGTTTAAAATATATATAAAAATAAAATCCAATGAGGGTGATTATATAATCATGACACTAACAGAATCGCAATACTAATTGAATCAGCACCCGGGTATTATGACATCGTATTGCATGAGCATGAGATTCCCATCCCTACTGTATATATATAGAGAGATGAGGTTTTCTGTAGAGAGACATTTAATTAACATGTGCAGTGTCAGTGCTTTGTAACAGTCTGTATTTTCTCTTGCTTATCTGTAACGTTTTAATAACTTTAAGAGGGAAAATGTGAGCCTGGTGCATAAATGAAATCAGAAACTAATTTAGACTCAAATTAATAGTTTTGGCAAACCGCTGTGGTATTAGAGGGGAATTAACCAATTCAGGTCATGTTGCTCTAGGAAAAGAATCCACTTCAGGGTGTTCTAACAGTATTTCTGGCCAGATCACATGACCTTACTGATTGGACTAATTTCCAATAAAAGTGTTTTATTTCTTTATTATTGAATTGCATAAAAAACAATCATATATAGTGTACATTCAAGTAAAAGATTCATTATTTGCATGAAAAAAAAATACCCAAGCTTTGAAGGCCGAGCTGCAGCCTTTGGCACCAATACACCAAAAGAGCATCTGAATTATTTATACTTTATTAAATTTTTTTTTAAAGCTCCTTGAAAGCAGTGCATGTTATGAGCTTTTTTGTACGCCTTTCTCTCAACGACCTTCAGAATGATTGCAATAAAAGCTGCGATCCACAATTCCGATGTGTCCCCTTTTATCCTGCATTGGCCTACAGAAAACTTTTAAACTTTATGAATGTGTTTCGTGTGAATCATTTAGTGGAGCGTGAGTGAGAATTTTACCTGTTTGGTGACTATGGGAAATGGTCTGTGTTTGGTTAGTCAAGCAGTTTTTTTTGTGTGTGTGTGTGTGTGAATGCAGGCTGTGTGTAATGATAAAATGTACAGTAGCACCTTCAAAAGAGAGCTGGCGTGTGAAATCCAGAGTGCTTTACGTCCTCGTGAGTTTTTCATCCTAATCTCTATAGCATCCGTCATATAAACCGTCACATTTCTCTGTACCTAAGAAAAGCACAAAAAGCCCATTTACTTAAAATTTCATTTTGGTTAAATATTTCAAATACATGATTACATCATGCCACTTCTGTGCTTTCCCAAGCTTCATTTATAAAAAAAAAAAAAGTATAGTATAGTATGGTATGGTATAGTATAGTAGTCTGTGCTCTAGATTTAGATGTTCATTTATAAAACTACTTTATTCATTTATAAATGAGTTAGACAAGAATATCTTCATCTTCTATACAGCTTTATCCTCTATTCAGGGTCACGGGGGCCTGGAGCCTATCCCAGGAGTCTTAGGGCACAAGGCGGGGTACACCCTGAACAGGGTGCCAATCCATTGCAGGGCACACACTCATACGCACATTCACACACTACTGTCAATTTGGGAACACCAATTAGCCTAATCTGTGTATCTTTGGACTGTGGGAGGAAACCCACCAAGCACAGGGAGAACATGCAAACTCCATGCACACAGAGACGGGAATCAAACCCAGACCCTGGAGGTGCAAGGCGACAGTGCTAACCACTACACCACCGTGCCGCCACGAGACAGGAATATGTTGTGCATAAATGGTCGTTAAGTGAGGAATACAGCTTAATCTTGCATGTTATAAGAACATAATCAACAGAATAGTGGTGTAATACTGTAGCTACAGGCATTTGCCAGTGTTTAAAATAAATTATAGCTGTACCTCGGCACATAAGTCAAGAATTGTTTTATTGCGAAACACATTTTCCCATAGGAAGTAATGTAAATGCAGATAATCCGTTCCAGCCACCCAAACAAATATGAGCAATATTACCAATTTCCAACACTATAATCATATTTTTGCATATAAAAACAATTGAAACATTTAGAAAAAACATGTAAATTAAGTAAAATATGAAATAAATGGACATTATGCCTTATTTTATGATTCCTCTTGGCACCGGCTGTTTTAAAAACCAAACTGAAAGTGGCTTAGTTTTCTTCTTGCTTCTTCATGACTTAATACTTGTAATCTGGTTTTATTTACTGCTTGTTATGCAGTAAAGGAAATACAGCTTGGGTTCATGGTTTGGTGTCAAATACCACCTTTTATTACTGTATATGTGACTAGAAACATTATGAAAGAAAAATAGAACTTGGAGCGATGGATCTTTGAGTGTACGTACAGTAGTAGGGATGGGAATCTCCAGGGATCACCCGGAACTATATTATAACGATACCTTGCTGTGAATTCGATTTGTATTGTAATTTTGTATCATGATTTTTATAAATGTCCTGACAATGTAAATTTTTGTTTTAGATTTTGTTACTGTTCTAAACAAACTTGGTAAATAATTTGCTCACACCACACAGGATGCTGTGCTGTGTGAATATTTTAGTGCATGCCACCTACAGGATTATAAAGGAACTACAACTCTTTGCCACCTTAAATGCAAATTAAATAAAAAAATAATTTGCAGAAATTGCACATGGTGACGTAGTGGTCAGCATTGTGGCCTTGCACCACCAGGGTCTGGTGCTGGATTTGCGATGGATTGGCACCCCGTCCATGGTGTACCCCTCTTTGTGCCCTAATTGTCCTGGGATAGGCTCCACACCTCCTGCTACCCTGTACAGGACAGAGCAGTATATACAATGAGTGAGTGAGTAAAAAAATCTAATTCGGAGTCAGTGTGCTAAATAAATTGCGACATGAAAGACCCCCGATAGGTAACTGAATTGATTATCCTCATCTCCATTATGTACCTACAGTAGGCCGCTATTTAGCTTGCTTTGTTAATCTCAATATGAAGTAAGTACGAAGCTAATGTATATAAATAGTGTCTATGTAATGTATAGTGAGCTATATGGTATGAATAGTAGCTAAGTTTTTAAATAAAAGAATGCACGCGACAACGGTAGCGATCGCTACACACCAAAAAAGAGAGTAACTACAATACAAGCGAATTGAGAATTAAGATTTGCTGCTGATTGCCAGCTTGCGCTCTTATCTTAAACATTTGTTGCTGTGTTTTAACCTTTTATTCTATTTATTTGAGATTTCCTAACAGCTTTAATCATTGCCTTTGGATTTGCTGATGTCTTTTTTCCCCGGATTATTCATTTGGTTTTGCACTCCGGGTCTTCCGTAGGCAATAAATAAGGAGGTGAGAGGCACTTGAATGCATTTGAATTTAAAGTGGTGTTTAGAGTCAAGGCTTTAAGGAAATATACCAGCTTTAGCGAGGCCGCTGGTGTTCTCTTTACAGAGCACAGTGCGTGTCTGTGCTGGTTTTGGGAGCGGTGTGGGTGAGAGGGAGATAAAGACGGAAACACAGAGACCTCTTTGAAGTACAGCTCAAAAGGCATGTTAATCATCCCGAAACCTGGAACAAAGCTAGCTTTCAGGGCGTTTATACAGTACGCTCTTTTTATGCTCAGCGAGATTTTGAGATGTTCTTTCAAAGGTATCCAAGGAAAAGCAATGATTAATTTAATATTGAATCATAAAAATGTGTTCAATAAGATGCCATGTGAAAACATTTTAATGGAATTATCAGCTAATAAAAGTAAGTGCTAGCACCTAGAACAGCACAGCGCTAGCAGTGAAGAATACGCAAAGTACATGCAGGGTTAAATTAACTGAGAATCTCCTGTTGCTAAGTGATTTGGCTGTTAATTTCTGTCGTATGTAGAAAATAATTTAAATGCAGAGTCTAACAGAGGTCCATCCTAACAGGGATGCATTTCCTCCATCCAGAGTCTAACAGGGGTCCGGGTTAGATCAGTGGTTATAGTTAGATCAGTGGTTAAGACATTGGACTATGGTTCATGAAGGTCCTAGGTTCAAATCCCATGACCACCAAGTTGTCTCTGTTGGGCCCTTGAGCGAGACCCCCAAGTGCTCAGATGTTTAATGAGGTCTAAATGTAACAGGATTAGCTTTAGGGTTTCATCAATCATCTAAATCTTTTTCATTATTTAACTATGAACGCTGCTTATCATAATACAGAATACAAATTGAATCCATTTCGGAGGCGAGTTCTTTAAACGCAAAAGAAATTTTTTTTTTTTACTGCAAAAGCTTAGAAAATTGGTCTGTTCCGGTGGCAAGTTCATACTGTATAGCGAAATTTTTTATTGCGAAACGCATTTTCCCTTAGGAAATATGGTAAGTGCATATAATCCGTTCCAGGCACCCAAACATATTACCAATGTTACCAATTTCTAACACTATAATCATAGTGCATATAAAAACATATAAAAACAATCAAAAACACTTAGAAAAGACATGTAAGTGAAGTAAAATATGCAATAAATAGACATTAAACCTCACTTAAGCTTAATTTATGATTCCTCTTGGCACCGGCTGCTTTAAAAACCAAACTGAAAGCGACGCCGTTTTCTTCTTGCTACCATCCATGCTAACGTTCTTGGGACCCGCGGTGCTATGTCTTCACTAAATCTTGCACTAAATGAAAAAAAAAAAAATACAAAAAATATGTTAACTCTCTTTGTTTGGCTTTCCACTGATGCAAACACTGAATTTGAACGGCTCCCGGACGTACACATAATGTAGACGGCATTCTGTTCGGCTCGGTTTGTTTACTCGTAAACAGGAAATGCTTTGCATGAAACTTTTCAAAATTTCATTTCTTAACGCAAACATTTATGAGGCGAGGCATTCGTATGCCAAGGCACTGAAGACGCCTGGGGTTTAGTGGGTCCTGAAGACATCCTATAGCAGTGGTTTCTTTATTAATATGTTTATTTAAGACTACATTTTAAAGTTTTTTAGTCACACAACAAAGATGTTTGTTTCTTTTGCCTTATTTATTTCAACCAAGAGAAATAAAAGAAAGGCTTTTTTAAGAACAACTGTGGGAGCTACCATGTCATCAAGAACTAACTCATACATTTTGTATCATTAAATGTAATGATAAAGCACAACTTTAATGATCTTGAGTATAATATTGAGTATAAAACTTTAATACAACAGTTCCACAAACACCATTTATTAGGTTTAAACACCATTTATGTAAGTTTGATACTCATAGTAAAACGATTCAGTGCTGTTATGCTCTATATCAGCACTCATTCAATGCAACTTGAATGCCCCAGAACTAACAGTTGTATAATAACAAATTAAAAACATTAATGTTGGCCGATTAGCTACTTTTTAATAACTTTATAATGCACAATTATAGGAAAAGGACACCAAGTTCTGAACTCACAGTGGGATTATTTTGAGATGTTTAAATTAATATTTTTGATGTTAAGCAATTCTGTAACCTACAGTTATAAAGTATAAAATTCACAGGATGTTCTGTAAAGTTGTTTACATTTATAACCATAGTTTTTAATAGCATTAGTCTGGCAAGTATGGCTGCCATTTATTTTTACTATAAAACCTACAGCATTTCTTTACTACATGAAAACAAAGCGATTTCCAGCTGTACTGTACAGCTGTGTCTCTTTCACATGCCATCTGTTCGAATCACACATTTTGTTTTAACTCCACAAATTATTATAGCTTTTTGTGAGCTTCTAAAAATGAAATAAATTAGAAACAGCACAAGTTTATTCAAAGAGTTTAGTATTTTGATTTCAGAAACCGATTTGCTAATTGGGAGTGTGTTTTGATTTTTAAAAATTCCAAACCTAATAGTTAATAGAGGTAATAGTTAGAGGTAATAGAATGTAGTAAATAAAATTAATTGAATAAAAAAATTCTCTTTGAAAATCTGATCTGCTTACAAACCTCAATTCTGGAACGATGATATTTATAGTACATCGCATTATAAATGTTGGATTTACAGAACAGGGTTTACACGTGTCACAAATCAGCTCTGTAATCTTTAAATAATTTAATCATAAAGCTGAATTTTATTACGAGGTTACTGTTGAACATTTTCTCGGATATATCGGAGATAGTTTTTAAGCTTTACAGACAGAATAAGCTATAATACCCCATTCAAATGTAATTGCCAATTTCCTGCTTAATAAGGAGCTGAAAGGACTATTGTCATCCTTTTGATACTTTCCAATTGATACTGATGTGGATGGCGTTTAGGAAGTATAGAGGATAGAAGCAAAGTAATGAGTCGTGTGATTACTTTTTCCTGGAAATAATGAGGAAGGTGACGGCATTGCCGTTCAAGACGAGTCAGTTATTAATTTCTAATGGATTATTTTTCTTTGAGGAACTCTCCTAACACTGCTTTCTAATTAATTGCACATTCCTGTATCGTTCTTCCTTTATTCTTCTAACATCAGTCAGTGCATTGGAAGTCTTGTTTTTCCTGGTTGTTAAAAACATGTCAAACAAGCTTGTTTGTTTTGTAACTGGTAAAGTCCTAGAAAAATTTATTTTTACAGTATAGAAGGGCGTAGTAATAACACTAATATATTAAGGTATTAATCAGGAACAGCTGACCTGAAGTAAAAACCCCAACAATTGTTGGTTCATGAAATAAAAAAATAATAATAATATTACACTTTTGACGTCATTGTTTTAGAAACAATCATCTAATCATCATCTCTAAATTCTAATTAATTGTAAATTCCTATATTTGATATTTCATTTAGAAATATTTAATATCCTGTATAATGTCAAAATCTTTTCGTCCTTTTATCTCGTTCTGCTAAAAAAATGTAAATGATTTTCACTATATATTGAGCTAACATTAGTTAACATAAATTAATTAATTGTGCACGGTGTCCAAAACATTACAAACCAATCAAATGCAAAATGAACAGACACGCCCACAGTTTTATGATTATAATGTTTACACCGATGCTTGTTGCCATTACTACGACAATTATTTGTTTCCTTCTTTTCAGTTTGGGATAGGCCTGTGTTTAAGTATACCTAGAAGAAAAAAACTCCAAAGAAATTAAATTAAAGTGTATGATTTTTAATCGTGGCTGGAATGTTGGTCACTCGGAGGATGGATTGGCCCACAGACAAGTACAGTAGCTTGAAATCTCAAAATCCCACTTTCACTTTCTACTAACCGAATTAAAGGGAAGTTTAAAAAAAAAAAATAGAATAGGACAGTGACAGAGTCAGAATCATAGACTGTATAATTGGTCAAACCCTCGATGACGTCACCCATAGTGTTTCTGAAGTGTGGGTAGTTGTGGAAGATCTAGCCGTCGCCATCTGCCCCCGCCTAAACCCTGGTTAATCCATGAATGGGTTGTTGATTGAAACTTTGTCATCCGTACCTTACACGTCATCCCGTGTCAACCACTACATTTCTTGTGGTGTGTTAAACTATTACAATGAATTGTACAATTTGCCCCTTTTTAACATGGGGGTCTATGCAGATCGACTCACTTTTGGATCAAGCTCTTTTGGTCGTTTGAGGAACTGCATGTTTTGTCAATGTATAGCGCGCCGGGTTTCTGTTCTTAACGAAAAGTTCTTTTGTGACTCCATTTTGCTATTTTTTTATGTAACTGAAGGGCGTTTCATGTCTGTAGTCTGGGTTTGTGCCAGACATCATGTCAGCTCGTATCGGCGCTCACTGCATCTGGTGGGTCAGCGTGGTCTGCCGAGCTTGCGATGAGGGATCGGGCCTTGTCAAAGCCGCACTTCTATTCCACCTTGATCTGCTCTTGACCTGACTGACTGCGTGCGTGCATGTGTTAGAGAGACTTGTCGACCTTTATCACATCAAAAGAGCAAAATATTCCACCTGTGCACTAATCCATTACTACGTATAACTCTAATGTTAATAGTGCTGTAACTCATATTCTTAAGCCATCATTGGCACCTTTAGCAAACGGAATGGCAGTAGAGAGAAATATCACACAAAAACATGGTCATTTCCGTCATCTCGGTTTCATTTTGTTGCCTTTTTGCACGTCATTGAACAAAGCTGAATAACGGATTGGTAAATATTTGCACCGGCTAATGTCTTCCTGTTTTTTTTTGTCTGATAAATAATGCAGACTATTTACATGCTTAGAAGGCAATTAGTTTGCCTAAGAAGCCTGCAAAAAAAAAGAAACAGGCCCGGTATTAATTATTCCTTATTAAATTGTGTTTGTATACCCTACAACAAAACGGCAGATTTTGTTGGGGGGTTTTTTTGTCAAACAAGGGAAGAAAAAAAAAAATCAACTCTGAAGCCAGACTAAGTCTGAACACACTGACAGAAGTGTCTGAGTGGGAGTGTCTGGTGAAGAACCTGAGAAGAGACCAAGCTGTCAGAGGGGATGTGAATCACAGCAAATTAGTTTCTCCATAGTCTCATTACGTTGTCAGCTCGCTCTCTGTGTGACGCCGAGGCAGGCTCCTGAGACGCCGTGTCGCGCAGTGGGAAACACAGGGGAAATGTCTGGGTGATTTGGCAGAGGTAGAGAGGACGATAATGAACCTTTAGAGCGGGGTAACTATCCATAGGCACCAGTTCATGTGGCAGACTGTGTCGATTTTTATTTTAATAAGAGCGTTGCTGCTTCGCAGATCCAGGGTTCGATGCTGGGCTCATGTGTACTTCTCGTGCCTGTGGGTTTCCTCTGGGTTCTCCATTTTCCAGAAACATGCAGTGGGTGGATTAGCTACCCGAAGTCGCCCCTAGCTGTGATTGAGGGTGTGAATGCGTCTGTCCATGTCCCATCAGGAATCTACAGTATTTTGGTCAAAAACGTTGCCGCATCATTACGAATGTTGGGACACAATTGGTATGAGGTTTAGTGTTAGTTTAAGTTGGGATGGCTTTGATGAAGTCACTTTGAACCAACCAACCAGATGGACCTGATGGACTGAGCAGATTTCGAACCGTGGTTCCCTGATGGACCGGTGGATGGAAGTCAGTGGTCTTACTTCTGGGACTAGGGTTCGAGACCCGCTCAGACCATAGCTGGCTTAGCTGCAGAAAGTGTTTTATGTGTCCTAGAACGGACTGGAGCTGATTCCTTCACCTCACCCCCAATGTTTATAGGATTGTCTCCTACATAAAATAAAAGGATGAATGAATATTATAGTGTTCTTTCAGCTACATGACCCTTAATAACGACTGATGTAAACCTACATAAATATTTATAACGATTTTTTTCAGCAGGTGGTAATCACCTGTCAAAATAAACACTGCTTTTTTCCAATTAGAAAAAAAAAATCTTTCTTTGAGTGTTTTATCATTTCAGTGGAATTATATCTAAATGAAACTCATGTGGATTCATGGATGAAGAAAATCTAAAATCTAAACTTGTCAAATAACATCAAGTTACGCTATATAGACAAAAGTGTTTGGCCAAACCTGCAATGACATTGTATTCAAATACATCTACTTCAGTATGGCGTCGGTCCCCCTTTTTTATATCTGTCTACAAGATGTTGAAGTGTTTCTGCTGGAATTCGTGAACATTCATCCTGTAGACAGTTTATGAGGTCAGACACTGATGTTGGACGAGAAGGTCTGGCTCACAATCTCCATTCCAGTTCATCCCAAAGGTGTTCGATGGGGTTGAGGTCACAGGGCTCTATGTTCGGGCCGGTCGAGTTCTTCCACACCGAACTCATCAAACCATGTCTTTATAGTCTGTGCTTTGTGCACTGGGGCGGAGTCAAGTTGGAATAGAAAAGGGCCTTCAACAAACTGTTGCCGCAACGTTAACAAAAAGCATACATGTACCATTGTCCAAGATGTCTTGGTATGCTGAAGCATTAAGATCGCTCTTCAATGAAGATGAGGAGCCTGATTGAGTAAAACACCTGAATTCAGGTGCATATTACAGTAGTGTATACTTTTGTGCATATGCAGTAGTGTATATTTTCATAAATCCTAATCGCAGCACATTGCTATTGGCGATATTCACACGGTAAAAAGTTTTATCCATGTTTTCTCTTGTGAGGGGAAAAAATTGACAACAGATAATAAATCCCGAGAGAGAGGCTTGGCTTCGGATGTGTTTGCTTTTGAAATGTTTTTTAACGTCTGATTCGTTTTTTCATTCTCAGAAATCCAACCATTAAATCCATTTCCCAAATTCCATTTCTATGACGATCCTGTTGCTCCTCTCATACCCAGCGTTGCCCGAGTGCTCAAATTTCCACTGATCAGTGGTGTAGCGAAAAAACCTCCTATTGGTTTTACATGCGGATTGCCTCCAATATTTTCTGGGTCTTGTCTTAAAAATTCGGCTTCATGCTTCCTGCTACTTTTCTTCTCCTATTTTAATGGCAAAGTTCTTTTTCCTTATAAATATTTATCAAACAGACCGTCCTAAGCACTCATACGAGCACAAATCAGAGAGGCGTGTTATATTTTAAAAAATGTTCTTCACAGATAAAACCTGCACCATGATACAGAAGATACAGAAGTGTGTTCATGTCAAAGCGGGACTTTTGATTGTGCAGAATAACAGAACACAGCTCAGAGAGTTAAAAACCCCCTTTATTCCTCTATATAATCCCCTGCTACACTAATGCACTTATCCCAGTGTTTCACTAGCGCTTTGACACCATCATGGTAGAAAGTTCTCTCTAGTATGCCAGATGATCAGACTTCCTGTCTGATTCACGTCTGAAACACCGGCCTCCCAGGAACTCCTTAAATGGTTTAATGAGGTCAGGACTGTACGGGGGATGTGGTAATATCTCCCATCCGAGTTCCTGTAATGTGCAAGTGGTGGTGGCGAATGATGGTTTGTAGAGTTCGCACAGATGGAAACATCTCTTCCGCAAGTCAGCGACAAGATGTCAATAAATGTCGATCGCTTTTATGCCTACATTCATCACAAGTCCCGGTTTGATTTGAACACTCCCCTTGTATTATGTATACAGTCTGCAGCTGTACAGCATCTAGAGCCATACTGTATGCTTTTTGTCCTTATATGGGATTTAATATTTTTCATCTTATTTCAGACCCAAGGTGGCTTTTAAACTAACAATAAAAAAAATCCAGAACACCACTCTGTGTTTGTCTTTGGGCTGATCTGGAGTCAGTAGTCTATCAGAATCGACCCTGAACATTGACTGCACTCAAGGAGGAAATCATCTCTGCGTGGAACATCATCAGTTCGGATCCATTAAGAAACGTTCTTGTGTTCAGCGTATACACACAAGTGCCATCGTCTCAGACGCTGTCAGTTTGAGCATTTACTTTTACACTTAAGTACATCTTTGGAGATGTTTGCGCCATGTGTGTTTAATCCTCGCGACATCAATCACGTTCCCAAGTTCGCCTTCTGTTTTAAAAAGAAAAACATTTATTCCTTTACACGACCTCTATATACACTTCTTGTCCCCGTTTCCTGAAAGAGTTCCATCATCAGAAAATCCCCACATGCAGCGTGTAGTTAGTCTCTTAATGTAACGGTCACCGGCAAAAATAGACATGGAGTCCTAATGAGTGACACTGATTATTCTCCTGCACATTAGAACATTCCCTCCAGTATAAATTGTCATTGAGTCAAGAGCAAACTGTCCACCAGGTATAATGTATTATTCAGAGTGTGTGTGTGTGTGTGTGTGTTTGGGTGTGTATTTGGGTGTGTATTTGGGTGTGTGTGTGTTTCGGTGTGTGTATGTTGGGGTGAGTGGGTGTGATGGCTGTCTCATACAGTATGTGTGTTGTTATAACTTTGTGGAGATTATACCTTAGTCCACCCAAGGTTATAAACGTCCAACAGTTTGACCTTATAGAGACCTTCGGCTGGTCTCCGCATTTCTTATTTAATAAAACTGCAAATGTTCCTTTAAATCCTAAAAACACCAAATACTGTAGTTAAGCTTCAGGTTAGATTGAGTTTTAATTGTCTAATGTACAACAAAGGTCCTGACGATGGTGTTCATTTTTCAAGCAGGTTACGAACGATTCGAACCGCGGTTCAGTGTAAATACGATGGTAAATACATCTTTTGTAAAGAAGCCCTTACGTCCGTCAATGAATGGCGATCCCGGCCGAGGTGGCTCGGAGCCCACTGCAGTCGTGAACATTCAGCGAGTGGAACACCAGATCGTCTGAAAATCAACAGATAACTTGTGGAAGAGATGCATCTGTGTGTGTGAACTGTACACACAATCATTCACCAACAACACTTGTACATTACAGGAACTCGGCTGGGAGTTATCACCACATCTCCTGTACAGTCCTGACCTCGCTCCAAGACATTTACACATGTTCAGGCCATTAAAAGAGTTCCTGGGAGGCCAGAATTTCAGAAGTGAAGCTACGGTGTTCTTTCTACCTTGATGGTGTCCAAGCACTAGTGAAACACTGGGATAAGTGCATTAATGTAGCAGAAATAAAGCAAGATTTTACTCTCTGTGTTCTGTTATTCTGCGCAGTCAAAAGTCCTGGTTTGACTTGAACGCCCTTTGTTGTAAAACGGTTTTATTTCACCCACCTGATTTACCATTTCGGTATTTTGACAGACAACTTAATCCAGAGAGACTCACATTGATCTAATTTATATATCTGAGCAGTTGGCGGTTAAGGGGCCTCGCTCAAGGGCCCAACAGTGGAAGCTTACATTTATATTTATGGCAGACAAATGTATCCAGATTTTTTTACCTCATTGTACACCTGAGCAGTTAAGGGTTAAGGGCCTTGCTCAAGGGCCCAACAGTGTTGGTCGTGGGCTTTGAACCTGGGACGATCCGAACCATAGACCAATCATCTGCTCTATCTGGCATCTGCCTTAACCACTGAGCTACCCGCTGAAGCTCGGTGGTGCTGGGGTTTCACATCCAATCAGAGGCACTACATCTTGACCACTGAGCTACTCCTGGCCCTATGGAGACAAATGCATTCATGTGAACATTAATAATATGAATGTAACCTTAATGCTTATAAATCTGGCACAAATGTAGTTCAGTAAAGATAAATGTGTGTGTGTGTGTGCGTGTGTCTGTGTGTCTGTGTGTGTGCTACAAAGTGAAGGTATCCTTCCTTCTCAGTATCTCATGTGGCAAACACAAAGCAAATCAATGTTGGATACCACCGGGACCGTATCACCCCTTCAGCCAGTCTGAACATCATCATTAAACCGGAGACCTGCTATCTCACACACCTCTGAGGCATCGCCAGGCCCGAACCAATTAGAGTGCCCTCTTTATCTGAAATGACCAATATATCAGTCTGTGTGCTTCGAATCGGCTGTGCGGTCGAACCTACGAAGCACGAGGAAGGACACGGAGAAGCAGATGATTAATCCTGAGCGAGGCGCCTCGATAACCAGCCTGGATATACGAGCAGGAAACTGATATATAGAACATATACATAATGTACAATACAGCTATGCGTTCAATACATTACTTTTTTTTTTTTTTTTGAGGAAAATCACAATCTGACATCGGAGACATGTCTTTATTTTGATAATATATTATAACAAGATATGACGAGACCCAAACTGGAAGACGTACAGTAATCGAGTTCATTTGATCAGAGTCACACCCCGCTCCTAGCAACTCTACAGTTCGCGCTGCGTGAATTAATTAAACCTACTGTGTACTTCAAGTTTCAGCGTAATAAAAACAATCAAAAGTGAAAAACCTTCCTGTATAATTAACTTCTTTTTTTTGTTGTTTTCTTCATCTCTACCACATGTTGTGCTGGGACGGAAAATGAAAGTCTCTCTTGCGCTCGGTAATTCCGATTGAGTCAACCTCAAAACTACGGTAGGTTCAGGTAGGATTTTAATCACGTCCTATTTTTAGCTCATGATGGATGGAGATATAAATAAAATAAGAAAATCCGAAAGTAAGATTGCGAAGTATAGCAATAATAATATACTTATTTAAATGTATTTAGTAAAGCTGTGCGATTTAGCCTTCACATTTAAAAAAAAAATATTTAGGCACAGACACAACTCTTAAACTGGCTAAAACTTACAAATTTATTTAAGATATTTGCAGAAGTATAGATTGCTCTTTTTTTTATCTTTGTGAGTTTGTGACCAGTTGGCACAATATCGCCACCTACTGGACTGGAGTGTGGAGCAGATGATTGACAGGGCATTTACACAATCAACAACAGATGTTACACAGCATTGTGATGTGTATAATATACTTTTAGTATTTTCTAATACTTCAGGAAAGGAATGTAGCTGCTTAAGGCAAATCAGACATTAAACTAAACTAAAATTAAAAAATGTATATCCCAAAATGTAACTAAGTTTAGGAGTGAAAGTAGGGACTTTGAATGTTGGGACTATGACAGGGAAGGGAAGAGAGTTGGTTGATATGATGCA
>JAQQZS010000011.1:1577939-1587993 GCA_030068045.1 Platyallabes tihoni
TGCAGAGGATAGGGTTAGATGGAGGCAGATGATTCGCTGTGGCGACCCCTGAAAGGGAACAGCCGAAAGACAAAGATATCCCAAAATGTAACTAAAATCCAATCGACAGCCTTCCTCTGATTCTTTAGGATTTCCCATTGTGATGTTTCTGTAAGATGTGTTGTTGTTGTTGTTTATTTGTAAGTTTAAAAAACGGTACATGGAAAAAAATCATAACATAAATTTATGTATCATCAAGAAACAGTTGACCTGAAAGTTCTAGAACTTGTGTTAGGATTTTACTCATGTAGCTCAGAGCCATGGAAACACTCCGGAGAAACGTCCTGAGGAATCTAATCTCCTTATTGATCACGACGTCTCGGTGCTAGTCATGCTAGTCTGATTATCCTCTTTTTCTTTTTTTTTCCTTTCCAAAGGAAACCCCAGATACTTCATTTGGTTCTCCACAACTGGGCTTATTCAAGTTTAAAATTTGCAACTAATTAAAGCCACGTTCCATATTAGATTCTTCCCAAGAACATTTAACTTTAATTGTCTTACGCAATTACCCGTGACTTCATGGAGAGCGGAGTACTATTCTTTAATTGTCTTGTTTTCTCTGGAGAAACAAGTCGAGAATTATGCCCTATATAATTACGACAGCCGAGTGCAGCAGATATCTTACCAAATGTTAAAGATACTCTTTCAGGAATGCCTATGGTGAGGTTAATGAATAATTTTCACAAGCTTGTCTTCATTTCTTTGGGATTAGAAGCAGATTCCCTATTGCGAGAATTCGATTTAAAGCGCAGATTTCCTCCAGTTATCGTTCCGCCGCCGGAGCAGTGATAAAAGTAAGAGCGAAAGTAGGAGCTATTCCCTTTAGCTTTGAAAGCGAAAAATGGAACAGTGCAGGAAAAATCTAAAGAGAGAAGAGAGAGAGAGAGAGAGAGAGAGAGAGAGAGAATGAATCCTGACAATAACGGATGATCGCGTTAGCATTCAGAGTCCATACACACCTCAAATGCTGGGGTTTTTTATTATTTATTATTATTTTATTTTTTTTAAAGTCACTTTTGTCAACCATAAACTTTCAGACGGAAACTTGCGTGAAAGGCAGGACCTAACATGGCTGCCGTGCTCCACTCCAAGGTTGTTTATAGCTTTAGCATAAGTTCTGTCTGCCATTGTCATGGTGAATAATGTGGCACTGATCTCAGCGTCTCTTGAAGCTCTGGCATTAATGAAAGTCCCGTCTCCAGCTCGGGCTCCTGACAGTAGTCTCTACAAACAGCTCACGGATGAAGGCAGCAAGACTCAAAGCCAATTCACTTTGTTGGTGTTGTTTTTTATTTGTTGTTGTTGTTTTTCTTTTTTTAATACACATAACACTTTGAACAAACCGGCACAGCGACGCACATCAAGGACAACATGTCTCCTACGCTTTATTGACCATCATTGTATTGTATTTCTTTTCTTTTGTATTTTCTTTCTTTTTTCTTTATTTTTTTTCATTATGTTTTTTTTAATGGCCACTAATCAGAAAAGTCTGTAAATAGTTTGTTTTTCATTATTATTACAAGCTTTCATAGATGCTGAAGAGAAATAAGAATTCGCACATTTAATACTTTTCTGGTAAATGTATGCTTGTATCCAGAAATTAGCCGTTCATATGTAAGACAAAGATATTTAAGATATTTATATTTTAAGATATTTAAAGATATTTAAGCTTACTGGAAAAACAAAAAAGTAATAAATATAAAAATAATATAATAAATAATAAAAGTATAGAGTTTTTTTGTTTAAAAACCATTTTTGTTTGTTTCTTTGTTTAAAAAAAGAATCAAAATGTATTGCAAACTGATGATGAGACTATTTTGTTCATGGTTTCTTTAAATCACAAGAATGTTAATAAATTAATAACAAATACCAAAATATTATGTCCAATATCTCCAAATGTTTTTTTGTGTGAATTGTGTATGATTTTTTCATATCGCTATAAATCCATCTCTCATAGTTTTGTTGCAAATTTCGTTATTTCCATATATAATATAAAGAGGCACAAACCACATACAGTACAATCTGTACCGCTACAATCCGTCTTCGAATAACTTTGGAACTGCAGCACTTTTTCTTTTCCTTCAGGAGCTATATTTAACAATTTAGGCAAGCTTGAAAGTTTCTTTCATGCCCAGGATTTCTCCTGAAACTCAACACACTGTACCGAACTCTGAAGAAGTTCTGGAGGTAGGGCCTTTTTAATTTTCTATGATCTTGAGGTCTCACTGGTTCTGGATATATTTTGGGGAAGTAGGAAACGGCCCCGAGGTCTCACAGTATAGATAGTAGATAGGAAATAATTAAAATCTCATATTTACAGTATTGCACAAACAAAAAGGCAAATGAAGACACTTTGCATCTAAAAATGGCAAAATGGATGAGTAGTTTCAGGTCGAATTCGTGCGGTTTTATGAGAGTAATGAGAGTTTGTTCTTTGAGAGCCTTTGATTGTCACTTATTTCCAGCTAAAACTTGACAGCCTTTTTTTTTTAAATCTGATAAGTCGTCTATTAGATAATATGTTGCTTTCTTTAATGACAAAGAGCGATGTCGCCTAAGACGTCTACACAATACTCTATACAAATTAACTTTAGCACATCTAAGCAATTAACAATTGGTTGTATGACATCACAGATTTGTTTTTGTGCTAGATAAAGAACCACTGCATCACTTTTTTTTATTTCTTTCCATCACATCCCGTTTAAACAGTGTAATGAATATAATATATGAACGACATCTTAAATCATTAGTTACAACACCTTTATCTGCTTTGCCACCCCACTAGTTAAAACGCCTCCTGACAAAGCTGAAAAATTCCTCCCAGGCTGTTCTAAGGCACACCACTGCGATGTTATTTCGGAGGCAACCCTTCCAGAGCGCTTTATCTTATTTGCTTACGGCTGCTGCCAGCGTGACGCTCTGTTAATAAAGGGACGATGTCACGCGTCTTTTTAATCCCACCTTCTTTTTCTTTTCTCCGCCAGTTAAAATTAATCAGCTTGAAACTCTGTCATCCCCGGAGAGTCCGTCATCGGCGAGCGGGGAAAGCCGGCAGAGCCATTCCAGCCGGGGCTGGTCCGGTTTGTCATAATTCCCAGAAGCCCCAGCTGTGGTTAATTGCACCGTCTGCCATTTTAAGTCACCTGTCACAAATAGTGCTGCGCTATGAGCACGAACATGAGAGCATCTACACCAACAGGGGTTTATGGATGCACTCGGACAGTTGAATGAATCGATAGAGACTTAGAGAGCAGCAGAAATATACTGCTTTAAAAAAAAAGGACAGTTAGACTTGATGCCCTTCATATAGTATATAAATATACATATACAGTACAAGAGATGTTCAAGTCAAACCAGGATTCTGTGTCCCCTTAATTTAACTTGTAAGAAAAATACTATATTCAGGGTCGCGGAGGGCTTGGAGCCTATCCCGGGAGACTCAGGGCACACACATTCACACTACGGGCAATCTGGGAACACCAATTAGCCTAATTTGCTGTTCTTTGTACTGTGGGAGGAAACCGGAGTACCCAGAGGGAACCCAACAAGGAGGTGGAGAACATGCAAACTCCATGCACACAGAGAAGGGAATCGAACCTGGCTGGGAATCGAACCCGGACCCTGGAGGTGCAAGACGACAGCGCTAACCACTACACCACCGTGCCGCCTATAAGGAAAATAAAATATGAAAACTATATACTGTAACAGTCACATCTTGTTGCATTCTTCGGTGTGTGCGGGTGATTTGTTCATCCTGACCACTAGGGGCACCAACAGCAACTCGCTATTTTAAATAAAAGAGGAAGTAATAGAATGAGAGGCAGATTCAGTTGAGTTTGTACCTCATGGTATCTGCTGCTTCTCTAGAGGATCCTGATTTGGGAAACATTGGTTTGCTGCTCAACCAGGATTATTATAGCGAGTTGCTATTGGTGCCCCTAGTGGTCAGGATGAACTACCATAAAAGTTACATAACCATAAAAAAAAAAGACTATAAGCTAATTAAGTTCTAAAGTCTGCACCTGCATCGACAAACCAACAAAACCAGTATCCATTGTTCTCCCCATGAAATACTTCTTACACGGAATCTTTGTCTATTATGTTGCTAAGCAACCATGTCATCACATTACTCTGCATGAAGGAAGAATTATTTATTGTAAATATTATCAATAATAATTAAACATAATAATAAACAAAGTTTCAAAGTTTGGACACCAGATTTTATTATATTGTTTTTGTCAGCGGTTTATGAAAAAATAATAAGTCAATAGTGGGTGGGTGTCACGCCATATTACAAGATATGAGAATCAAACCTACAGGAATGTGGTTTTGAATCTCGCCTCCGCTCTGTGCGCATGGAGGTTGCATGCTCTCCTCGTGCTCGGTGGGTTTCCTCCCACATCCCAAAGACATGCGGTGTAGGCTGATTGGTGTTTCCAAAATTTGAAAAAAAAAAAAACCTGAGTGTGTGTGCCTGTGCGCTGCGCTGGGTCGGTTTACCTGGGACGAGATCCAAGCCCCTCATGACCCTCATACTCATGATAAGCAGTAAAGACAATAGATGGTTAGACGCAGTATACGAGTATACGGCCTTCTAGTGCCTGCATCTGAACTAAAACAGATAAACCACAGCTTTTTATTCACTCTAGTCTCCTGATGTGTACGATTAAACACACACACAGCAGTTACCTTAGATAACCCTAGACTGGTGATCTGTCAAAGCATGCATTAAGCCAAGTCTACTACTGAATCTGCCATGATATAACACAACTATTAACTCGTTAATTAATGAGTGCTGAGGATGAGGCTCCAGATTCACCGTCATTTACACACCTTTTTTTTTTTGCTCTTCTTTAGTTTCATCTAAACTCCACTTAAAATATACAATTCTGAGCTTATTAAAAAGTGAATTTCTCACAGACAGAACCTTTCTGTTCTATACACTGAAATGCTGCTCGGCTTAAGGTTACAGTCCTACCTGTTTTTTTGGGGTTTTTTAATACCCATTAAAGCATTTCAAGTTTCTTCCTCCTCGAGCTCACCGCAGCGAGTCTTCACGTCTGAATTTCGATCGGCCACGGCTGCCAGTTTTGTATTTTTATTCTGTATTTCTGTACACAAAGAGCAATTTAAAGAAGAAGATGATGAATGTTTGTTTGCAGCAACGTTAAAAATTCTTTCTTTTTTTCTAAAAGAAAGGTGATAGGTTCGTTCAAGCATCAGACTAGACGGTTTTAAGAATTTAGTGTATTCTGTATCTATATTCTTTATTATTTTATACACTGCCCAGACAAAAAAAATAATAAAAATCACACACTCTAGGATTTCATTCAGTCATCTTTAACTTGGATTACACACACTGTGGTGAAAAAACGATTCCTCGTGTTTCCAGAACCGCTCTGTCACACGCTCTGTCCAGAGTCCTGGAATATGTTCGTGCATCAGGGAAGAAGATAGATAGATGTGATAACCTGGTGATTCAGTACATTCAGGTAGTCAGCTGACTTCATTTTATTGCCCCATAACATTGCTGAGTCTAGACCTGAGTAACTGATAAACTCCAGATCATAACACTGTCTCCAGAGACTTGTACAGTGGACACTATGCATGATGGGTGCATCGCTTTATGCGCTTCCCTTCTTACCCTGACACGCCCATCACTCTGGAATAGGATCAGTCTGGACTCGTCAGGTCACATGACCTTTTGCCATCACTCCAAAGTCCACTCTTTATGCTTTCTAGCAAACTGAAGCCTTTTTTTTCTGATGAGTCTCACTAACAAGTGGTTTTCTTATGGATACACAGCTGTTTAGTCCCATTACATTGTGTGTGTATGTGTGTGTGTGTGTGTGTGTGTGTGTGCGTGTGTTTGAAGGCGAGAGGAGGAGGAGGAGTGTGTGTGTGAAGGAGTATGGTGTCCAATGACTCGCGCGCACACACATAACGGAATCAGTGCAAGCTGATAGAGAGAGAGAGTGAAATTGGATCTTTAATCTCTCTAATGAGAGATTACACACACATACAAACACAAAATAAAAGATGCTTTACTAGCACACAGGTGGTCACAGTGTTATGTAGTAAAGCAGACAATGTTGACTATACGGGGAGACGATTATCCACAATTTGCTCGGTGTCAAAACAAGAAAAGCATTGTGTGCCACATGACACTCGATGATACTTGGTACTCGTATATCAAGTCGAATGTATTTTACATTTTTTCACTATTAAACATAGCTCTAATTTTTAACCATGCAACTTCACCATGTGTTTATATGACCTCGGCCACCTTTGACCGTTCAGCTCTGTCCTTGCAGGTCTTGATAATGTCTTGAAGGGTTCTTAAGTTCCAGCTCCTGTCATTGAAAATCTCCTTAGTTGTTTTCTTTGCTTGATGGAGAGGAACAATTGCACCCTTCTGAAATGGTGACCTTTTTTGGCCAGTATGATACTTTTTATTGCATTGTTGATTATGATACATAATCCTCAAGCTGAATGTGCATATAAGGAGAATTCAAGTAATGAAGAAGCTGTCACGGCTGACATTATAAACCTGTAATCAGATTGTTTTTGGTCTCTACAAGCCCTGTTTTTATATTCTGAACTGACTGAAGTAGAAGTGCCTGAGCTGAGATTGTGAGTGCCTCCATGATCACCTGGCAGGATTTACACCCTGGCAATTTCAAACCTCAAGGTTGTCATCTGCTGTATCTTTTCTGTTTATTTTCCTGAGTGATAGCTGCAAAGACGCTGTTTGAGTGTGATTAATTGAGTCTCGGTCACCCCCAGACCCCTCTGTATTTATGCATAGCTGTGCAGAGGTCACAGACTGAACAAGCAATCAAATTTATGGCCTCTTCTATTTTGGGGTTGTCATTACATCTTTGAGTGAGTCTGCCATGTTGGGACACTTTTACACCCTGAAGAACGAGGGATGTGAAAATCCGTTTCAGTATGACCATGAACTCCCTGGCTGTATACAAAAATAAATAAATAAATAAATAAAACAGGAAAACCGGATATGACAATCAGCACTTTTAATATTAAATTAAATCAGGCGATTAAGTCTGGCACAGTCATGCAGCAGCGGCAGCAGCTCATGATTATAGATTTCATTGATGCAGGATGACATAAATAACGACATAGCCTCAAGCAAAATTACATCAAGATGCTTTCACACTTGACATATGCTATAGGCTACTATCTAGTGAATTTTTAGACAAACCCCATAATATGAGTCGACATCATACACTCGTCCAGCATAATCATTTTCGACATACCTTTGTTCGACTGTGTTCCATACAGAAGGTGGAGAACAAAAGAGCTCATATGACTTAACTAGGGTTGCCAAGTTGCTGAGAAATTTCCATCTGAATATTTAAAAAAAAAGTAAAAGTGAGATATTTTTTTCTTATTTTTCTCAGCCTTATTTTTCTTCAGGAAACAAGGGAACAAAAAAGCATGCATTTCTAATGATGTATGAATATTATCTGCGGTTACAGTGGAACCTTGGACTGTGAGCGTAATTCATTCTGGAAGCATGTTCGTTTTTCAAAACACTGCGTAAACTAAAGCAAATTTGCCCATAAGAAATAATGGAAACTCTGATTATTCGTTCCACAACCCAAAAGAATAAATGCATAAAAAGAATTAATACAAAATAAAAAGTAAAAATAAAACAAATTAACCTGCACTTTACCTGTAAAAAAGTACAAATAAATCCTAACAGATAAATGTTTCCGTTAGTGTGTGTGTGTGTGTGTGTGTGTGTGTTTGTGCGTGTATGCGTTGTGTATATGTGTGCGCTGTGTATGTGTGTGCGTGTGTGTTTGTTTGTGCAACACCCTCTCCCTCCTCTCTTATTGGTGCGGGATGACGTTCACAGACGCACACACACACACACACACACTAACAGAAACACCGCCTCATCTGGAAAATTAACAAGAAACATCTCTGACACTCGAGTGTGCGCACCCTAACGGAATCACTGCTATAAAATAAAAACAAATTAACCTGCACTTTACCTTTGAAAAGAATTGCGACACAGCAGTGTTTCCGTTAGTGTGTGTGTGTGTGTGTGTGTGTGTGTGTGTGAAGGCGAGAGGAGGAGGAGTGTGTGTGAAGGAGCATGGTGTCCAATGACTCGCGCACACACACATAACGGAATCAGTGCAGGCTGATAGAGAGAGAGAGTGAAATTGGATCTTTAATCTCTCTAATAAGACTTTCTTTTGCTTTACACACGCGCACATGCATGTGTTATAATAAACAGTACATGCGCGCTGTACACACACATACAAACACAAAATAAAAGATGCTTTACTAGCACACAGGTGGTCACAGTGTTATAGTAAAGCAGACAATGTTGACTATACGGGGAGACGATTATCCACAATTTGCTCAGTGTCAAAACAAGAAAAGCATTGTGTGCCACATGACACTCGATGATACTTGGTACTCGTATATCAAGTCGAATGTATTTTACATTTTTGCTCATCTCGCGGAGCGCTCACAAACCGGGTTACTCGCAATCCAAGGTTCCACTGTATTTTTAAACTGATCCACTTTACCATAAAAATGCAACCCTGGCAACTCTGATGTTAACTGTCCTGTCCGCTACCGTACTAATTCTCACTTAATTTAAAAAAGAAAAAAGTTCATAAATTGATCATGGGGCAGCATAATTCCTGTCCCAGTGGGCATTTCTTTCATTTCAGTGCGGTTTCTATTTTTGGCCACTTGCAGCAATATAAACTAAAGAGCTAATGGGGCAGTGCTGCACTATTTTTTTTATTTATTTATTTTTAATACTAATGAAGAGGTAATTTATTAGATATTTTAGTGCCATTTAAAATTTATGACATTTAAAGAAATGTAATAATGTCATACAGTTTTAACTAACCCATCTGTTGGGAGTGAAATTACTAGAAATTGTTCCGGTTTAGTGCACAGATTTCCCTGCTGTTTTTTATGCATGTCCAGGTGTTACCTGGTTTTTATTCTTGTCAATTTTATGTCATAGTACAAGCGGGACGTTCGATTCACAGGAAGAAAGACTCCGTTTCCATAACTTCCACAAGAGGGCGGACTGATATCCTAGCTTCTGTATCTTCACTTCACTGTCTGCTTCAGTCTATTTAAACAGAGCTAAGCAATCTGAACTCTTCTTATTTATTCTTCCCGAATTCTCCCTGAGCTCTCGGTGGAATAATACCTGCTCGGTTATGACAGGAGAAACAATCTTGTGTCACTGGGCCCTGAGAGACTCTTTTGTTTTCACTTCAAACAGATGAGTGGCTCAAATTACGGTGTTTCATCTTGCCTGTGCTCGTGGCCTCTGATGACTATCTAAGCGGTGTCTGGGGTTTTATGACCATCCCGGAGCCGCATGGCCTCCACATCGCTGACAAGTGGAGTGGAGACACACGGAGTCCTATTGTGCACAAATCTGAGGTTCTGCACAAAAAAAAATTTGTGCCAGGACATCATCGTTTTAAGGAATGATTTTAAGTCAGCTCATGACCAATTGGAAAACAATAATTATATTGTACATATAATGAACACAACAGCAAAAAAAAGCAGCTGCATATGTTGTAATTTCTTAAAGAAGGAGGTAAAAACATGGAGCAAAACAAGATGTTAATAGTTATTTGCACTAAGAAAGTCATTTATATGAATTTTTGTGTGGGTATATTGATTTTATGCTGATTAAAGGGCACTTGAGGCAAATTTGCACAGACGACTCTTCCAATCCTTTCGCAGTAATTTTTATAGCAGTCATCATTATATGTTCCAGGAGCTTTTCCTTCCCTGACGGTTTATTCTGAGTTCATTCTGTCATGTTTTACAAAATTAGGCACTGACTTGCAGGCAAATTATTGTGTAATATGAACACTAGGGGGCACTGTCAAATGTTGCAATCTGGCAGACAGGTAAAAAGAAAAAACGTCTCGGGTTACTTCGCTGTAACCCTGTTCCCTGAAAAGGCGGGAACGAGATGCTGCGTGAAAACGCTATG
>JAQQZS010000011.1:1590191-1604703 GCA_030068045.1 Platyallabes tihoni
CCCGACCCCCCCAACTCTAGAAATCTCAGCTTCTCTGTCTTTTTTTTTTTCCGTATTTGCCTTTTTATTCAAGTTTCTAGTCTTCTTGTAGCACATGCGACTTCTTTGTATATACAAGATGAGATACAGATAAGACAAGGAAAGGGTCACGTGACTGAAACAGGTCAGTAGTAAGACCACCTACTATGCATCCTATCACAAATATGCAAATACACCAGGCCTGTGAGGAGACAGGGCAGGAAATTACATCCAGTAAAGAGCGTCCTAGCAGTATCACCCCCAGAGCATCACTTCATTTCCACTTCAAGCCTGCTGGAGTGATCAGGGGAAAAAATCCTGACAAAAAAAAGAAGTTTGCTGTTAAAATAATGAAAATGCTAAACAGAAAAGAGAGGTGTGTGTGTGTGTGTGTGTGTGTGTGTGAGTGAGCAGTGTTTAAATTAAATTTATGCTTGACGTTTGGAGGGAGGCACCTTTGTTTTGGCGTGGGATCGTTCTGCTCATGGAGATCATGCCCGTCATTGCCAGGGGCAAGTGTGGCATCCGTATATCAATGAAAAGTCTTTGCCGCTGGCACTTAAACATTGGCTGTCTTTAAGATTAGGACAAACCGAGTGCAGTAGCTTTAATGAAAGGTCTTGACAAACTTTAATTTAACCCCTTAATCACCGAAGAAGAGCAAAAATAAATACAAAACGATTGCCTCGTCAGCAAACATTGACCTTTTCTGGAGGTTTCTTCCCAGACAGCCTACCTTCCTCCTTAGCATGAGGGCGTCTGAGCTCGTTACGCCACAGTCATGCACACGATCGCCCAAGCGGTTCATCAGCCGTGAGGTCCGACCGGGTCTCTACATTTAAAATGGCCGAAAGGTGAAGTGGAACCTTATGCAATAATTTAAGGTTCATGAAGGCATTTGGATGCAGGGGTATCATATTCCTAGAGTGAATATAGCGAGGGCTGACGAAGACACGGCTTTGGATGAAATATATCTGAAATAAATGCAGGGTGTTAAAACAAATCATTCTGTAAGATCACTGAGGCTTAAAGTGGATAACTGTGCACATAATATATAACACTGCATTAGTATTAGGATTTAGTGTTTAGTTGTTTTTTTTAACAGCCTGGATGCAACAGTTGTAATAAATGCTGTAAATCCTATCACGTTTAGACGCGCCCGGCAGAAAGCGTTGGCACTTCACTGATAAATTAGTATTAGAAGCATGAGGAGTGCCTCTAAAGGACTGGAGTGAATTGATGAGTTGAATCTTGAGCTCCAGGTTACTGTCTGGACAATGTTTGCCACGTTCTCCATGCGGATTTTTTTCCAGATGTTCTGTTTTATTTTTGCCAGAAATGTCAGTAAGTGGCACTTAAGTGTTAGTATGTCAGGATGTTATTCCCTGTCATTAACTGACATCCTGTCTCAGTTGTTTTAATAACTTCAATAACTAATATTTGTGTAATACTGTAGAACTATTGACCGAATAATTTCGCTGCATGTTCTCCCTGTGCTTTGTGGGTTTCCTCCAGGCTTCCTCACAAATGAGAAAGACATATACATATACTGTATGTTGGCTGTTTGCTATTTCCAAATCGCCTGAAGCTTATGACTATGCACTTGCCTGTGCCCTATGATGGCACCAGTTTCAGGGTGACCCTGCCTTGTGGCCTGACTTCCCTGAGATAGGCTCCAGGCCCTCCGTGACCATACACAGAATACGTGGTACAGGAAATGAATGAACTAAAGTGCACTTTATTCTCCAGTGAGCAACGCTAAGCCACGCCCTGCATGAAGAAATTCATCTTGACACCGATGGCCTCAACTAGGACACAATGCCATCATCAAAATTAAACATTGTCGTTAATAATGTGTGAGAAAAACTATTTCTGACATTTGACCTTGCTGCATAGCAGCAGGAACGTCCTCAGACCTGGGGGTTGGGTAGCTAGGTGAGGGCTTTTCTAAGCAGACAATCACTCTATTAGAGGGAACTATTCCAAGAACTAACTTGCAATAACTACAAAATATTTATGGTCTCAGATTCATTTTCACACTAGGTTACTGAATGCAGTACAGAACTCCAAATGTAGCGATTCTCTCCGGATTCGCATTGATGAACATCCTAATGAGGCATGAATGTCCAGTTTGTCCAAAATATCACCATGAACACACATAAGTGTCCGTTGTTTTTGTGTCATATTTGTGTATAACCCTGTCTTCAAGCAGCGCAGCCAACAAGCCGTTCGCTACCTTGCTTTAATCTTGATCCTGATTGGTTCAATCTCAAAATATTATTTTGGTTACTATTATAGGAACAATTTCTTCAGAGTTACATTAACCTAAGATATCACACTAATGAGCGTCCCGCACAGACAGATTGATTAGCGTATCAATGAATGGACGGGTGGATGAATAAGCGAGCAAAATACGGGTTGAGTTTTACCGATTTTGGGCGACACTGATCCTTACTGGTTGTTATTTAAAATGTACACTTGGAAGACACCTCTCAGCAGCACATTCATGCTAACATGATTAAACAGGTAATTGCCAGAGGTATTGCATAATTAATGCAATAACAGCTTACAGCTATTGTACGCTTACAGCTATTGTAGCTAGCTAGCATGATTTGTTTTTGGGACTGAATTTAAGTGGAATTTACTAAAGTGGAATTAATGAAGGCTGTAAATCTATTAGGCCATGACTCATGTCCGCGTTCTGTCCTGCGATTTTCATATCAGATTGCTCATGTGCATAAAAGGCATAGTCTCTGTCCCACGGGATCCCAGTCCACCGCACAACTCCAGTTTCAACCAGATTTCTAATGTACCTTCAATTCATATCTATATTTGTATCTGCTTAAGACAGTATAACGTATTCATAACGTATTCATACTCAGTTACACCCCTAGCACACATAAGCATTACTATAATGGCCCACACTCTGAAAAATGCTGCGGGGATTCATGATCATGTTTCCAGCGAGGGGAAAAAAAAAGTAAGGACTGCAGTCTTTTTATGTTCATTCCCTCACGAAAATGAGCGCGGAGATCCGGGGAGAAGGTGGGGAGAACGCTAATCTTCTCCCAGAGCCGGTCTGATCCTCTTCCTCTCCATCTGTTCACAGAATGCTGTCACTTCACTGAATCGCAGGGGAATTTTTGAAGGAGGCTGAAGGGGGGAGAGCGCAGGAAAGGAAATGACTAAGCTTGCACTGACAACAAGAAGCAAGGGTCTAACTGCAGAGGATACAGGATGTGAGACAAAGCACCAACCAAGGGCACATTAACCTTCTGGAGGCCAGCAGCCTTGCACTCGCTAGGAATAATGGATATAAATGATGGTGTGAAAAGTGCTTGGTCAAAATCTAGTCTTAATCAGGTAAAAGAAGAGTAGTATTTAAAAAAGAGGCATGCTAAAGTAATGAACATCACTGCTTTATGAGATGTGGGCTCACATTCCTGCTAGCCGTGACAATGTTAAAAATCAGGATTTTGTATCTCAGAATGATGTGTGACGTTTTAATGTCTAGTTCTGGTCAAAGCTGAATAGGAAGCAAACTGTTTTTAATGTAAGAGAACAAAAAGGTAAAGAAGAATATAAAACAGAGAATGGAAAAGGACAATAAGGACGAAGAAAACAATTTCAACCAAAGAGGGGAAGGGGAGGAAAAGCGCAACGTGACTGTGTGAGGAATAATTTAACAAATTATATGGTTTATAATAATGGAGAGGGCGGTAAGTCCATTTTGGCAGTTTTGTGAAAAACAAATGTATGTCATTTTGCAGTCAAACTGTTTATATTATTAGTATTATTATTATTATTATTATTATTTAACCAAGAGAATTGGTAGAAAGAGGAATTAGGTAGCAGCATGGTGGCATAGTGGTGAGCACTGTGGCCTCATACCCCCAGGGTCGAGGGTTCGAGTCAAGCCCTGGGGTCTGTGGGAGTGGAGTTTGCTTGGTGGGTTTCCTCTGGGTACTCGATTTTCCTCCAGCTGTCCAAAGACATGCAGGCTAATTGTGTTTCTAAAATGAATAAGTGTATGAGTGCTTGTACTATGTACATGGTATATACTT
Organism: Platyallabes tihoni; assembly: GCA_030068045.1. NCBI lineage: Eukaryota > Metazoa > Chordata > Actinopteri > Siluriformes > Clariidae > Platyallabes > Platyallabes tihoni. Next base: position 1,594,274 of record JAQQZS010000011.1, read on the forward strand.
ATACATTGTGCCCTGAGGCCCCTCGGATAGGCTCCAGGCCCCCCGCGACCCTGTACAGAATAAGCACTATAGAGAATGAATGAGAGCGTAAGTGAGGAATTAGTTAATATACTAATATATTGAAATTAAAATATACTCAAAATAAACGTACTTATTATTAATATACTAAAAGAATATTATATATTTATTAGTTAATATACTAATAAGTGTGAACAAACAGAAAGTGTGAACAGATGGTTGTTTGTTGTTTTGTTTGTCTGTTTGTTTGTCTGTTTTGTTTAGTTTTTTTTAGTTAGGCCAAACATTTAGGAGACATATATACACTTTTTGGAATAAAAATTTTAAGAAACTGAAGAACTATAAAATGCAATGCTGCATGAAGTCACACAAATTACGTTTCAAAGTAAAACACACACACAAGACTCATTGAGTTTTAGTTGCAATCATAAATACAAAGCACTATAAGATTTAGGCTTACGGGTTTTAGGCATCGTGTTCGGTTTCAGTGGATTTACAATAGAAAAAAAAGACAGAAATACATTAATCAGATTACATTTAATTTTTTTGACAGTGATGGAGATAGGAAGCCAGCTGCAGAGAGCACAGCTCGTTACTTATCCCCCGGTGCTGATGAAATGGGAGCTTCAGCCAGTCAACTGACTGAGATAATGTTTTTCATGTGTTCATAATGCCACCTTAAGAGCCTCTAGAGGAGTGTAGCGAATTAATAGTCTCCATAGTTTGATCTCAGGCAATTACATTATCCGATGATTTATGAAACAACAGACGCAAATGGCACTGTAACCTTGAATCTGTAAAATGCAATGTGATTTTTTTTTTTTTTTTTGGTTTAATTTCTACCAATGAAGGGAAAGGACATCTCAGAACAAGGGTTCAGCTGGGGAAAAAATGTATGGAGTATACATGACGATGGAGTATAATCACAGATTAAGTGATAGAACTTTGGAATGTGACTGTTTAATATTTTCCCCTGTTGCTGAATCGTTGATCAAAATATGATGATTTTGGATAATCTCAGACAGCACATTAGCAAAGAAGCAAGAGACAGGTTTATCTTAACATGCTTGTTTAATACGGTAATATTGTAGAGTTTAATATTACTAATTTACTGAATAATTGATGAAGCACCTACGCTACATAGTTTTTTAATGAATTAATGAGAAGCAGAATGTCCCGGTGCCCTGCGATGGATTGGCACCCTGTCCAGGGTGTACCCTGCCTTGTGCCCTAAGACTCCTGGGATAGGCTCCAGGTCCCTGCGACCCTGAATAGAGGATAAAGCGGTATAGAAGATGAATGAATGAAAGTACAGAATGTCCCGAATATAAGCAATATTTAACCATCCAGTTTATGTTAGCTACAGGAATCAGCGCGGGTCTAACCAGGCACTAGCAATAAAATAGAATAAAAACACTCACCTACAGTACTTGCTTTAATATCATCAGTTAACAATTAACAAATTTGTGAAAATGACCTCAATCTGCTTTTAGAGGTAAAGAGACGCCTCGTTTTACACAAGCCTGGGTTTACACTATTGTTCTGAAACATTTTACTGAAATAGGGCCAGGACACTCATCCTGCAGTCAGGTGGATTTATTTGTCTTCAGACACGCATGGATAGCTACAGCGCTAACCAGGCTTGTCACTCACGAAAGTAAGTACACCCCTCTAATTTCGGCAAACATTTTAGTATATCTTCTCAAAGGACAATACCATAGAAATGAAGCTTGGATATATTTTAGAGTAGTCAATGTGCAGCTTGTATAAGAGTACAGATTTACTGTCCTCTGAAAATAACTCAACATACAGACTTTATCGTTGAAATAGCCAGCAACAAAAGTGAGTACTGTGGGACGTCCTCAAGCGGAAGGTGGCGAAGCGCCGTGTGTCTGACATCCAGCATTTCCGTAATATCATGTATCATACTGTATATATGAAGGAGTGGAAGAGGATCCCAGCAACAACATGTTCAGCTCTGGTGAAGATCCAGGCCCAGGTGGATGAAGACTGTAGTAGATAATGACGGTGCTCACACAGAATACTGACACTTTGGACACAGTTTTGACATGTCCATTTAGGGTGTACTTATTTTCGTTGCCACTTATTTAAACAATAAAGTCTGTATGTTGAGTTATTGTTAGATGATACACAAGCTGCACGTTGACGACTCTGAAGTATATCCAAGTTTCATTTCTAAAGTATTGTCCCTTGAGAACATATAATACAGTGGTTGCTGAGATATGAGGGGTGTACTTACTTTTGTGAGATACTGTAAGTGTACTTAAGTTGAATTTCTACATATCTGTACTTTTACTCCTGTACATTTCCCCTAAGCATCCTCATTAATCAGTAGTGCACCAATGTTTTGCCAACCGCCGCCCAGTGACGATCACCCCGACTCCAGTGTTGAACCCTTTGAACTCGACGATGTGACGACGAAGATAGCGTTACACTCCCGTGGCCTGATTTGCAAGTAATGTTTTTCTGCGTTGGACTGAAAGATTCTTCCTCCCGGATGAGGTGCCTCTCATGCCTCCCGAAAGTCACTGAAATATTAGCATTTGAAAATTCCCTGTCCAACCTGACAAAGCACATCAGGGTAATTAAATTTAATATTGATTTTGTGGATCCACAACGTCAATGTTATTTAATGTTAGTTAGTTATTATCATAGGCCTGTTCTGATATCTGGCTAATGTGATGGCCAGGCTAACGTGTGCCAGCTAACGTCACTGATTAGCCTTCGTGCAGATTTTGAACTACACCACTTTTTTTTTTCCCTGGAATGAATTCAAAATTTCATGTATAAGAAGGTGTGGGAACCCTGTTATATTATGCTTTACTATATGCAAAATTCTAACTGCTCACTTTTTACTTAAGTATGTTTAATATCAGGGAATAATTTTTGATGCTTAAATACTGTAACTATCAAATACTTTAAAAGTTTTACTCGATATTCTAAAAGCCGACTTTAACTTGTACCGGAGACATTTCCTGGTAAGATACTTGTACTTTTACTCAAGTGTCATTTTCAAGTAATTTATACAAGACAGAAGATCAGAGCAGAGCAAAAAATCTGGTGCAAATCTTGATGAGAACCAATTTGGTTGATGTATGTATAAGATTCAGTGCTTAAGTAAAGTAGAAATATGGTGAGATAATGCTTAAAGTATAATAAGTGCAATTCTTCATTCATGTTCCACCTTGGCACTGGATCTTCACACCTACTGTATGATTAGTTGCATACGTATCTTTGAAAAATAAATCAGTGATCTCACAGTTCAGTTCGGCTGTAATTTCCTCGCCTGCAGAACTTATGCAGAATTTTTGCACACATGGCCTCTATTCTGCAACATTTCTGTCTGTATTTATGTAGTCTTTCATCCATTGACTAAAGCCCCCTGGCAGAACCGCGAAGCTTTCATTGTCAATATTTAATCGACTGTGACTGGCCGCCATCGGACGGCTGCCCTTATATTGCTCAGGAGATGCGAGAGGAACAACAAATGCATTTGATGGACATTTTGGATGATTGCTTTCTCTGTAGCTGGAAGTCGCCACGAGCTGGTGAGACCCCAAAGCAGATTAAAGCTCGAGCCAGCCTTTTTTACAGCTTAAATAGCTTGTGACAGCTTCTTGTCTCACAGCAGAGACTCACACTGTACTCAAGATTTTCTAGAGTTCTGAGGCCACGACTTGTGGCCTCTCTTACCTTTAGCTGATCTATTTTCTGACCACAGTTTGGGGATCAAAGGAATCAAAGGAACTTTTTTTTTCCAAAGGATGCCGGGCCAGGGCTAACCACTGCAGGGTTTAGCATTGAAAGCGAGACAAGTTTTCACATACAATACTAAAAACCTTTCTTATAACTCATATTTTAAAGGGATATATGGTTGAGTCATATAAAAGTTTATTGTAGAATGTGATAAGACATTTAGAAGGCATGGCACACATACAGTAGTATCAAATTCTGAATAAAAATAATAGTATTAAATATTTGTAATATTACATAGTATTAAAATTATTTGTGAAAATCCATTACATATTTTATCTAGCCTTATTATAATTTAAAGATAGATGATATAAATATTTACAACTACTGCACTTTATAAGATACTATAAATATTTACTAATACTAAACTGTATAATATCGTATAAAATATTTGCAACCAATAAACTTAACAACATACTATAAATATTTACCACTACTAAACTTTACAACATACTATAAATATTTGCTACAATTACTTCATTTTACAAAATTCTATAAATATTTAGTCCTACTAAACTTTACAGGATACAATAAATATTTACAAATACTACATTTTATAAGACAGTAAAAATATTTACAACTACTAAACTTCATAAAATAGTCCAAATATTAAAATCTACTAAACTTTACAAAATACTATAAATATTTACAACTACCACCCTTTATAACATACTGCTAAACTGTATACTTTTATGACATACTACTAATAATTGCACAAAGCATTAAGTACAAAGAATTTTATCTTTACAACATACTATTAATAAATTTACAAGTTATTAAAATACTAATAAAACTTAAGAAAATACTGCAAATCTTTACTACCAGACAATTTTACTACTTTATTACAGTTGCTAGAGGACTTTAGGAGGATAATATAAACCTGTAAATCTACTGCTACAGTTTTTTTTATTATTCTTTAATAACTAAATATTTTAATTTTTTACTGCTGTTTAATTATTTTAGAATCGAATGAGCAATTACCTTACAATCCTAATGCTAAACTTCACAACAACATATACAAATTTTTTTACAAAATACTGCAAAATTTCAGTAATTCAGTAAATGATATTTACTTTGGTATTGACCAGTTAACAACTTATGACTGCACCACAAACAATGACTATGCCTCATTAGCATAACGGGGGCATCATCATTATGATGTTTTAGAGTATGAATGGATTCATAGGTCCACATGTTCTTTATCCTTATACCTCAATAAGTGCATTTCTGATTGTCTGACTGGTGTGTAAGGCTTATTGAATATTTTAAATACATGGCAGACTTCAATAACAGTAAAATTAATAATAACGTACAGTATACATTAATAATTAATGTAGTATTTAGTCTTCACTCTTACCTTCATTTAAACGGCTTAACAGCAAAACACAACAAAAATAAGCACGGAAAAAAGACTAAATAAATGTCCGTCACTCACTGATGATTAGCATCTGTAAGTAAAATTTTTCCACCCAAAAATGTATTGATATTAAAATTCTAATTTAAAATTTAATTTTAATTACAAAGAAAGAAAGTTTTTACAGGTAGTGCATTCATAGTGAGTGCAAACAGGAGACTGGAAAACAAGTGATGTACGGCATATGTAAATACTGCTATAAGTGTTTAAGTGTTCTCTTTAAAGGAAGTAACCCACCTGGGTGAACAGACTGCACTGCGATGCTTTATGCTCTGCAAGCTGCCTCCGGTATTTTATTATAAAAGGGCATTTGGTTTCCAAGGTACACACTATTTTTCCATGATAAACAAGATATAATGGGTCACATAATCAGGGTGGACGTTTCACTAGACCAGGCACCTGGGACGAGCAGTTTTTGGTAATCAACATTTTATTCACAGCTGCTGAAGGACATCAGGTTCATAAGCTACGACAAGCATAAAAAAGTACCTTTCACATAATAAAAATAGTCATTTTACTTAATATGCATTATGATGGTGTGACACACATCGAACGCACAGGATGGTGCGAAACACAAGTAGTGAACTGACACGAAAGCTAAAGTACCTCAAATAACCACTCTGTACAACCAAGGTGAGCAGAAAAGCATCTCAACACATACACCTTAAGCTAGAATAGCAGATTATTTCACTTAAATCAGGCAAGAACATGAATCTGAGGCTATGGTGGCCTTATGGTCTCCCAGACTAGACAGTTTAAAGACCTTATCATTATGACTATATATAGTCATAATGATAAGGTCTTTAAACTGTCTAGTCTGAGACTGCATTTGGATGAGAAACTGCAATGTATACATTGCAATAATTCATGACATTATCTAGCAGTACATGTGGCTGCGCAGCACACTGGAGAGCTCATTTGGCTATTTAATACATTTATGTTTCGTCCAGCCCTGCCATACACCTACATTTTGCTTACGAAGATAAGAAAAGGTCATCTGTCTAAATATTCCATCACAAGCAATAGCAAGAATACGCCATGGAAACAAGTCAGGAGAATATTTTCCAACATTGCGAGTCAATGTGGATGTTCCTCGATTTCAGGCGTCTGGCTTTCGAGCACATTGCACGCTCGTGTCTGGTTAACGAATTCTGAAGAGACTGCATCTGCTGCATTTTCATTCTGAAAGGTAACGAGGAGAGGATTGAGGTGAGAGTCCTCATCTGTGCGCAGTAATTCCCAGAAGCTGAGTGCACCGCGCTGCATTAGAGAGTTCACAGAGTGCCGTGACTCGCTGCTTGTCTACTGCAACCTTGTGCTGAGGGTCTGGTGAGAAAGAACATGGAAGAAAACTAACTGCAGGCAGTCATCAGGAGGGCCACGCACAGCCGGAATATTAACCACCCAGGTTCTGCTTTCAACTACTTAAAGAAAATGAATTAACCACTCCTTGAACTTGTGCAACTATTAGCCAGTGACTCCGGTAATAAGACTGGCAAAATGGTGGCGCCTTCTTCACCCGGCAGTAGGAGAGCGAGTGGAGAAAATTAACGCAGGATCGATTCGACGAAGCTGCAATTTGTATGACAGATTAATTAATATGACGTTCTGTAAGCAAAAAACGTTATTTGCTATGTGCATATTGCCGCTGCACCAAATTCTTAAGTTCTCACATGTTATACAGTACGAACTGCATATGTGTAGCTAAGCAGATAAATTGCCTGAGATGCCTCAAGGCGCACACACACACACACACACACACACACATGAATCGGCTGCTCTAATTAAAAATAATGCCAATTTTTGCTCTGAGTGCAAAAGAGTCTGATCCGGCTGTGCAAGCATTCTTTCCTTGACAGGTTATAAAATAACAAAATGCTAGAAAAAAAAGCCTGCCTTGACTTTATGTAATCTGAATTTTGCATGCAGACAGGACTTTTAAGGAGTAGATCTTTTTTTTTTTTTTTACTTATTCTTCCTTCTCACCTGAGACTGCATTTGGATGAGAAACTAAGAGTAACACAACGTCAAATCAAAATACGACCCGAGGACAGACCAGACGAATCAGCATTTCTGCATGGATGTGGTTGTATTGTTGTAGAGATGTTAGAGGTTTTTTTTTTTATATATATATTTAATCCTTTAGTACACAATCAGCACCTGAGTGTTATGATTATGAGCAATTATGAGCATAATGCGTTTCGGGGTCGAGTTCGAAATTAACCTTCCATTTTGGTCAAGCTATTCTGAGAACAACGCTGACTCAGGAAATGATGTCTAAGAACCGTATGCAGGCGAAAACGGAACAAAGGTATAAGTGCACATCCTGTCTTCTACTCACGCTTACAAAAAGCGATTAATTTCTCTGAGTGTCCAGTGACAGAGGGCAAAGACACTTGACAAATGTTTCTACTCTCCTATCTCTGGGCCCTTTAGCATATGTACAAGAGAAACCCGCTCACCTTCCCAGAGTGCGAGCTGACAAGCTGGGTGGGGCATGACAAATGACCATTAACACATGCACACAGGGTCAAGTATGGGAGGTCGCTGAAAAATTATTACAGACACGAGATGCAGGATCTCTGAACGGGGTGTAATGATTAAGAGGCCTAAGGTGATATCTCACTGATCCACTGCGAGCCTGATTCTCAATCAGTGTGTGTCCAAAGCCTAGAGTTTGACTCCCATTAATCTGCTTTGGATTTCTGCTACCTCTGCAATGTTTTTTTTTTTAGACAGAACATGTGGAAGAATTACATTACTGTTTAAGAATTACATTTTACTAAACAGTAAATATTCAGCAAGTCAGCGATTTCTGGGTTTTTTAATTAGCTTTAGGGAACGATGAAAGCAGCGATATGTCGCTCATCCTACATCGATATATTAACTGTTACAGGGACCATATGGAGGCATTTGGGAAAATTGACTAGAATGAGGATCTGTCTGGAGAATTGCATCCCATTACTTCACGCCTCCTGGGAAAAGTTTCACAAAAACAGTTCAAGGATGAAATTTACATAAAAATATTATGGCGAAATTGTTACTCAAAAGTTAGAAGTAGAATTATGAATCCAAAAACTAGTTGAGTAAAAGACAAGAATATATTTAAACTAACGTATATATTTTTGCTTTTTGGAAGGAGAAAGCTGATCATCAGTTCATTACACCTGATTCTATATAGCTAGCTATAGACTAGCAGTTGTTTGCTAAGTGATGAGTGATTTTTAAAAAAAGTTGAAAATTCAGACAAAGCTAGAATTTGGCTTTCTGCTTGGGTAAAGTTTAATCATCCAATTGAAAACAGACGCTACGTTACTCGAGTATTATAACTGGCCAATGCAGAAACCTTATTTAGCTAGCTAAGTAAACATGTTAAATTACAAAGCTAGCTAATTTATCGAACTTCATGTTCATGCAAAAACAAATGTAAAAAAAAAATTTTAACTCACTAAGAAAAAAATAACATACAAACTAATGCCATGTGAGTACTTATAGCGAGGAAAGAGTAGGTTTTTAATCTTGGAAATGTACTTGTGTAATGGGGCTGTGGTGGTTTAATCGATTATGCAGTTCAATCAGTCTTATGTTTGGAAGTAAATTGAATAATTCACACTTTTTCAGTTGTTTAGATAAACTTACCCTAAATCATCTAAAATTAATAAATTGCTTTAAATATACTACAGATTTAGCTACAATAAATAAATAAGTTCGTAAATAGGAATCGCTTACATATTCCGCAAATACTCGCATTTTGCGAGAGTATTGCTTCTTTATCTTTGGGGTTTATGGGAGCTGTTGGTCTGGAGAAGATCGTCAGGAAAAAAACATTATCTCTTTGTTCGAGACATGACATTTAAACAATCAACACAAGGTACACGGCTATAATGAAAACTAATAACAAAGTAATAGACGTTCCTGGCTTGTAAGTTAACATTTAAATAAACAAACACAATTTAATGTTAATCAGATCTTAATTGTGTTCTTTTATTTAAATGGTAAATCACAAGCAAGGGAAAAATCTATATAATCCAAGCCTGAGCCTATCCTGGGAAAACTAGGTATGAGGTGGGAGTTGGAATTGTACAGAAATTAGGTTTAAATAGCTTCATAAGTGCAGAAGAAATATTTGTAAATATGAGTAATATAATAAATGGTCCATTAAAGCACTTCCAGCAAAGCAAATTAAAAAGAAAAGTACAAACTGGAAAATAATTCCCAGGTGAAGCCAAATCCACATGAATTCAAATTTAATTATAATTTTTAATACATAATCAAACCCAGCCTGAAAGACAAAATGAAAACAACTTTAATTATTAAATCTTTCAGCCAGAAATCATTTTATTTCCTTTAATGTCATACGGCTTACCAAAACATCACCTTATTTAAGAGACTTTCTTAGCCTAAATGCCACCCAATTATCTTCTCAAACTTGACTATCACATAAAGTGTCTGCACTCCCGCCTTTGTCCGAAGCAACATTTCAAAATCAATTAGGAATTTAATTAATGAATGCCACCACCTGTAGCGTGGAGGGACGATGAAAAATGTCAGCACGAAATTAATTACCTTAATAAATTAAGGGGGATTCTCTGCAACCTATCGAGAAACAAACTTGATCACGATTATCGAAATAGACTGAGGGTCATTTGGGAACAGAATCTGGAATATAAGAGAAAGCGAGAGGTGCTGAATTTTATAAATCCAGCTGGACGTTAATGAACATTCACAAAAAATTAATTCAACATCGAGGGTGTCGATTCAACACTGGGGATTTTGCCATTTGCGTCGTCCATATGGTGCAGTGGATAGCCTAATTAAATCAAAAGCATCCTTATGGCTCACAGTGGGCTCTCCATGCTGAGACGATATAGAGAAATGTTGCGAGCTAGAAAAAAAAAAACCTCAGGTATAAAGCAGATACATAATATAGTGACGTGAAGGTAGTAAAAATTCACCTGAATAGTAAAAGAGGTGATGAAAAACTGAAATGGGTAGCAAAAATGTTTCTTACATAATATCTAAAAAGTTAACTATTTACCTGTAGGAGCACTTAGATATATTAAAGATTAGTGTTAGTACGCGTAACTGGCGGTTAAAGAGTTTGGAGAAATAGTTAAACGGTTGAAGCTAATAATAATCTGCTGATCTAATGTAATCAGTGATATTATTATTATTATTATTATTATTATTATTTGAGGTTGAAGTCCACGTACATGTCTGTCTG
>JAQQZS010000011.1:1652316-1665193 GCA_030068045.1 Platyallabes tihoni
ATATGAAAGTCTAATGTTTATCAGTACATTACAGAAAATAATGAACTTTATCACAATATGCTAATTTTTTGAGAAGGCCCTGTATTTCCTGCACGAGAGCAGTACATGCTCCACACCACAAAGCCAAGTTTTCTTTTTCTATATTGTTTAACAGCAGTTGGAATCCAGTAGGTTGGTTGCATTACCACCAACTGTAGGTGTCATTTTCCCTCATCTTCCCGAGCACTGAAAGCCAATTTTCCAGACTAGCCTTTCTTAAAAACATCTAATGCATCCTTCCCTGATCTTGTCTCGAGCCTCTTCTACTCCTATAGCACCATAGGCCTGCCTATCACTCTGGGGTCCCTGGAATCGTCCTTACTTATGATTTACTCTACAATAGTTTTTTTTGCACTATTTTACATTAATTTAACGGTTTCTGAAATGCACAAGAACCCAAAATGACATCACGGCTAAAATCACAGATATTACTTCTTCTCACCGTTCTGATGTTTGGTGTGAACGTTACCTGAAGCTCTGTATTATTTTACGCATTGTGCGACTGCCAAATGCTCGGCGAATTAGATAACAGCACCTAATAAAGTGGATACTAAGAAGTGTATATTCTTACTGAGTGAGATGAATCTTTCTACTGTGTTTTATTTACGTCTAAGACGAGCTACGAAGTTTACCAGCTTCTAACGCAGAATCCTTCCTAAATCCAGAATCCTAAATCTCGCTCTAATCCCTGATCAAGGGTACTACTAGGTGTGTAGAACTAGGGACTGTACACCCTACAATGTGCACTGTCTTTTCATTTAATGCTATTTAACCAAACCCTGGAACCTGGAAGTTAAGAGAGCTGATATTCTAAAATGGAACAAGTGGAAATATAAAGTAAATCTCATAAGTTTTTCAGGACTGTCCACCATCTCAGCTTTTGACTGCACAGTACCGGTGAAAATGTAAAACTATTTTCACCCCTATCAATTACACTAAATGTCACTCTCCGGCTCCGCCAGTCACAGCTATTTAATTCCTCCAGGTGTTATGTGGGCTGAGCAAAATGGCCGGTTAAATAAAGAAGCAAATTATAATCTGTTGATGATAAATGGTGTTTGTGGAACTGTTGTATTAAAGCAATATCACACTCAAGGTCTTGCTGTGGTACTGAATAGCAGCACGTACCCTCTTGTCTACGACTGCATCACAGCCATGCAGATGTTCATCACAACAGCACTACTTTTGCTTAAACGAACCACATAGACAGTATACTGAACAATCAAAACAATAAAGACATCTGAGACGTAGGGAAAAGAACATTTTTTATATTTGTTGTGAAACTACAAAACATGTTCTTGTGCTGGTGACATATTTACAATTTCTTTTCGTTGACAGTACAGTGTCGATGGGAAAAAATTCACAGCTTTTATAAGTCTCACAAGGAAAAAAAAACAAAACAAAAAAACAGAAAAAAACAACAAAAAAAAAACGGAAAAAAAACAGCACACCCAAATCACAAAAGTGCAATAAATACATGCTGCGTTTCTCCAAACCGCATTGCCTTTAATGGAAAGACCCGGGGTTTATTTATTTATCTATTAATTTTTTTTACATCAATCGCTGGATTTATGAACAAAACCAAAAGGCAGGAATCCTAGCACGTGTCTAGACTGATAAATCATTCGTGACTACTAGCATTAGTGCCTGATGGCGATTTAGTTTTTTTTTCCTCTCTCACAAAAAAACGCAACTTCTACATGTTTTTTCCACATGATTTCAACAATGTCAACAATCAGAGCATTAGCTAAGTGTGTAGTGTCGTGTCACGTCAGAGCCTCGGAGTCGAACGGTAAAAGAGCACCGAGGTAAGTCACAACTATGCGTCTCGATTACATCCCGCGCTGCATAGCGTAGGGCTCCTTCAAATCGGCACTTCTACAAAAAAGCACTTCCAGTTTAATGAAAAAATAATAATAAAAATAAGGACATAAGGACACAATAAAGAGGACATACAGATAATTTTAGTGTTTCTATGTAACAATTCACATTCAGCTCCACAGTGCACGCTGTTTAAAAGGAAACGTTTGCTTTTCAGACATTCAGATTCCAGTCTTCAAAGAAAAACATACAGATTTATTTAAAAACAACAACAAAAAAATTATCCAGTTTTATCATTTTTGTTTTGCAAGTTTTTTTCGCCACAGCACAAACCTCGGTGCACGAGAACTCGGTCTAATCGAGAAGATAATTGAAATGGAACAGAGTGCAGAGAGTGGAACGTCACGGATTAACTGAGCATTCAGAGTCGAGTCATGAGATCAAATGTGAAAAAGAATGAAAAAAAAAAAAAAGTGATAGGACTCCGAGATATTTGGTTATAAGGTAAAGCTTTTACGTAATCAGTCTGCTGTCGGGGTCTTCGTGCGAGACGTGCGGAATGTGCAGCGGTCGCTGTTATCTGGAATAGAAAGGTGCTGGCGAGACAATCGTTGCTGGTTTTGTTGTTCGTTTCAAGGTGCAAAGCGATGGGAGGACGAAGGGGGCAAAGGAGTATGTAAAGTTAATAGGGTGTTGGGAGCAAAGGCACGTTGTTCAGAGCTAAATCTGAACCGTCCAGTTCACAGCGAAGGCCAGGCGGAGCAAGCAAATCATCATCATCATCATCATGTCTTGCTGGATAAAAAATTAAAATAAAATAAAAACATTTTATAAATTCTTCAGAGCAGCTTATTCATGACTGGTCCTGTCCGAGGCGTATCAGACACAAGCATGCGGAAATCTACATCTACGTATTGCGTGGCTGAGACGTTTTAGTGGTTTTACATGCTGTGTTTGAATACAATTTATAATTAACAAAAAAGGCCAAAGTAAGCACCCTCTCTCGAATCTTGAAATTCCCACCGAGCTCAGCAAATGACAATGATCCAGGTTTTAAATTTCTGTTTTGTAAGTCGTACGTTGAAAAAGATGTGATTTGTCATTCACACCGATTACCTTATTTATCAAACTCAGAGATCGGACAGCCAAAATGACCTCACATTGAGTATTTGTGCTTTTCCGAGGATAATCGAGACTTGTATCGTAGCAAAGTACTTAAAATGTGCTCACTTAAAGCAGAAAAGTGCTCTAAACAAGCATCAAAGCTAAACAAAGCGTCAGATTAAACATTCATAATCTACGAATATTGAAATACATTAATATGCAAGAATATAAGGATCTAATAAAAAAAAAATAATAATAATCATCATCTCGCCAGGTGAAAATATCTCGAATACAGTTGAATGTATCTAGCATTTTCTTTTTAAAGAGAACAAATCTACATATATTTGATCAAATAAATCAAATACATGATATTTAAACCTATTTCTAGACATTTTACCTAAAATTCAACCTTTCTCGACAAATGGCAAAAACATTTATTTCTAAAAAGTAATCCCAACATAAATAAAACTTGAAGCCTGAAATGTGTGGAAACAGGTTGAATAATCTTATTGTTCATGATTTATAAGAGGAAATATTGGTTAAAGACTATTTTATAGCGTGTACAGGCTTCCGTATGCAGAGATTAGTGGTAAAGAGTGCATTAGCTGAGTGCTGACGGTTCATCATGCCACCCTGCATGGCCAAAAAAAACAAAAACAAGAAACAAAAAAAGTTACTGTTTCATAAGGGTTAAATTCTTGACCTGCATCAAGCAAAGAAAATATTAACGTGACTGGAATTGGATGAATAATTGTCTAACCCATGATCAAAACCTGAAAGATTAGTGCTGAACCATGTACTTCACAGAAGAAATGTGGTCAGGGACAAAAAAAATTAAATAAATAAATCATAAACGGAGATCACTTAAACGCTGGGTTAAGCTGCTTGATTAAAAAAAAAAAAAAAAAAAAAAAGTCAGTAGATACCAGAGCTGTGTTTGATAATGGATGTAATAGGATTTCCATACACTCACAGGATTGGGACTCAACAGCTGTTTGTCCACGTTTTAGTGAGACTCGTTTGAAAACAGAAAGGCTTCGGTTTGCTGGGAAGAATAAATATCGGACTTTGGAACGATGGAAAAAGGTTATGTGGTCTGATAAAGAAGTGAAGTCCATGAAGCGATCATGCATAGTATCCACTGTACAAGCCTCTGGAGACAGTGTTATGATCTGGGGTTGATCAGTTGCTCAGGTTGAGACTCAGCAGCGTTATGGGGCAATAAAATGAAGTCAGCTGACGACCTGAATGTACTGAATCATCAGGTTACCACATCTATGGAGTTTTTTTTTCTCTCTGATGGCACCGGCTGTATTCCAGGACTTTAGATGGTGAAAGAGTGGAAGAACATGAGGAATATTTTTTACACATGAACTGGTGGTCAAACAGAGAATCAGTGAGCTCGCTGGTGTTTATAAACATGATCTAGTCCCAAAGCTTTAGAGGAAGAGAAGCTGAACAGTGAATAGATGAGTGTCTCAGAAACAATCTGGCCTTTATCATAAAAAAAAAAAAAAATCACTGACAATAATAATAATTAAAAAAATCAATAATTCATATGAACGACTCTCCTTTTTTTTTGTGCTTGATAGCCATGACGTGCCGCAAATGCTCTCCTCACTCTCTGATCACTAACTACTATTAAAGTGCATGAACTAGCCAAATTCTACCCGAGAGGCTGTTGGATGACTAAGTGCAGTTTCAGTATCATTGTTGGGATTATGGATGCCGCGATGTGTGCTGTGCCTTATGTGAGGGAGAAAACAAACAAACAAAAAGGAAAAAAAACAAACAAACAAACAAAAAAAACGCATTTTAAACTTAAAAAAACAACAACACAAAAACATGCACATTCAGAACCGGAACGTAGTGACGCTGAATCATGAGTTACAGCTAGCGATCACTAAGCTAACAAAACGTTAAAAAAAATATTTTTTGGCTACAGTTAGTGTGTACTTTAGCTATTTCTTTTTCATGTAAATAGTGTTAAATGGTTTTTTTTTTTTTAAAAAAAGAGAAAGCGCCAAGATAAACACTTCCCTGCTCATAGTGAGACGTCATCTGTTTATGTTTATCCAATTCACCCGTTCTGACATTTATCTAATTTCCAAAACCTTGTGCTGTCGACCATAAAAGTACCTTAAGGACTCTTCTGTACTCACAGAACTGAGTTACAGAAAGACAATTCTTCTTCTTCTTCTTATTCTTCTCCTCTTCCTCCCCCCCCCCCCACCCCCCACCCCCCCAATTTCACTTGTGTTATTTTAAAAACAACACATTGGTGTTTTGGAATGATCGATTATCCCCCCCCCCAAAAAAAAAACAAATACAGATACCAATATACAATTATTAGTAGTAAGAGAAACAGAATATAGCTACTACAGACAGGAAAAAAAAAAATGTGGTTGTTGGTACAATGTTTTTTTGTTTGTTTTGTTTTTTTTAAAAAGGAGAAAGAATCTACAGACTTTCAACTGAGAACTAAAAAAACCCCAGTGTTTTAAAATGGACAATGTTCCTACTCGACATACATGTAATATTCTGCAATAATGATAATAATTATAATAAGGATAATTCTTCATTCTTCATAATACCACCAGGGGTCAGGTTCGTCTTCAATGAAACAGCAGTTAAGACTCTTGCATGTGGTTTATACATCGTCAGCTGGTAGATCAGGAACGTTTATCTTTACTCGTGTGAAAAAGGCCATCTTCTCTCTGCAGCAAGAAAGAGAGAGAGAGAGAGAGAGAGAGAGAGAGAGAGAGCGAGAGAGAGAGAGAAAGAACATGGTTGTTAATAGTGATGGAGAATTGAGATATCCACTCATTATCTGCCTGCTTTTACAGTACAACACTATTATGCATTACTCCGATCATCCGACTGGAGTTTTTGAGACGAGATGAGCCTCGTGGATGCAAGAATGAAGTAAAGCCAGGTGAGATAGAGTGACGGTTTTCCCAATCCTAGGTTTTAAAACAATAATCTGCTGAATATCAACGACTCACTGAACTACAGAAATTGGCGTGTAAACGTTTGCATCACCTGAAGGACTGGACTTCGGGACCTTCTTTGCGGCTCTGCCCTCGGATCTTGTGCACCTCCTTGGCAGCCGCTCGCATCATCTTCTCCACTTTCTGCTCCTGCAGCTGTTCCTCCTGAGTCTAACGGTGAACAGCGGTGACACAAGGGTTACTTTATTTCACAAAGACCTGGCAACCCTGTACGTCAACAGAAGCCGTACTTCTATAATTATACACATAACATTTTATATCATCATATTCTATCAAATTTGAATTCTGTGCATCGTTACATACCCTTGTGATTAATTTCACCTATGGTTGCTCTAATATGTGTTGCTTTTAATAGAGCCGTTATTAAAATCCTGTGGAATTGCTTTGCTTTATTACTAATCCCATCAGGACGCCGACCAAACAACATACACACAATTATGCTTTATTACCAACAATAAGTTTACGCAGCAGGAGCGCTGGAATCCTGGATAAATTAATTATTATGCCTTTAAATATGAATGAATATAAAAGACTCTTGTGCGATATTATATAATAAACTATATAATATGACCCGTCCAGGATGTGACCCATTTGAAGAAGCGTTAAATGTGAGAGACCTGTTTCTCGGCCTGCGTGAGCAGCAGTCGGAAGCGCTCGTCCTCTTGGACCCATGCGGGAAGGCTGCGCTGGCCCTGCTGCCTCGCGCACTCCATCTGCTCCTTCAGCTGCCTCAGGACCCGCAGCTCCTCGTTCAGGCGGCTGTGGCGGGTCCGGGATGCCTGCAGCTCAAGTTCCAGGTCCAGAGGAGTGCGCATCACGCCGTCCAAACCCCGCATCTGCATCGGAGGCTAGAGAGAGAGAGACAGAGAGCGAGAGAGAGAGAGAGAGAGAGAGAGAGAGAGATGGGCTATGTTTATACAGTATGTAGCCTCATAAGTTTGTGTTTGAGGCATGATGTCACCTTGTGTGCAATATAGTCCCGGACTTACGAACGAGTTCATGTGTTCAGTTCATGTGGCCAAAAACTATAATCGTGTCTAAGGAAATGAATCTCACACAAATGTAACTGTGTTGTCTCTGCACTTTTAAATCAGAAAGTTTAAATCAGAGTGAGTTGAATCCCGAACACCATTTTGTCTCAGAGCTGTTTTCCACTGTATTGGACTGTGAAATCATTGAGGAGTTTCCGAAATTAGGATTATTCACCGTCAGGACAGTTTTACGAAACAGACATGTTCTATCATCGTCCTCCCGGACTGATTCATTGAAACCGGTGACGCACACATACACATACAATATACTGGACTTTGAACATTTTATACATTCTCTTGCACACACCGCGGTCCCTTCATAACTTGAATGTTCGTAAAATGGGGACTACCTGTACTTGGATGTTTTTTTTTTTTTTTGTTAATTAATGGTGTTCATTTGTTTTGTGTCAGCTAGTCAGCTAATTAGGTGCCTAACTAGGTTAGCTACTTTATTTGTTAATTAATCTTAGGCTAATTAACGTAACACCTTGGTCCAGGAGGAACATTGTTTCGTTTCACTGTGTACTCAACTGCATATGGTAGAAATGACAATAAAATTCTATTGACTTGACTAATAGAATTAAATTTCAACCAACTGAATGAGGTGGGGAGATCCTTTCAACAAATACAAATATAACAGTCGTGTGTTAGTCAAGTTTGAAAGATGTTTTCTCTTTAAAAAAAAAAAAAAAAAAAAAAAAAATTAAGAAAAAGCATAAAAGCCCCAAAAGAGCGATGAGTAATCTTTATCAGCTTGGTTATAAACTAGTGCTGTCACAATACCAATATTTTTCTCTCTTGATACTGATATTGTTATGAATTTCCATAATTTCTCTCTGAGCCCCAGGCACTAGACTTGTGTAACTTTATGGTGGTAAACAAAACAAGCCTCATTAATAAGCTTAACACAGCTTTTTGTCACACAGTGCTGTACTCAAAAAGACAGATTCCTTTTATCCAGAATAAACAGGCCTTCACACACACAGAGTACAGATTATTTTAAAATACTCTTACAGTAACTCGACTACGCAGCCAGCAGGGGAACACTTTATACCCATGAGTAATACTAAGAAAAAGGAATGAGTGCCGTACTTCCTCCTTGCCTTTCTGTGCACATTTGGGTAATTTTAAAAATGTTTTTAAAAAAAGAATCCCATCCACAGACACTTACAAAGTGCCACATAAGTAAGAAATTAATGGAACAACTTTGTCTGGACTCATAAATGATATCAAAAGATTCATGAATAATGTCAAGAGCTGAGCATTAAGAAGAAATTCATAAAGAAACAAACACTGACATGGCTGACAGCACTGCTCTATCCTGGTCAGAACTGCGGTTGGCCTAAACATACTGCTTAATACAGAGTCATGGTTCAGTCTTTGCAGCCTCAGTCGTTCCCTTATTTTTTCCTTAGAACCTGACTAAAAATTGTTCCTGGAATCCTCCACAATTCCACGGAAACCGTAAATATTTCTTTTGCATTTTTTTACGGCTTTTTCGTCGAAATATATAATTTCCATGCGTTTTTAACACTAAACTATAAAGAAAAATATAATTTACTAATTTTGTAATATTAACCTAAAAAATCTGCAAAATTTCCACATAAAATAGAATACTGTATACATTCTTTAGTTCTGTAGGGAGAACACAAAGCGACCATAGAGGGGGGAAAACCGCGGCTTTGGACGGTAAATTATTACTGTATTTACCCTACAGTACTGATACCAAAATAAATGCGCGTACATGAGTTACAGTACATATGTAGGGGTAACATTGCTATTTTACGTTAGCACTGCGTGAGACACAGCAGTACAGCACTGTACAGTATACAGGGTTTACCATGATATTCTTAATTTTTTTTTTCCAAGGGTAATGTATTAAGCTGAGTTTGAAATGAAATTAAAAGGTTTTGGGAGCATACTGTATTTAGGGTTTAAACTATAAAAAACAGGCATTTTTTATGAACCACAACCACAAAAGTAAACATTTTTTTCACAATTTGCGGATGCTCTAGGTATGCAACCCCCGGCAATTTCGGGGGTCGACTGTATTATCCATCCTTGCATGGATTAAGAAATTTACTAATTCCATATTCATATGAACTCCCAGATCCGTGGCTGTCTAAGTCATGTCTAGATGTTTAAACTGTAAATAAATCTTTCCATTTACAGCTGATGGTTTTTCTGTATGACCTGCTGTCAGGTATGAGGTATAACGAGTAGCCCTGCATGAAGTTTCCATCTACTAGGCGTTTTTCCATTCACTCGGAATAGATGGAATTCTCCGGGAAGCTGGGCGGCCGGGGGGTGGGGGGGGGGTGGCGACACTCGCACGGCTTCTGAGGGGAGGCTACGCTTCGTTAACGCTGACCTTTGAAATACGTCAACGTTGAATATTTAACTGTCCTTCTCTTTTCTTTTTTTTCTTTTAAAGAATCCGACTTTTTGAGAATAAAGTTGGAGGTGTAAGGTTTACCTTTTTGATACGGATGCTGCGCCTCTCTGAGGCGTTCCGGAGGAAAGGAGACTTCTTGGACAGAGTGGAGCTGTCGCTGTCGCTTCGGTTGATCTGGTGACGTGGGTGAAGAATAAAGTATAGAGTGAATAACGACAAAAAAATTAACAGGGGGTGGAAATCCTGAGGTAAACAAGTGTTTAATTGTGTGTATTTACCCTGCAGATGTACTGGCTCTGTGGACCAGGGGAAAAGGTCTTGGAGCGAATGATAGTGTTTCCCCTGACAAAAGGATTTTGCTGGTTGAGCTCGAGCCGTCGCTCTTTGGGCCGGACCACGGAGGAGGAGGAGGCGGCGGCGGTGTGAGGAGTGGGACCATCCATGCTTGTCTCTTTATTCACCTGGTGGGGAGAGAGCACAAAGGACCGTGAATACGTCAGCCTTCATAGAAAACCATTACACTTTAAACAGAAATTATGTAAGGTTTGTTAGAGAGAGGCATTATAAAAAAAATAAAAAATAAAAAAAAACCTTTTCAGGAATAACTGCTACTTTTGCTGCTGGAGGAGGCTCGTACGCCGCCGCTCGCTCCTCCTCCTGCACATCCTCTTCCTCCTCTGCTTCCCACTGACAGCCTTCCGAGTTAAATTCCTCCCCTTCGCCGTCGCTGCCCACTCCGTCCACAAACACGTCGCTCTCGAGAGGCTCCACCGGCCTGTCGAAACACAATCTGTTCTCAGGTCTGCTATCAAAATTAATGAACCTTACAAAATATCGCAGCAGTAAAGAACGAGCACGAACCGCATTCTTATCTCGCGCATTCGGCTGGGAATTCCCAACCTTTTATCTATGGAAAAAAAACAAAACGCAACCTCACCTTGGAATTCCTATCAGGAAAGTCATGAAGGTGTGGCCGCTCAACCACTGTAAATATGTTTATAGCGCCATTTATTTATTTATTTAAAGATTTTATATATATAATTAAATATTTCAGAATTTGAGTGTAAAATTCTGAGTGGTTACAGGGCATCAGAAGCCCTTTTTTTCTTTTTGTTCATTGCTTTTTTATTAAATCTCACCTGCATATATTTTTTGTTTTACAAATTGTTCATTAAAGCAAATTATTAAATTAAATTAAATTCTGCAAATTAAATGAAATAAAAATCAATCAAAGAAGACGCATGAGTTGTTAAATCTCTACCGCTGATATATTGAAGTTTTAATAAACTTTTTAAATATTATTCCATTATTAAAAACAACACAGGAATGAACAAAAGCAGTTGTTTTAATTTATTTTCTTAGTCAAATCATTAAGGTTTTTTATTTTATTTTATCATTAAGTGTTATATTTTTTTTCGGTTTTAGTTGTTTAGTTTTTTGTATAAAACTGCTAATTATCTTCATGACTAGCTGTTTTAGTTCTCTGTTTTAAGAAAGTAAAAAACACACCATAAGATCATGAATGTTAGCTGGCTAGCTTTTTGCTAACAAATCACAGGCATTATTAGTATTACTGTACTAAAGCTCAATTCACACAAATCTATGTGTAAACATCCCATGATGTCCATCTTTCGAATAGCTTTGCGTCTCCTCTTTACAGAATCTTTTCCTGTTTGTTTCCATCTCTTTCTTTTCAACTCCATGTCAGCCATGTTTCTGACTCAAATATTATAATGAGCCCTAGTCACATGACTGAGTACGCCTTACAGAAACGTTCCTTAGAAATTAGAACAGTATTTAAACCTAATAAATAGGAGCATCTTTTAAAGATTTAAAAAGAGACAGGGAGCGGCTCAAGCACTGCTTGTCACAGAGAGACTGTTGCGGAGAGACAAGCGCTCGTTATTTGCCTGCGCTCCTCACTGAACATCTCTCTTGCTACTACACGGTTTTGATGACTCTCTATTGCTTGGTGCCTCAGTTTGGATCAGATTGGTCTTCAGATGATTCATATTCTTATTATCGACTCAGCAGGAACTCCACGTTGTACAGACATTCATTTATTCTCCATGAGACGTCTCATTAAACAAAGGGTTGTCTCTGGAATCGGCAGGCCCACTCACCAGTCTGACTCGACCGTCTTCGTGTTCGTCGCTGGTATTTCCGTGGAGTGATCTATTGTCTAAAATATGAGACAGACACAAATATATACATATTAATGTTCATTAGAGAGAGAGAGAGAGAATGAGTGGCTTGAAAAAGCGGTTTTTGTGCGCTAGTGAGTGTGTGTGTGTGTGTGTGTGTGTGTGTGTGTGTGTGTGTGTGTGTTACCTCATCAGACTGCGTGGGAGGCCTGAGCTCTTTGTTCTTGACATTCATGTCTGCGATGAGCAGGTAGTTGAGGAGGTTGTACCACTTGGTGCACCACTCCTCCGAACACTCCATGTCAGCCAAACTGATCTGAGCTCCAGCCTTTAATAAACAAGAAAAAAAAAATATCTTGTTAGCTAAATTTTTTTTTTTTTAAAGAAACCGATGAAAATGTGAGAGACTGGAAAGAAACAATGTCCTCTGTTAGCTACATTGTAACAGTGATGTAACATAAGAAATACTTTTAGATTCAGTTTATATATATACATATATATACATATACATATATATATATATATATATATACACACGCACACACACACACACCACCACACTTGACTCCAAAACCATTCATTCATTCATCGTCTACACCACTTTATCCTGTATTCAGGGTCGCGAGGGGTTTGAAGCCTATCCCAGTAGACAGGGCACACACACACACCCGCTAAGCCACCGTGCCGCCACGCCCAAAATCAATATTTTTTAAAATATATATTTTCATCTTATAAATGTTTGTACTTGAAGTGGTATAATATTGCAGTTCCTCTATAATCCTACAGGTGTAAGTAGTTTAATCCTAAACTATTCACACAATGGCAAGTTTAAAACTGCAAGAAAATCTGAAAAAAAAAATTATATATAATTAAAATATTTATAATCATGATACAAATATTTATAAATCACAATATGAATCAGCACATAGGTATCGTGATGATATCATATCGGCTGGTTCCTGATTATTCCCATCTCTAATACTTAGGTTTGTTTAATGAGAATTTAAATAGTAAAACATGATAAGTTTTATTTTAAATAAATCAGAATTTATCATTGCTATAAAAAAACTACCTAAAATATACCTCCGATATCTCTGAAAAATATATGTAGTGACATCCTTTATCATAATATCAGGATCACATCGATACATCACCCAGCCCTGATCCTTACTCTTCAGGGTGTCATTAGAACTGATATGATAATATCAGTACAATGAGAATCAATTGCCTGAGATGCATTTATAATGCATATATAGGGCAGTGGTGGCTCAATCGGTTAAGGCTGTGGGTTACTGGGTTACTGATCGGAAGGTCGGGGGTTCGAACCCCAGC
>JAQQZS010000011.1:1665293-1688085 GCA_030068045.1 Platyallabes tihoni
GGGATATGCGAAGAAGACATTTTGCTGTGCTGTAAAAAGTACATGTGACAATAATTGAATATTCTTCTTCTTCTTCTATAATATATTTTTTCCATAAATAAATTTTAATAAGTCTTAATAACTTAAATAAACATAAAAAAAATGTTTTTGCAGGAATCGTAATACATGCTATGTAAAACACAACATGACTTGTTACTCCTTTTTCTGATTGACAAAATGTGACTAAATGACAGAAACCTCAGGTAATTTCAGGTTTACTGACCCCAAACATTAACGACTAATTATCCTACATGGAGTCTGTGTTTCTGAGCGAGAAACTATGTGATCTGCGTTCCTGAGCGAGGTACACCTCTGCCCTGTGGTGTTTAGGACACCTACCAGACAATCCTCTCTTCTGGACTTGGTGGTGGAGCAGACGTCGATTCGGAGGGTCTTGTGTCTGAAGGCAGTGGAGGAGAGCTGCAGGGCGAACACCTCGTTGAACTCCAGCGTGTCCTGAGCTTGTGAGCTGCGGGTGCGGAACAGGCAGCGCGTGGCCTCCGGGCAGGGCAGCACTACCACCCGGACGTACCTGCGAACAGAAATGAGGAAGATGCTGTATGTAACGCACACTCATGCCAAGGATGAACTATTATAGGGTCACATGACACACTTGAAAATATAATAATCACACTTATTGAAAAAACAATCTATTTATTATAGAGGCATTTTGATGAACTATTAAACCTCCAATTAGCTTCTATGGTTAATATAAGAGTTTGTTTTGATGATTTTATTACAATAAGTTATATAAATTTAGTGGTCATTTAGGCGCCAAGTATAGATGCAAGATTTGAAAATCAACAGCTTACTGTATATCTAGAATGTTAAAAATAATAAATTAGCACGAAATATATTTAGTGCAATTATTTAATGTACAGTTAATTTAATTAATAATTGGCTTTCCAGAAAGCTCCTTGTTTTGACTGCATTATTACTAACACATACAGGTACAAAACTTAAAACTGGAAAGTAACTGAGACAAATAAAAAGCTTGTAATGTCATCATCATATGGTTTGGAAACATACATGTTCTGTCTGGCAGGAACAGCGATCGTGCTGCAGTTGGTCAGCTGCATGACGAAGATGGCAAAGCGTTTCTCTTTAGCCTCGTACTTCAGGCCCAGTCTGATCTGAGCGCAGCTGACTAATCCTCCGTCTTCGTCACCCAGCAGCTGCTCGCCGGCGACTCCAGGCCTGTCGGGACATTCGATCGGAACATCTTAAATTCTAATTCTTAAAAAACTGTTTTGCTGGGTAAATAAACTTCAGCCTGACTGAACGGTGAGTTTAACTGTTGCACAAAGTTACAGAAACAGTACTGTGTCAAAAGCCGTACTCAGATTGCATTGGTTTATCAGCAGGGAAAACATTTCTTACACGTTTCCTGAGTGATCAGACTCTCGCACCTGGACAAAAATGAGCAAGATTCTAGGGGATTGGATTTTCCTGGAACCCGGATATACACCTTCTGTGTGTCATTGTGTTATTACATCAGGAATTCCCGTTGATTAGTTATTATTTACACAAAACCAAAGGTTGACATGGCATGTGAATATTGAAGACCGCTTTATATCTGTAGTCACACCGGCTGTAATTTTTTTTTTCCTAAAGCAAAAAAACACCAATCCGGTAAGAAATAACATCACAGAGGAGTTCCTGTTCTTAATTATGGAATTATCCCAGGAACCCCATGAACAGACACGACATATCGAAAGCTGCAAATCAGAATATTTTGAAGAGTTTCTGTTGGCCACACAGTATACAGGTTTCCTAACCATCTGTAAGCGAATCACTAGTGTTGCATCAAAATTATTATAGTTGTAATTATAATTATTGAATCCTCTTTCAATTTTATTTTTCCTTTTTTTCTTAAGTTTTCCCTGCAATGTTTCAGACAAGTTATCATAATATTTATATTAAGCCATTGTATTTCCTGGAAATCTAATTGTCTAGACCAAAAGAATTGCAGCTAAAATAATTTTATTATTATTATTATTATTATTATTATTAAATGTACATTATGTCAAGGTAGTTAGCTGACCTCATAAATCTGACCAGTTTTCAACAAACAGACAGATCACATGTCGGGTGCAGCAGGCGGTATGATTTAGAGCGAATAGCCTGAACTGCGAAGTTTGTTTGATACACATAAAAACACTCCTTTTTTCCTAATAAAAATGATTATCTTCTTGTCTCACAAACTGAGCACTAGATTTGTCACCCTTGATAACTGAATAAATATTAGGGGAGATTTTTAAGGCATTGATTTTAAGCAGTAAGTCAAAATTATTAATGGAAAAAAATTGTCAGTAAACTGGAAGTAGGCTTGTACTCCAACATGAAAGTTCAGCATGTTTTTTTTAAAGAGCAAAGCAGAATGAACTACAGGTACTGTGTTTTTTGTTTAGTTTTTTTGTATCCGGCACATTTTAAACTGGATCCAGTATAGTTTCTCTATTTGAGGGCCTCTCCGACCAGCCGAACATTGTAAATCGTTACGCTGTCCGTGATCACATTTATACTCTAAAAATCTGAGTTTGTATAAAACACAACCTGCTCTCCTTCTTGCTCATTGCTCTCTGGACATCTTAAGGATTGATTTAAGTTCTTAATTTATTTAATATAAATAAGAGAATAATTTAACTGTAATCGATGCAAATTTCGTCTCAAGAGATATAAGAAATAAAAAATTCTGGGTTAAAGGGTGGTCTCAGACTTCACAGATAGCACTGCCTCCTTCAATCAGTATTGAGAGGTGTGCAAAATAAAGGGGGGGGGGGGGGGTGCCAATAATTTCTGAAAAGATTTTATTAATATTTCTTTCTGGTATCGAGTTATGTTTTTTACAATTCTATTTTTCTATTTAACAGGTTTTAACATGTAGCACCTTTTTCTCCTCGTTACCAGGGGCTGCCAATAATTCTGAAATATTTGTATTTAAAAAAATTTTTTTTCGACACACACAGATCACAAACCTTTTCTCCGAAGCCTCATACACGCCGCTGTCTCCTGCTACTGATTCGTCCGACACGGCAGACGTCACGCCCGCTTTCTTTGAGGCGGACCCCAAGACCCTTGTTTGTGAATCGAGATCTACACACACACACGCACACACGCACAGAGAGAAAAAAGAGCAGAAATGTGAGACTGTCGCCGGTGCTGTCCCCTGATGTGTTACTTGGCTTGGTGTTGAGTTGCAGTGGCGAGTTCACGCTGTGGGTTAAGCAGGTCGGATCCGTAACTCGACCCGCCTGCTGGAGGTTCCGCTCGGGTGGAGGCCCGAATTCATTTACACGGGAAAGTGAAATTGTCCCGCACTTCATGACAACTTAGGATGGTTAGTAATACCTTTAGTGGCGTCCTGCTTGGCGTCCCCCTGCAGGCCGAGCTCGCTGAGGCGGGCCTGCAGCTCCAGGTCGAGCTGAGAGGCCGAACCCGGGAAAGCCTCTCCGGCCAGCGACGAGGCGTCGGGGACGAGAGGCGAGCAGGGCGGAGACAGCGAGGACAGTGACGAGCGTGGCGACAGCGAGCTCATGGACCCGGGCGTCTCTGATAGACGCAGGGCGTGGGCGCGTAGGCCCGCTCCCTGACCTGCGGCGCAGGCGGCTGGCCCTGACGTCACCTCGTTCTCGTGGATGGTGGGGATGGAGCTGGAGGGCCTGTAGATAGACGAGGTGCTCTCCTGGAGCAGCGAGTCCATCTTGACCTGGAAGTCCGGGTCGCTCAGCTCGCTCTGGTGCTCCAAGTAGGCATCGGTGAAGCTGAGAGATGACAGCGAGCCGAGGCTGGAGGCGGCCAGCGAGCCACGGCTGGACGTCAGAGACCCTCGGCTGCTTCCCGACGAACAGGACAGCGTGCTAGCTGACAGGCTACGGGGGAAAAAATAAATAAATCAGAGAGGAAACGCAACAGCGAAGTCGGTTAATAAAAAGTAAAGTAGGTGCGGTAATTTATTTTCGGCTCCTCAGTCCCATAACTTAAAATGCATTCTGTGCAAAAAAAAAACAAGCTAATTAAAGAACAGCAAGCTCGTTAACCGCACGCACCAGGGTAAAATGATCTGAGAGGAGGAGCCATAGCAACAAAAACATGTCATGTAGGTTATTTGATTTATTTCTTCATAAAAGAGTTAACATTTTAGCAGTTTTATATGTAATAACGGAATGACAGAAACCTCTTCAGCTGTGTGTGCAGTGAGGACGCCTGCCTGACCACGTCCTCCAGCTCCTTCACCAACTTGTTCCTCTTGCAATGTAGCGTCAACCTGCGGCACAGAAAAAAAAAAGTTTTATTTGTTTGTTTATTTATTTATTTATTTATTAAAATTCCTGTCCACAATAATAAGCCATTTATCTATCTATCTATCTATCTATCTATCTATCTATCTATCTATCTATCTATCCGTCCTCTGGTGTGTTTCTCATCTGTCCTTCCTTCAAGATTGGCTGAAGTAGTTACAGTGGAATGCTGCCGAGCAGAAGGGCCTCGAAAAAAGGCGGCCATTGTGTTTAACCTACATCGTTTCTACGGCTCGGGTTACAGGAAGAGCTCGACGACGATACGGTATCTCGTGTACGGAACGAGCAGCCTGTTCGAATCACCCAGGAGGAGGAGGAGAAAGAGGAGAAGAAAAACAACAACAACAACAAAGTGACAGAAAGATACAAAAAAAGGAAAACAAATAAATAAATTTTAAAAAAGGACTAATTGGTGTTCTTAGGACAGAAACCTGACCTGAAGACCTGGACAGAGATGCGATTCAGAACGCTTCTGTTATTAGAGCAGCAGCGTCTCATTTCTTCTCCCTTTGCAGATGTGCTATTGCTACAGCTTGACCTTGTTTTTAAAAGTGAATGCCCCATTTCCCCGAGCGAGATCAGCTGCATCCCAAATGAGTTTTAGTCTTCCATAACAGCTGCTCTGTTCTACTGCCTCAGAGAGAGAGAGAGAGAGAGAGAGAGAGAGAGAGAGAGAGAGAGAAAGAGAGAGAGCGGCTTTAATCTAGAAAAACTTCAGCGTTCTACTCTGTATCAACAACAGACGTATCTGTTTTGTTCGTTGCTCGGGATGGGAATCACCGAGGACCAGACGATAAATTATTACGGCGATGCTCGGGTGTCGATTCGATTCTGTATTATCGTTCTGTAATCGGCCCTTTTTTAAAAAAAATAAACATCCTGATTTTGCTGTCTCTGAGCTGTTACAGGAGATGGACGTCCCTTACCTTTCCGTGAGAGCTTTGCTCTGGCTGTCGCGTGCCGCCTGCAGGTCCTTCTCCAAGCGCTTTTTCTCCGTTTCGATCTTCTCTGCGTCGCTGGGAGCTCGCTTGCAGGGTTTGACGTACTGCAGCTCCTTCAGCAGCTCCTCTTTCTCGCTGATGAGGATGAGCCGGTCTCGCTCGGGATCCAGCAAACCGGGCCACGACTCGTTGTCCAACTTGGCAATCTGGACTTTGATGTTCGCGATCCTGAAACAAGCAGAGAGTTTAATGTGTATATACAAAAAAAGAAAAAACAACAATTCAGTAGCGATTTTATATACGGGAAAGTTTATAATGAAAATAATAACACCTGCACATCTGATTTTATGTTCCTACTGAACATCTATTTTGTCTTTTGCAGCTATAAAAAGCTTTATTCTTCTGGGAAGGCTTTGCACTAGATTTTGGAGCGTAGCTGTGATCTCAGATGTGTGTTAGTGAGCTCGGGCACTGATGTTGAGACGTCGAGGAGGCTCCAGTTCATCCCGGGCTCTGTGTGTGCAGGACGCTCATGGAGCTGGCTTTGTGCTGGAGCAGGTTTGGACTTCTTCACAAGAATTCTTTACAAGAATTAAATGCTCAGTGAAATTTTCTATATGCAAGTTTCTTGTGCGATATGGTTACAATTTACGTTAAGTGTATAAAGTGTAACTTATGTATCTTGTGTAAAGCACCTAATTTCGTTGGATATGCCACATGTTACAATGAGAATAAAAGATATTCTATTCTATTCCACACACTACACACTACTTTGCACAGATATACTATATATTATAATTATAATATATCTTATCTTATTAATTCCTATTAAAATCTCTCAACACCTTCCAAAAAATACCATCAGCTCCTCACTATCCTCCCTGAATGAGTTACTCAGCTCTCGTTGCCGCACCATCCCACCCCGGTCACATTTAAAGACAGTAATTTTTTGATAAACGTGATTAAACAGACGTAATTAAACACACCATACCTCCTTTTCGCTTCTTCGTATTTCAAGCTCAGTCGTACCTTCTCGGCCAGCATGTTGGAGATCGAGCCGAACTGATTAGAAAAAGAGGAATGAGATAATGGACGAATCACATCACATCACATCGGATACCTAGGAAGACTAAAATGCAAGTTAATTCTTGGACCGAATGATTAGAACCAAATTAGGGTTGCTAATATACATATATATAATAAAACTATAAAATTATTTCCGGAAAAATAATTTGAGGACGAGCGCAAAGTAAGTAATCGAACATATCAAGATAGTTTATGGAATTTTTGTTTGTCTGTTTGGTTGTGCACGCATCATGTAAAACTACTGAAATAATTTTAATGGGGTTTTCACAGGTATATTTGGTCGAGTTTGAGGTAACTTATAGACTTTGTTTCATCGCAATCGGAAGATTGCTACTTTGAAATATAAACATACAATGCCCTTATATCATTAAATAAATAAATAATCAACCTTGAAAAACATCATTAGTTCTAAAATGTAACAAATGGCGGTGTACATTTTTTAAAACACGCTTAGGAGTGTGCGATTAAATTCCATGCAAACGAAGTTGCAGACACATCTAATAGGAAATAAAAGCATGTAGAAAGACGTCTCACCTCGGCGGGTATGTCTGTCTGGGACTCTGCATCAGAGTAGAGGCGAGGGAGCGACAGGTTCGAGTTGGACAGAGAGGGGTTACTCGCCCACAGCTCGGTCTGAGAGCCATAATCCAACTGGAAGCCGTCTTTCAGCACAGCCAGTTTCTGAAGGAAACAAATATATACTGTAGCCAAAGATCTATAGAATTACACCATATATATAATATCAGCTTTTAAATCGTCACCTTAAACTTCTCAATAATTAGACATGATGGGTATTATCTCTACCGCCAAGAGAGTTGAATCCCGACAACGATATAGCGATCTGAAGCCAAGAGTCATTCTCTCCCCTATTAATTACACTGTCCCTGGTCAATGACAGAGCTTTTAAGCGCACATATACAGAAGAGGGTGGGTAAAGAGGACGCTTTCCTCCGAGTGCATTTTGTAGCCTTTTTGTCGCAGCGTTAGCGGCAGGTTTGAATGGTGTGAATGTTTCTTTAATTTTATATTTTAATTCTTTTTTTTTCTGTCTAAAAATATTTTGTACAGTGATGTGGAACCGTACGGCACTGATAACAAAACCAGACTCAACTCGTTCGTGCCAAACTCGTTCACAAGAACTTGTGTAACAGATTTTTACATTTTAATTTAACAATATCCTAGACCTTGGATATTGTTAAAAAATTTCTAAAGGCTTTTCCTTTTGTTGTTGTCTGGTTAGTTTTCAGGAAAGTTGAGTTTTCTACTTTGCAATTCCTCTAAGATACAAGCTGTAGTGTTTTTTTTTTGTCTAATTACCTTTATAAAAAAAGGGGGAAAAAAGAGAGAAAAAGAAAATGAACGCGCAGGGGTGACTGCTTAAGATTAAGGAAGTAATGTTGTCGCTTAAAAATTACAATAAATTAAATCAGAAATTTGTGGACAACTCTACCAGGGAAAAAAAACAGATAGAACTTCTGAGTATTTTACGGCACGGCCGCATTGCCCTGCCTCATCGCTGATTCTTTTGACACGACATCACTATTACAAAACTGTTATTAGAATAATAAAATTTAAAGCTTGAAATGAGTCCAAACAATAAAAAAAACACGCTAAATAACATTATATTTGATTTACATTAATCTCGCTATAAATAATATGAAAAAAAATTGCCCATATTCATGATTTTTTTTATTTGCTATATATATGACGGGTGTTCAAGTCAAACGGGGACTTTTGATTGTACAGAATAACAGAACACAGTTAGTAAAAACTTCCTTTATTTCTCTATATAATCCCCTGATGCACAATGCACTTATTCCAGTGTTTCACTAGCGCTTGGACACCATCGAGGTATAAACGATTTCTCAGTACACCGGAGTCATGATCGGACCGCCTGTCTGATTCATCAATTGTAAAACGTCTATATTTCTTTCCTTTTTGTTTTTAGATGATAAACCTTTAATCCATACAGGATTGAGATAATTTTCTTATTTTTCCCCCCACAGTATCGCCTCGGTGAGTTTAATTCCCCGTCCTCCTCTGAGAAAATTCCTGGCTGCATGATGTCCTGATTCTCAACCCGTGTGATCGTTTCATCCCTGGCTGGTTACACGTGATTTCCCACGCAGTGGTTTGTCGCGATATCGTACTACTCAAGCTGGTCTTTATCTCTTTAAACAGTTAAAGTCTACTCACATGTGTGAAATCATCGCTCTGGTATTCCATTAGGTACTGAGCATAAACATGTGAACGCATCCTTCGGTGTAAAGCCTCACCCTGTGCATAGCTTCTCGGGAGTAAAGAAATTACCTCACCCTAACATTCCTGAGCTACTTAACCCCGCCACACATACACGCGCTCTCTCTCTCTCAGGTAAAAACACAACATCACTATTACAGTCAAAACTCATTGACAATTGAGTTATTTAATAATGAATGTCGATGTTTTACCTGCATGAGCTCCTGCTTTTCTCTTTCTCCAGAGCTGATGGCATCTTTAATTGTCCTGACCTCCTTTAGAATGGCTTGGGGATCGTGCTGCTTGTACCCGTATGAAGCGCTCGCCAGCTTGTGGTCAATTCTGGTTACAGAGTAAACAAAAAAACAAACAAACAAACAATAAAACCAGCACTGTGAATAAGACAGAATGACTAATATTTCTGGCCTAAGCTCAATCTCATACAAATACGTCTGCTTGTGTATCTTTAGTCATGACTCTTCTGGAGACACCCGGGACAGACGAGTGCTCGAGGCTGTCTTTAAAATAAACATGATGCGGAGTTTGACGAGGTTATTCAAATAGAAGCTGATATGTGAAGTCAAATAAATGACTTCCTGAACTGAGCTCCACAATGTTGATTTAATCAGCCTGATGTTTATGGAAGGCTGCAACGGAGGCCAGGGCGGATTCGCTTGAGGTTAGACGGCAAATGGAGCGAGCCGGCGGAGAGTCACGCTCGCCGCCCGAGTGACAGGTCTGTCCGCATTCTTCGGGCACGGGAACGAGTGAGGTGAGTAAAAGGAGAGGAGCGAGAGTCGAACCCATCCCCTGAGAGAGCTGCGAGGCGAGATCGACTGGGAGGGAATGAAAAGACGATATCGGATTTCAGGGAATTAGTGTACAGGGTTGATTTATTCTGAACATTCCGCACGTTATCATGCACATAACTGGACACGGTTCTACACTACAACTTACATTTACATTTCAACTCTTCTATATTTTATTTTATTATATATTATTATATATTTTTTATATTTCTATTTTTATTCTACTATTTTATTTTCATTATTTTTGTTGCTTGTAGATAATGTAAATTTATAAGTCCTTTACAGCTGAAGTTTATTTCCATATTTCTCTTATATTTCTAATTTGTAAGTTCTCTTATTTCATACTGAAACTTTATTTTTGAAATCTTGAGGTCATCAGCAGTCGTACAAGCATTTCACTTTATATCATACTGTGGATGACTGTGTATAAGACAAATAAAATTTTTATTTGATTTGATTTTGAAGGAGAAGCGCTAAACGATGTTCTGATGATAAACTGGAGTCTCCACAAGGTTGCATTTTCTTGCAACCATGTCAAACTGTGGCTTACTGTAAATGGCTTGCATTTACAGACCTGCTACAATGTCATGCCGAATACATTTCCATATACAGGTAGTCCCCGACTTAAGGACATTCGAGTTACGGATTTCCGCAGATATGAACAGACCTCACGTTATGAACATTCGTAGATATGAACAAATCACAGAAGTAGCTCACGTGTATTGTACGAAAAATAGACACTGCAGTGCACCAGATACCAATATTTACAATTATATACAATATTTTATTTCGATAGACAGAATGCTATACAGCTCTATGGCGAAATGGCTGACTCCGCTGCGTCACCAGGATTTGGAGGCGCAGTCTCGCGAGAATGCATGTTTTTTTTTTTAATGCTTTATATGGAATATTTGTCTCAAAGGTGTATAAGACTCACTTTATCTGACTTACAAACGAATCCGACTTATGAACATGCTCCTGGAACGGAACTCGTTCACAAATGCTTCTCTATAGTGAAAAGGAGGTTATGCGTTTAACCACAATTTTTTTTTTTCACCACTTTTAACAAACAGGGTCTAGTATACCATGTTCGTATGCCATGTCTTTATCTGGCATGTGGTGAGATCTGGCGAGTACGCCATATTTGGCAGACTCTTGGACTGCTACACTTGCGACAGGATGATACGCGGTATGGTCTTGTTGTAACACGACCCTGGACACAGTAAAGGAAGAAGATCCGGATACATTTTGGATCTAGCCTTGGGCAATAGGAGTAAAGTTTACTTCCTTTACTTTTTCGTAATTTCCCTCTATCGTTGCTCAGTAGTTACCCTAAAGCCCTGTATATATACACATAAACATTCCAGTTTCACACATGCCCTGGACAGAAAACATCTCTTCTGTCTAAACAAATACAAAACAAGATATTTCATGTGATATAATCGAGATGTTGGAAAAGGGAGCGGGGATATCCATTGTGTGAGGTAATAT
Source organism: Platyallabes tihoni (assembly GCA_030068045.1). Taxonomy (NCBI): domain Eukaryota; kingdom Metazoa; phylum Chordata; class Actinopteri; order Siluriformes; family Clariidae; genus Platyallabes; species Platyallabes tihoni. The sequence goes on from JAQQZS010000011.1 coordinate 1,676,199, forward strand.
CAGAATGTTTATCATACCTAGACATCTGTTAATCATTATAAATCAATTCAGTTTTATTCATATAGCGTTTTAAACAACTGTCAATGTCATAAAGCAGCTTTACAGAATCAAAAGGAAAGTAGTGAAATTATTTTTCACTAATTATGTATAAATCAAAATGATCAGATTGTTTCATGAATCTTATATCGAGGGACGACTCCTAGGCGCGCTCATCAAAGTGATAAGTTCATCACTAAAGCAACGGGTAAGAAGGAGGTACTTACTCTTTCAGCGTTTCGAACCCCTGCTCCTTATAAAGCAGCTCCTGCCTCATGCAGGCCAGATCTCTCTTCAGCTTACTCACCTGAACACAAGAGAACGGGGGTGACGTGAAACCCTGAGCGAAACTGTTTTATCTTCTGCGGCACGATTTCTTCTCTTAATCAAACTCCAAACACAGGAATGTAGGAGAATAAAATCATAAAATCTACACCTCACGGTTTGCCTTTGATGTGAAAAGTAGCGAAAAAAGCAACAATGACTGATGCAGATCAGCTTTTAATGCGCACTAATACCAAAAACAATAAGTTTCTATGTTTTAAAAAAAATTATAATAATAATCCTGGTAAGGAAATAAGACAACGTTATATTATTCTGAAAAATAAATACGATCGTATTTTACATGAATGTGACAAATTAAAGGAAAAACTCTTTCCTGATTCTTCTTCAGAAGTTTTTTTCCTTCGTGTAGATTAGTGCTAAGTAATATATCGATATTGTTATAATTTTTTTTGAAAGATATCACTGGTATTATATAAAATTTGTCATTTAATTTACGTAAAAATTTTGTTCTAAAAGCTATCTAATAATAATAATAATAAATATCCCTCTTTTCGAAAAAATACTAAAAATATAAGAATCTAAACGACTACGTTCATAGCTCTAGCTAGCTATGATTGCTTGATTAGCAAATTAACTACTTCCTTTTTATGTACTGTATATCCAGCATAACGTGTACAAAAAAAAATAAATATAACAATTTAAAATAAATAAATTTCCAATAACCAGCTATAGAATTAATCACAGGTCGTCAGTTCTTACCCGACTCTTAGCGGTCACAATTTCCGCCTTGAGGATTTCCGGATCATATTTACTGCTTGATGAGGATCTGGAGTTTACTGCATGAGAGAGATAAGACAAATCAAATGTGTTAATTTATCTCTAAACAGCTCTCTGACATCTCGTAACCATGTGAAATATCTCTTAAGATTAAGAAACAAACAAAAAAAGTATAATAATTATTTAAACGCATTAAGAAATTATGGCTGTGTTCCATCAATGAGTCTTGCATGCTTTCCACGCCCCTGTCAGTGATGAAGACTAAATATTATACGTGCACAAAAGAATGTAAGCAAACATCATTCCGCTGATAAGATATAATAATCAGGGACACGTATGGAATGAGGAATGCGGCATTGTTTTTTTTTTTTGCTTTGTTTTTTTTTAATTTTTTTTTTTTTTACACCTAAGCAGTTTCGTAATGAGGGAGTCCAGGATTCAAAGGAATGTTAATTACTGAGATTATTCATCCATTCATTCATCTTCTATACCGCTTTATCCCCGATGCTATAAAAAGTTGACTAGGTGGATATTCAATTACACTCAAAACCCAAACAAACACACAAACAAACAAACAAAAAAACATTCACTAGAAGAGCACTAAAATGTGAACATATGGTTTCTATAGCAACAGCTCATTCGCAGAATATTGTCTTGAATAATCCAATTAACAGATTTAAAATAAATAAATAAATAATATTTAAATGGATGATGTGGTGATGTTTTGGTGTTCTTATTGTTGTTAGGAGACATTTATTTAACGTTGATGGAAGGAGTCTCCAGTGTTAGTGCTTCGTAACTGCTTTCTCAGCATAATTTCTTTCATCACGTGATACCACGTTAATCGATTTTGTATTTTAAATTGGTAGTTGCTCTTCTTATTTCCTTTTTTCCCCCCTTCATATCATATACTGTGTACAAATGCGCCACTTCCAGAGGAGAAAAAAAGCCGGAAAATGATGCTCCCACCACCAAGCTTCATCATGGCTATAGTTGTCTTCTTATTTGAGTGGTAAACTTGTTTTTGTACTAAACATAGTCTAAGACGTACTTGACTTGGCCTTATCAGACTTTGGCCACTTGATAACAGCGGGGTAGTTTAAAAAAAAAAAGTCTCTATTTTACTTATATTTTGCTGGTTGCTGCATCACCAAAAAGGCAAAACATTTAGCCTTTAGCCTTACAGCTGGTCTGTGAGGACGACTTGTCCCTCCAGGCGTCGTTGAGCTGTTTATACTGCTGCTGTGCCAGACGGAGGCGCTCCTCCTTGACCTGGTAAATCTCTTTCTGGGCGCTCAGTGCTTCCTGGGCGACGTTGAGGTACTCGCGCAGCATGTGCTCCTGCTCGTGCTGCCACTGCACCCGTGGGTCCTCCAGCTGAGTGCTCTCTGTGAACGCAAGAGAGAGAAAGAGAGAGAGAGAGAGAGAGTGAGAAGCACTATAACGCATGTCTACGTATGCTAAGAAGAAGAAAGTCGCCATTTTCTGGTCTGTGTAAATATAGCTTACTTGTGTTGTGGTCTACGTAATAGGCGCCGACTTGCGGATCGTACGCTTCCTCCCATCCTAAAGGCAGCTCGTCTCCGATACAGTCGGCGAAGGTCAGGGGCTTCGTGTGCCTGCAAGATACCAAACGACGGGAAAACTTACAAACAGAAAAACATACAGGCTATCGCGATGCGTTAGGACAATTACGAATTGAGAATTTAAAAGTGAAGACAAAAATCGATTGACTGATGTATATAAATACATAATAAAATCTTATCAGTTTGTATTTGAGGTAGCAGGCCAGAACAGAATAAGAAAAAAACTTAATAAGCTCATATTGGCTGGTCCCTTGTGATTCCCATCCCTAAAATATACTGTATAAACAGTATTTCCCCACACATGGAGAAAACTTGGGCTGTCCACCAAAGTATACTGACGGCCGTTCAGGTATATTTGCCCAAACTTTTAAAAAATCTGCCCCGGAGAACGATTCTCCTACACGATCGATTAACTAGTAGCGGACACGTCCCTATCCCTCTCCTGTACCTGTTTATTCTGCTACAGTGAGAGCGGTGTACTGAGATGGCGTAAATCCAGCAGATGCCAGCTGCTGTAAAAAGAATAAAAAGGGCGTACTGATGGTCGCACATGCTCTGCATAGAAACACGGTTTCGCAAGGGGAACGGGCTCTTCTTTAAAAAAAAAAAAAAAAAACCTAGAAGATCATCTGTGCAGCAAAACAGCGTTGGTCAATAGAAAAAATATATAAAAATAAGCTTATACAGAAGTTCTGCCTGTGAGTATCGATGGAGGACACTTGGGCTTTGTCATGTAGAACCAAAGTCATCATTACTTTTATAACTTGTAAATTTTACAGCTGCAGAAGTGTGAGAATGAAACGCAAAAATGTAGAACTCACAAAATTCACATATTATTATTATTATCATCATTGTTGTTATTACAACACACTCCAGAGGACTTTATTTCTGTAAAAACTGAAAAATTCCCTAGAAATCATTTTATTTATAGTTCCTTACCTCAGACTAGCTAGGGTTAGGGTTATACAATAACAGACTTTTTATAGCTTAGTAAATTGTTTAAATAATTATTTACAGCACATTTTTGTTCAGAATGAACATTCTGCCGTCCATTATTAAAAGAATTTCTTACTTTCTTATATAACGTGGCAGCCGTCAGAAACATTTCTGATCTTCCTTAAACATAAATCCATTCAAACATTAACCTGAATCTGATCAAAGATATTAGATATAGTACAGCTTAATGATTTAGGAAACACGGTGCTAATTCCAGAGCGTACTCAGAAAGCCTCCCAGAAATTTTAGGTTTTAAAGTTGAAGAGTCTGGTTGAACCTGAGTGATGAAGCTGAAGCTGAGAAACTGTACAAGCTCAGGACTGATACTTGCTTTAATATTTTGTGATTTAAAGCACTGAACGGACACATTATAAGCATTATAAGTGCTGAAACGTGACTTATATCCTGTTTGTCAATTATTTAAAAATATAGCTATATTTTTATTTCATCAACAGGGCAATGTACAGTCATTTTGCTTTTACCTCAGCAATATGTGTGTGTGTGTGTGTGTGTGTATGTGTGTATACTCGCATGTAAATAAAAATGGTGGTTGTGGTGGGTGGAATCAGATTGTTTTTTCATGCATGTGATATTTGTGTAAATGTGATGAACAAAGCTGCGATGACTTTATGCAAGTTATGCTTTATTCACAGGAAAAGATATCGATTGAGTATTGATATCCTCTGTAAAAAAAAAATAATTTTTTGAAAGTGACACGATGCCATTAAAAAAAAAAACAAATTCGATTCCAAAACTCACACAAAAGAACACCATGTAAAAGCTGATACCCTGTGAATATGACACGCGAGGAAAAGTGAAAGACTGGGGGGTAGGGTAGCGGAAGAATGTCTGCCTATTCACCTCTAGGGTGCTTGCTGAGCACAATAGCCGGAAACCGAGGCCTGGCATTCCACAGGTCCTGCTGACCCATCGCCTGGAGGTTTCTGAGGCAACACGCTGCGGGCTTCCAAAGCTCGACGTTCAGGACGGCGGGGCAGCGGCCGCGAGGACGTTCACGAGGCCTCTTTATTCCTAGTTCCTGTCTGCGATGCTAATAAAGCAGGCTGGAAACCCAAACGCCGGAACTAGCCATCTTGCTCTTGGATAAGTGTGCAAAACATTTCCTAAACCTTAATCAGAGGGTTTGTCTGGTAAACTAACTGTTTATTAGTTTGCTCTTCACACCACAGGATTGTAAATGGTTTTCTAAAGGCCCAGTGTTAAGGCTGTTGAATTGGATTAAATGGATGACCTTGGCTACCCTTGTAGATCGTCAAAACCCAGGATGCACACTCGAAGCATCCAGAAAAAAATTAAGATCAGTTGTATAATCCAGATCTTAACCCTCGTCCCCCTTCTCACCACGTTGGTACGTCCCCTATGCACTTCTTCAGACCATGAAACTGAACTGGCTCCGTTTTCACCTTATGAATAATGAAAGGCCACGCAGAGACCCCTGTTCAAAATGTAACTCTGGAAAGAAAGGAAAGCTTCCGAGGTGCTCAGAAAGAGGCCTTGGAAAATCCCATTATTCATTTATTTTTTGTGCGCAAACCCGATATGTTCGCCGTGAGTCCTGCAAAGATGCACGCGGGCTATATGTTACCTCAAAGTTGATATATCATAATGAATGTAATCTGTTTAATTCCTGAATCTCTAAACGTTGATTCAAATGTTTTCACTTAAAACAGTCACATGACCAGAGCTCATTATACTATTTAAGTTCTTAGTCATGTGACCTCATAAAATTCAAAAAGTCAAAAACTTTTTCTGACCTTTTTTTTTTTGAGAAAGAGATGCAAGCACAGTAAGAGATCCTGCGATTAAAGGAGAGATGTAAAAGAGAGATGTATAGGAGAGCGGTTTGGAAGATGGACTTTAGTAGATTATTACACACTATGCATAAACATGCATAAAAGAATATTCTGCAATGCTTTTGATTTCATCCAAATCAGGTTACACATGTTTCGAAACGGAAATGTCACTTGAAATGTCAAAATGCAGCAATATGAAAGACAGTTTAGCCTTTCAGAACAATTCATACATTTTACAAACAGCCATTTTATTATTATTATTATTATTATATGTTCCAACAGCATATAACCGAAATGCACCAAATGTTTTGCAGGCATTTTTAATTTCAAGGTGATTCCTGCGCTCGTACAGGAGCGAGTTTAAGAGTTTTAGAAGCGGCGTGTCCGATTCATGTGTCCTCTCGAGTCTCTGCGCAGGAGTCTGGGCGGACGAGCCTATGGGAAGTCAAACACTCAGCGTCGACGTTCTAACTCAAACTGACAAAGTGTGAGGCTGACCGCGATCGCTGCGCATCTCTGAGTGATGAGTCAGACACTTTCATTCAGAACACTCTGCAGATTCGTCCGTTTATCAGACTCCAAAGAGCGTTGTGCGGTGATCAAGGTCCGGCGGTAATAACTACCGGTGATCCCGTGATGAAAGGCACGGCCTGTATCGCGGCCAGAGATAACATTCCGTTTACCTGCGTGAGTGTTTTCAGCACATTGAGAAGTATTAATAATAGCAATAATAATAAAACAACAAAAATTATTTGCTTGTAAGAACACCTTGTGGTTGCACTTGAGCCATTGCTCATGGAAGTCATATATATATATATATATATATATATTTTTTTTTTTTATCACTGTGTTGCGTTACAGCATGACTTGTCTAATCTTATCGCTCTAACTGCAAAAATATTTGAGGTTGAGCCAGACACCGACTGGCACAGCGAGGCCTGAAGACGAGGGATGGAAAAACATTACACATCGTGTAAAAAAAAAAAAAAAGTTATTTTTCAAACTCTGGTTTGGGCTTAGACATGTTTTAAACACATGAAAAATATCTATTTCTTTCATGAATCCGAGACCTGCCTCGTATCAAGAGCTCAGGCTACCGTTGATGATGTAATGATCTAGTGGTTCGTGTCACTGTAATACCAATCAGGCATGGTTTTAACTTCATGGTCAGATGAGTAGATCTGAATCTGTTAAAGCTTGGTGTAAAATAAATAAATCCATCTGACATATTTTTGTGCTAATTTATTTTAGCACCATGCACTGTATTCACAACCAAACTGCAATCTTACACAATTATATTAAACAAGCCTGGTTCTGCTGGACAGCATCCACGTCACCCACACACACACACAAACACACACTAACCTAGCTCTACTCTCTGGAAACGACACGGAAATTGGCTACAGTACTACCAAACAAACTTTGGTTGGGGAAAAAAATCCATTGATGGAAATACCTGGTCATTCAGTAAATTCAGGTTGTCAGCTGACCTCATTTTTTGGGCACATGACATTGGTGAACCTAGATCTGACCAACAAAAGTAACCCCAGATAATAACATTGCCCCCACAGGCTTCTATGGTAATTACTAGGCATCATGATGCATCACTTCATCTACCTCGATTCTTCCCCCCTGATGCACCCCTCACTTTGGAACGGGGTAAATCTGGACTCATCAGGCTGCATGGACTTTTTCCAATACTCCACAGTCCATTCTTTATGCTGCCTTACAAACTGAAGTCATTTTTCCTCTGATCAGCCTCATTGATAAGTGGTTTTCCCAACCCTGCACAGCTGTTCAGTGAGTTCTCTTCGCAATTAAAGACACACATCCAAATAAAATGTTTTTTTCCTAACCTACTTCTCTTTAATCTGTGAAGAAAATGCAGTCTATGTATTACTGATGTGTTTAACTGACAAAAAAAGCATTTGACCAAGTAAAGGTCACGGATTTATTAACTTTTGCATCGCATGAGAGCAAACTTGCAGTTCAAGCAACATACAGTAGTGGGCGTTGTATTTCTAGGGGTCTTGTTCATGAATCAGGGCAGAGAGACAAGGGTGGATTAGTTGACAAACTTTTTTTTTTTATTTTGTTCATTTAAAAGTATTTGGGCTTCGTTAACTTGCCTTAGATGATTTATTTGATGAGGTGAAATGTGCCATTAGAACTGTTTAAATAAAAGTTAATTATTGATGATTCATCGATTAAGAGAGACATGCAAACTTGTACACGTACACTGTATATCACTGAATGTCCCTGGTATCGATCCATGCTTGGAAGCTAAGGTAAAATTCAATGAGGTAGCAAGTTATACTGAAAACACGTCAGTAAATATAAAAAGTACAAAAGACAAGTAATGTGCTTTCATTTTGATTATTATTAACAAGAACACAACGTAATTTTAAAACTGCACATAATCTACAAACAACTCTTTCATAACACTCAAATAAAAATTTAATTTTAAATACATAAAAAGACGTCAGAAACTGTCGGAAAAACGTATCGGTACGTTTTGCAATCTCTAAACGTATTGCAATCTCTAGCAGTTATACACAAAGGACGCACGCCAGGTTGGTGTGATACGTGCAGAGGAGTGCCACTACGCCCTTGAGTGGATTATTTTAATATAGACTCATAATATCCGGGACACTGCTCTGCTTACGTTATAGGAGAAACATACAGCCATTCTATCTCTCTTTTGCTCTCTTTCTCTCTCTATATATAAAACAACTCCACTGTCCTGAAGATTTTCATGAGCTGAAATAGGCCTGGGTGAAATTGCAAAAGAAATAACAGGAGAAAAAGTTTTATTAAACCAGGGCTTACTGATGCACGTGGAGAGTCAAGAAAATTTCACACTTTGAAAGTTTATAACCTCCCAAGACTGGGTGATACGACAATATAATATTGATATTGCAATAAATGATGGCACGATACAACCTTTCTGAAATATCAAGATTTAAAAAAATAAATAAATAAACAATGAAAACATTATCAGATTTTTAAAAAAAAATTTTTTTTTAACATGTTGTCCGTGTATATCCATGCATCGACGCATCTATAATCTGGCTACAATAGCGGTTGAAAGTGGGACATATTAGACAGCAAACACGGACGAGCATGAGGATTTCAGCGACTTTAGAGCAGTGTACCAGTTACACTGGTTAGAGCAACTCAAACACTGCAGCTCTTTTGGGATGTTCCTGGTCTGCAGGGGTGAGGACGTACTAAAAGTGTTTCTAAGGAAGGAAAACTGGTGAACCGGCGACAGGGTCATGGGCGGCCAGGGCTTACTGATGCACGTGGAGAGTCAAGGCTGGCCCGTGTAGTCTGATCTAATAGAAGAGCTACTGTAACTCAATCTGTTGAAAAGGTGAATACTGGTTCTGATAGAAAGGAGTTAGAACACACACGGTGCCCATGTGGTCCGCTGCCAAAAGCGCCTAGGATGGGCATGTGAGACGACGGAGAGACGTGATGAAGCGACATGGTGAAGGTCTGGGGTGTGATATAGCCCTGCTCCAATTAGGGATTGTGGGGTCGGTGTTTGGAAGTTATTTGGTTCTGCCATTTAAAGTGTACTATTGTTTATTTATTTATAGCGGTAAAAAAAACAAACTTTTTTTTAAACAGCTATGCAAAAATATAGTTAAGATCTGAAAAAGATCATAAATGTAAAAATTTATCATAAGACAACATATTTTTCATTCTCTTTATTATTTCTCGTGCAATATAAAGAATCTGAATCCGACTAAAAATATTTTACATACATTAATAATCTAGCATCAAGCGGCTCTCACACACCATTATAACAAATCGAAACTCTTCACCAGAGAGTTTAATTAAACACACACATCAGTCAATTTGCATCTGGCGAGCCGATCATGGCGACTCATTAGTATGCAGGCTTTTCGTTATAAATATCAGCATTCCTGCATTTTTAAGAGACAGTCTGTTCAGTCTGTATAGTCGCTCGCTGACTGTCGGCCCACGTACACGGAGAGGTGAGGTGAACCCGTGCTGATTGGCCAAAGCTGGGAGACGCTCCTTATTTCTCTCTTCGTTATTATTTTTTTTAGTAGTTAGTGCAGAGAGTTTTTAACTCTCTGCAGAGTAAGGCTTGAGCTGTAGGTGGCTGAGTGAGAGTCGACTTACTGTATAAGAGTTAGCTACTGCTAGTGCAGATAACTTTTCACACTCAGATTATTCACACAGCATTGCTTTTAAGTGGAGAGTAAGGTTAGTTGTGTTAGAGCTTTTGGCAGAAGTTCCCCAATGGGGATTTACTTTAGACGAAAACTGCATATCGCAAATTCTGTTTTTTTTTTTTTAAGACTTGGTAATGTTCCCAAACTGATCACGGCATGTTGATATGTTTTGCGTCATCACATCATTTTGCGACCAGCTGAGAGATGGCCGAGCCCCCTTAGTCTGATGAATTACGTTTTCTGTCACTGTCATCATGTTGTCATCATGTCAATGGCCAGTGTGTCTGCATGTGTCTGTCTGTGTGTGTGTGTGTGCACAATATGAAGAAGGCGAGCCGGCAGAGGCAGCGTAATGATTCTGCTGTTAAACTTCAAGTCCTGCTGTTCATATGGATGTTATGTTGACACGACCCACCTTCCTAAACAATGCTACTGACCAAGTTACAGATCTCAAGTTTGAGATCTCAATCCAAATCAAGTGCCTCTGGGATGTGCTGGAAAAAACAAGCACTTTAAGCTACTGAAGGCTCGGTGCCAGACACCACATAATACCTTCGGAAGTCCAGGCCTCGACGGGTCAGAGCTGTTTTCGGGACCACAGAGGGACCTTAATATTAACATGAATATGTTATTGTCATGATTGATTGGCGTATATGTGTGTCTATTTATCCGTCTATAGATACTGTAGCTAGCTAGCTACATAAGTTCACCTGGAAATTCCCTACATTTTTGTGCAGAGGTGCACACCTTGGCTTCAGAAAGTAAAAGCTAGTAACATCTATTAACTAAAATAGCTGACTGTAATTAGCACAACTTCTCAGCCAGGTAGGCACGAACCAATCAGTGACATCACCTGTTTTGTGCACAGGGAGAGCAATCATACATGGCATTTACTGTCTTAATACTTTTGGCCACCATTGTATATACATTACACAGCTTTTTTCCCCCCCTCTTTAAAGTACTAAGCTTTCAATTCGGAATCCATGCTGAAAAGAAATATTTGTGCGTGCTCATTAATTATAGTTTTCATAAGAAAAGAAAATTGAAATCAATCAATCCTACCAAAAAAAAACAAAAAAAACATGATGTCTCTTTCTAGGTGAACATTTTCGCTTCGTTTGCACAAAACACACTTCTTTTCCCAAGCTCTAATCATGTTTCAAGATCCGATATCTGATAGGAAATCTGATCCACCATTATGTTCTGTTTTTTAAAAAAAATCAAAGTTATTAAAAATATATATAATCAGATGGATATCAGTTATGAAGTGACACTCGTGATTTGGCATCTCTTCATCCATATAAACAAATAAAACTAATTTAAAATACTCTTATTTGTCACAATCAGAATTCTGTTTACTCTGATACTGACACACCTCTACGTGCATTCCATGCTGCAACTTGGGACATTTTTGCAGAGCCGTGTGGTGAACTTTGACCTTGCCGTGCATCCTGGCATGCAGTGAAAGGGATGTTTTTTTTAGAAAAGGAGCGAGAAAGAGAACCGGGCCCTTCTTTTTCTTTTGCATGCCTCTGTGTGCAATGCTCATGCAGTACTTTCAGGAATGTGTCCTAGGTGCTTATTTACAAATTTTTTCGCTGTCTTGGTTTCCCAGCTACGGCCAAACCTGTTGCACAGCACACAAAGGGAGAAAATATGTGGTCGGACCGCTATCGTGTTGCAACGCTCTACTCGGTGTGAGCCGGGAGGGAAAAATCAGCACGGCGACAACAACACGGGAAAAAACTACAGTAGCCTAAAGAGAAGGGGGAAATAATAATAATAACTTATAATAATAATAATAATAATAATAGTAATAAATGAACGGCTGGTGAAGTGTTCAAAAAAAGCTCCTTTAATATGTACAAGTCAGTGAAGCTTGAACGTTCTCTAATAATCTTATGCATTCCTGAAAAGATTTTAGGACAAAGTCCAAACGGGCCTGGGGGGGGGGGTTGGGGGGGCTGAGAATGGTTACTGTTTAGCCTGAATAATGTCAGCTCGGATAAATTCTTTGCAACAGAAAAATCTTAAAGAATTCACTTACAAAGTACATTCCTAAAATGTAGAGCTTGAGAAAAGAAAATTTCACACTTTGAAAGTTTATAATAGAGCTGGGCGGTATGACCAAAAATTTATATCACGGTATTTTTCAAAATTATATCGGTGTCACGGTATTTGA
>JAQQZS010000011.1:1722023-1732023 GCA_030068045.1 Platyallabes tihoni
GGCTCCAGGCCCCCCGCGACCCTGAATACAGGATAAAGCGGTATAGAAGATGAATGAATGAATGAATGAATAATAATTTCATTTAAGTGTCATTTTAAAATGAAATTAATTCTTATTATTTAAATTTTCAGTGTATTTTATTATTTTCAGTATAATATTCAGTGTATTTTTATTTATTAATCTTTAATTTTATTTATTTTTGCTCAGAAAAAGACCGTTTATTTTATTTATTTATTTATTTATTTATTTAATTAATTAATAATAATAAATTCTCACTTTGCCATAACAGTAAGTAAAGTTTAAATAATAATTTTAGATATTTTTTTTTTTTCCTTTTCTCTCTTATTAGAGGTTGGCTAATTCTCTTCACTGCTGCTAACGATAGCTCAATTTATTAAAATAGTTTTAGTTTTTTTAGCTATTTAATATTCCTTAAAAACACACACTATAGAATAAACCCTGTTTGAAGCAGATTACTGTATCAGGAAGTAGCGAATATGTAAAAGTGATGTCGGGACTGTAAACATCAATACACTCTTTCCATCCAGCGTATAACGATTTTAGATGTTTTCACGTCCGGGATCGCCTTGTTACTTTGCTCACTACAGAGGTTTTTCTTTTTTATTATTATTATTATTCCCTTTCGTTCCCGAGGCCGGTCGAACCTCTCCTCCGCTCCTAATGACGGCCCGCAGTGCTGCACTATATCCTTCCTACTTACAGTAATATACAGTAGCAGGAAGTGCACATAGGTTGAAGTGTATTGATACGAGCCTCACCTCTGAATTCAACCCCCCTGCTGTAATTTTCTTTGAAATGCAGTTTCTATTTCTAATCTAATAGTCTTCTACAGCCTATATAGTTCCTGTGTTTAATTTGATCTTTTGCTCTTTGCAGGAGGGGGCGGAAACCGAAAAGGCAAGAGCAAGAAGTGGAAACAGATGCTTCAGTTCCCTCACATAAGTCTGTGCGAGGAGCTCCGCCAAACTATAGGTAAAAACAGGCTTCCCTCAACAACACGAACACGAGCCGCGAATGATGACTCTTTACGGACGCGCCGAGCAGAAAAGCATCTCCGATTTCTGTCCACTCAGATTCCTCTTTATGGCTCGGAGGAATCCGATGCGGCCTGATTTTTCTGCTCAGGACGTTTGTAAAGAGCGGTGTAATACCATCAATCGTTCATGTAAATCATCCTCATCTTCAGAGATCTCTTCATCTGTCCTGCCTTGATGATGCTGTGACCCCGTGACCCCTGCAGCTTCAGGTTCTCAACCGTTCCTAACTGACAGATGTCTGTCTCGCCGTGTCCCGCCCGCCTTGTGGTTTCACGAGGATGCTTTTCTGCTCAGCACGGATGTACAGAGTGGCTCTTCAAGTGGTTAATGTGGCCTCGAAGTCATGCTTCTTCACGCCAGTCTTTCTTCTGACTCTGATTCATCGCGTTCGGCGTGAACGTTAAACGTGCCAAGCCGTGACCCGTTTCTGCCTGATTATCCAGCTGGCTGATTGGGTCGTCTATAAACTGCAGATCCGCGCTCACTAATACTCGCGTATGATTAAACGTCCTGCTGTGTCGACGTTCGTACAGTACGAGTGTCGGTTTTTGTTATTTTTGGCACCAAGACGAAAAAAAGAAAGCGCGTACAGCGGTGCACACATGCACCGTCTCGTTATATCTCTCTCTCTCTCTCTCTCTCTCTCTCTCTCTTTCTCTCTCTCTCTCTCTCTGAGGTTACAGCCTCATCACGCTCAGTTTTGCAACCTTGCACAGCCTGACTCAGGAAGATGGAAACTTTTTTTTTTTCTTTTCAAGTCTTAAATGACTTTATGATATGGAGACTACGGATCTGTTTTTTTAATAATAATTTTTTGGGAAAAAAAAACAAAACGACCAGGTTGTCTTGGGGTTAGCTGCAGGAAAAGACGTTTGCGGTTTTCTAACTGGTGGTGTGTAACGTCGAGCACGACACAAGTCTCTCAGCACCCGAAAATCCCTTCCGGCTGAAGTTTTCTTCGTCACCAAAATAAAGAGAGATAGAGATGGAACTGATATGATCTCTGGTATCCGAACCCGGAAGAAAATCCTGGATTGTATTCTACTAGAAACAGCGTATAACTCTAAGTGACATGAAGCTGTAGGGTTTGTAAATTCTGCGTTCAGGTGAGATGATCAGCCTCAGGATACATAAAGGACTACAAAGGACTTCTATGAGTCTGTGCGGGTTAACGCCGCTCTCCAAATGCTCCAATGTAAATGTCCTGAACCCCAAAGCATTTACATTAAATATTAATAGATCATCATTTACATAACTCTCTGACGTCGTTGTCGTCAGACTCTGACGTGTTTTTTTTTTTTTTTTGGAACAAAGATCCAAACCAGATATTAAAGATTCGGGAACTGATATCAACGACGAACTACTGTATGTAATTTTGAACGGTTTAAAAAAAAAAAACTCCACTCCGTACGCTGACAGCTCAAGTCTGCTGTAGTTACATGGAGAGGAAACTGCGGCGAGGCCGAAAAGAGGAAGTCGTGCACGATGCTGTTCGCGCTGCTGCTTGCAAGACATCATCACAGTTCTTCGCATGTGGAAATGAAAGCGAATATTTTGCATTTGATTTCAATGGAGGCCTGGAACGGTTCCATGAATGGATCGCGCAGGTGCGGCGCAAAATACAAAAACCAAATCGAGTAGGAAAAAAAAAAAACCCCGAACCACCTGTTTTGTTTTGAACGAACCTCGATCGATCTTCAGATTCGTTTATATCAAGTTCGTCGGCGGGTGCGATATCGAAGCGCATTTCCGATCTAGAGCGTCGGCCCTCCGAGATCAAGAAACTCTTGATTAAACCAAGAGCGGTGTGAGGAAGTTTGTGGAAGAGGAGGTCGGTTACGTTTTCACAAGCACTTCCTTGCCGTTAGTGCGTTTCTGTATGAATCATAGTGTGTGTGTGTGTGTGTGCACAAAGGGTCTGGGGTTTTCTTGAAAAAGTGAACTCCTAGAAAGAGGACATGCCGTGTCTGTGTGTGTGAGAGAGAGAGTGTGAGAGAAAGTAAGGCTGGGTGCTGAGTATCATGATTGGATGTCTTTACTTCAAGTTATTTCCTGTTACAGGTTACCGAGTCTCAAAAACAGGTCGTGTGTGTGTGTGTGTGTGTGTGTGTGTGTGTGTGTGTGTGTGTGTGTGTGTGTGTGTGTGAGCAGCCTGGAGAGACGTACAGAGATGTTCTGTTTGAAGTCAAAAGAAACAACATGGTGATGATGATGATGAAATAGAACCATAAAGTTCAGCCAATCACGTCTCAGCGGAACAAACATTTTCCCAAACTTGAGCTGTCCAGTTTGGTGATCATGTGTTCGTGGTTGCCTCAGTTTCCTGTTCTTGTTTGAGAGGGTTGCTTCCCGATGCACACGTCTGCTCTTGTAGCCCACCGCCTGAATGTTTTATTTATTTATTTATTTATTTATTTTTACGAGATGTTTTTCTGCTCACCACGGTTGTAAAGAGTGGTTATCTAAGAAGTTCTGTAATCTTAAGTAATTATATTTACTCCACAGATGATAGAAGTCTTTATCACATCATGGCCCCGGGATCATTCTCGAGAACACTGGACGACCATTTTGGTCTGGTTCATTTTGATCAGTGAGAACACAATCGTTCCGCGTCAGGGTCAGGTGCTCTTGGAGATGGTCTCCGGCACGGATCCGGAAGTAGATCGCTTTTTAGACCCGACATCATCAGAAGGAAGGCACGCAAGAGCGTCTCCCTTGGCAAAGTTAACGCCCTTGTTCTGTTCTTCTCTTGTGTTTAATGGTGGCACACAAACCAAGTAGGTGCATACTGCCCCGTGAAAACGCAAGTGTACTCGAGTACGGAGAACAAAAAAAAACGTGCGGGGGAAAATGCAGAGGGTGCGGTGCAATTTAATCATTGCTCAATGTGAAATTGTGAAAAACGTGAAACTGAATGAACATGGATCCCCACAGCCACGCCCCAAAATCTAATGGAAAGCCTCCCACAAGAGCGGGATGGGATGTTCAACAAGCACATTGTATTATCTGTATGAGTGATGATAATCCGGTGTTTGCAAACGAACTTCTGTGTGTATTTGCATAATTAATGCGGTGAAGATACTAAATGGACCGGGTTTTGATAGATTATGAAAAACAAATTAATTTTAATAACCAGTGAAGGTAAAACAAGGCTTATTCAGGTCCATCAGTCAGTCGGTGAAGGATTAGATAAGTGGATTTTGACATTTAATACGTCTCACGAATTTTCGCCTTAAGAACTGAAGTTTTGCTAGAAATTTTGCCTCGGCATACAAGCGCCGGCTAAGTTGCGTGTACGTCCGGGAGCCGTTTAAAACATGTTCGCGTTTAATACATATATATATGTTTTTGCATTTTGTGTAAGATTTAGTGACGACACAGCAACATGGGTCGCAAGTATGTTAGCAAGGACAGTAGCAAAAAAAAAAAATACAACCGCTTTTAGTTTGTTTTTTAAAGCAGCCGGTGTTAAGTGAGGTTTAACGTCTGTTTATTTCATATTTGACTTCATATTTGACTTTTCGGTTTGCTACAGATGTAAAGATTGGGTGTTCAAGTGGCTAATGTGACCTTTTTGTCAGCTTGAGACAGTCCTTTTTTTTTGTTTTGTTTTTATGACCTGATTCAAATTCAAATTTTGTCACATACACAGTACGATATGCAGTGAAATGATTAGACGACCGCCCGTGACCTTAAAATAAAAGACTATTAATAGGAAATAAAATATGAAAAAGAAAAATAGAAAGTAAATTTAACTAAGAAAGAATAAAATATCTGTACAATACAAAATATACAATATAATAAAAGTAAGAAAAACCTAGCTGTACAATATAGAAAATATAGAATTTATGGAATTTTTTGTTGACACTATGACTTTAGTGTGGATGCGGTCGTATTATTCCATCAGTTTTGACACGTAGCTTCGTTTCAGATTCTTCAAACATGACACGAAGTCAGCTGAATTCTTTGTCTCTGGTATTTTATTTCTTGGCATCAAAGATTCAACACTTCATACAGTCGTCTTGAGTAAATCCACTGTAGTTACAACACCTGTTTGTTGTATCTTGTAAATCACAATTAGCTTACGCTTAGCTTAGCTTAATTCATCGTCGAGACGTTTTGAGTTCTATGTCTTTTTTAATGTTTTTTTTTTTTATTGTTTTATATGCAAAAACATGATTATAGTGTTGGAAATTATTGGGAACGGATTATCTGCATTTACATTATTTCCTATGGGACAATGCGTTTCGCAAAACGAATTTTCACCTTAAGAATCCGCCTCCGGATTACCAGATTAAATTCGTATGCCGAGGTACCACTGTAGCCGCCGAAAGACTGTTTCAGCTTTTGGTCGTGATTGCAGATTTTTGCTTATATTGAGGCCTTTAACTTCTAGATTGTTTAAATTAGTGTTTGCTCGAGAGTGTGAAAAAATGAAGGAGCTCTGTGTGTATTTGACCAGAAGGCCTGAGGGGCGGCTAAAACATCCCTGTTAAAGATAAATCTCCATCATATGATTTGCTCTGAATCTGAGTCTGGTTTATCTGGGATGCGCACCGTGCGATCAGGACACGGGGTCTAGATGTGTATCGGTCCTCAAACGTCGCTCCTTCACCGCAGAACAAAACCGTGTTTTTTAATTGAGTCCGAAATGAATGGAGCGCATTGATGTAGGAGATGAAAGTCCGAGGGCATGACCGAGGTCGAGTCTGAGGGCGGAGCTACACCCATGCAGCCGTTTATGCCAACCTTAAAGCGAAGTCTGGTGTCACAGGAAGCAGGAAGTGAAAACCAAAAGTGTGTCACTTACCGAGTCGACTGTAGACTGTACTCGTTTCTGTTTTTGCTGTTTTTGTTCAGCGAGACTCGATTAGTGGAAAGTTTAAAAATCTAATTGGTCAGAAGTTGTTCTCTTTTAAATGGGTCTGGCTATCGTGTATATTAACTTATTCACAGGGACGTGAAGCTAAAACCTACAGATTTACAATTGAAACTTGTTCAGTCAAGTTTCAATTGTAAATCTGTAGGTTTTAGCTTCTCCGTTTCGAGCACCTTGTAACAGTCAGAACAGCCGCCTTTAAGAGAAAAGTCGAATTTATGAACTGTGGTTTCTTTTTGTTTTATCAACTAAATATGGAAAGACCATTTATAGCTGCTATAAAGTAAACTCGTAAATGTTAATGTTAAATTTTTGTTTATATACATAAAAATATGTTGTTCATTGATGACTAAACTTTCAAGGTTTAAGAGATTCCGAGGAATCACATCACCGCGTTATCTTTTATTTTCCTTTTCAAGCACGCTTAGTTGCATTTAATTACTTGCAGGTATCCATGCAGGTCTGTTCTTGCATCCTCGCTCTCTCTAAGTATTAGTTTCACTTTATCTACCTAGTAAAAAACATAATTTCCTGTAAAGTGACCGAAAAGGAATACATGTATAATAACACAGGGTTCTACTGTTAACACGGTTAATTTATTTAAAGTCATGGAAAAATGTGGACACCTCCATTAAAGCGTACGGTTTGCTAGCAGTGATCATGTGCTACTTCAGTACAGTACAGTCAGCATTATAGAATATGTAACCAGATGATGTGTCTATTGTAATGTGTTGATCGATCCAAAGTACTTTAAACATCTATAAATGTTTGAAATGATGTCATATTTGCTGTTTGTCGGTGCAGAAACAAAGTCAAGGTCGAGTCTCTGGACACAGGGTTGAGTGACTTCTGAATTTTATAAGTCAGTCGAAAGTTTGAAAGTTTATGTCAAATGCCTTATACAGAGGAACCTTGGCATACGAATTCTCCCATAATGAATTTTTGCCTTAAGCCTTGAAATTTGGCAAGAAATTTGCATTGCCTTACAGATCGTTTTTGGAAAATGCGCGAACGAATGAACCGGATCGAACGCCGGCTAAGTTGCGCGTTCGTCTGGGAGCCGTGTAAAACTTGTTTGCGTTAGTGAAAAAAAAAAAGCTGCAAAAGCTATTTTGAAAGAGTCAACCTGCGATACCAACGTTGCCTCCGGCCTGCGTTTAAAAGCTACTCAGGTTTTTGTAATATGCATCAAATATTATAATATTTTTGGGTGGCCTTAGTTTCGCCTTAAGAACTCGCCTCCAGAACGAATCAGATTAGTATGCTGAGGTTCCGCCATAATGCGACTTATCTTAGAAGTATAACGAGACTTACCTTGGAAATGGGAAGTCATAGTTTGGAATTAAGTCGTCAAGTCCCTTCTCGTTTCAAATCTGACTTAAGGAGGTGATGGAACATTTGGAGCTGTTTTTCTAGTAAGAATTAAATTTTTTGATTACAACACCATGGAGCTGGCTTTTGGATTGAAGGCCAGGAACTGTTAGTTGACTCAGTTTCCATTTTCAGTTCAGTTCATTCTAAAAATTTTTTGTTTTTTTGTTTGTTGCATATTGCTACACCGAGATGAGATCTACAGTACATCTACGGCAAAGTGGAAGTAACCAGGAACTGGGGAGAAAAAAGAAATGCAAAGTAGCACAAACATCAAAACAAAAGTGCATTGTAACACCAAAGTTGAAAATTTTTTTGTGATTGTGGCAGTTCATTTGTTGTCATAGGCCGCTCCCTAGGGTTAAGGAGCTGTAGCCCCTTATATCATAGAGATATTTATAATTAAAGTTACGTTACTCGTAGCCTTACAGTACCAGTGTTTCTCCATATTTTACCTTAACGCTGCTTTAACTCTTTGTAAGCATTGCCAAAGTTAATAGTGTGGCAAGCTACAGTTTTTAAACCTTAGCCATGAGGGACGAGAATCACCACGAACGCCCCGGTACGATATTATCACGATACCGATTTGATTTGTATTGTGATTTTATAAATAAAATGTATTCGATATTAATCTTTTTTTTTTCTTTTTCAGATTTTGTTACAATTCTAAACAAACTTGGCAAACAATTCACTTCTACCTGCCCGGCAACATCTGAACAGTTTAGAGTGCACCCCCTGTAGGATTACAGAGGAACTGCACCTCGAATGCAAACACGTTTTAATACAAAATTTATTCTTTAAAAAAAAAAAAGATTTTTTTTTCCTCCAAAATATAATAACTTCACGGGTTAAAACTGTACAGCTATTTAAAGTAAAACCAGGTCAGTTTAATCGGATAAATCAACCGCCTCGGAGGATGGTTCATATCCCCCTCGTAAAACTCCAAGAAAAGCTACTAATACTACGTCAAATGGATATCTCCACAATCGGGACTTTGTTACTGGTCAGTAGGAGTCGACCCTCTGGAGTCTCTGCGCTTTGACAGCGCCACTATATCAAACTTTTTTCCTTCTGGATAAGAGTGTCCTTAATTAGCTCGACTAGGGCACGGAGTTAACCTCGCGGAGGGCTTGGGGTCACCGAGCTGAAATGTAATACTGTTTAAAAATTTTATTTTTTTTGTTTTAAATATACTAATTTTTTATTGCGAACATAAAAACAGGCTATAAATATAACTTTATTTGACATTTGTTAGTAAAAGTGTGATGTATTCTTCAACACTTTTCTCCGTATAGTCGTCTTCCTGTGTTACAGTGTGTGTGTGTGTGTGGCATAACACTAGGAAATTCCTGATAAGGTTTGTGCAATAAATGGACCTGGTCAGCGATTTTGGCCATTAATGGGTTTTCCTTCGTCCTGTTTACGCTGACCGACACATTTCCTCCTTCTACTCTTTTGGCACTAGTGTCAATTTTAAGATTAACATTAAGTGCTGTGGAGTAATCTAAGAAACCCTCCCTTTATTTTATAAATAAATAAATAAATATTCCCTTTGCTATATTTAAGGCCTACTACATTTTTCTTTCGAGAGAGAGCTTGCTGCAGTTCCCAGAAATCTCTCAGAGCTCAGACTCTCGGACCGCGTTCTCTAAAACTTGCTAAAGTAAACTTTCTTTACTGCGAAGCACCGTGACTTTTTAAAAAAAAAATTATAATGGATTTGAATATAAACAAGCTTGAGCAGTCAAAGAGAACAAAGAGACATAGTTCGGATTGTTTACAGTCAGTTATGAGATGCTGTTCTGTATCAGTGGGTAGAAACAGAAGCAGAATCATAACCGTGTCTCAGGTCGAGAGAGTGATTACATGCAGGAGGAAACGCATCAGTCGGGTCAAGAACAAAGTCAACAAATCCTCCAGAACTGCCAAGACTGTGCTGTGGATCTCATGAACCATCTCTCTGTCAGTCAGTCGGTCAATAAATTAGTTTCACAATCGGTCAGTAAGTCAGTCTGTCTGTCATGACGTCTGTCATTAAGTCAGTTATTAAACCAGTTTAATCAATCAGTAAATCCATCTGTCTGTATGTCTCTGTTAGTCAGTCGTTATGTCAGTCGTTATGTCAGTCGTTATGTCAGTCGTTATGTCAGTCTGTCTGTCCTTAAATCAGTTTCTCAGTCTGTCAGCAAGTCAGTCTGTCTGTCAGTCTGTCATTGAGTCCGTTATTAAATCAGTTTCAGTCAATGAGTAAATGTAAACATATTGTCAGTAATTCTGTCTGTCAGTAAGTCTGTCATTGAGTCAGTCATTAAATCAGTTTCTCAGTCCCTCTGTAAATCTATCTGTCAGTAAGCCTGTCTTTCTGTCTGTCAGTCATTAGGTCAGTCTTTCAATAAATACATCTGTCAGTTTGTCTGTCAGTCAGTCCTTCATTAAATCAGTTTTGTGTTTCATTAAAACCCTTTTTGTCAGTAGGTCTGTCTGTCTCTGTCTGTCATCAGGTCTGTCTGTCTGTCAGCCGGTCTCTCTTTTGCTTAGCAAGTCGGAGCACATGGGGTTAAGGTCCTTGCTCAAGGGCTCAGTTGTGTCATCATGGTGGTGCTGGGACTTCGACCCCCCGACCTTCCGATCAGTAACCCAGAGCCTTAACCATTTGAACCACCACCGTCTGCAGAATCAGTAAATTATTAGA
>JAQQZS010000011.1:1736639-1755498 GCA_030068045.1 Platyallabes tihoni
GATAACGGCATTCGTTGACAACGAATTTCATTATCGATAATTATCGATTTTATCGATTAGTTGTTGCAGCCCTAGTTGTGTCCAATCAGAAAATGTTTAAAAACAATGTTTTAAATAAAAATCTGGAGAATATTTTGAGGGAGGAGGAATTTCTTCCTCTAGTCAATCAGAGATGGCTGATGTGTAAGAGGGCGGATAGCGCTTTCGTCCGAGTGTGCCACTCTTCTCTTTGATCGAGCGTCTCAGATTTAACACGTCTTCTCTTGCACGCTCTCTCAGTTCCGTAGCTGTGGTAAGAAATCTCATAAAAGTGCATCGTCACACAGTTTAGCACCATATCCGTACATTGTCGTTATGTTCCCCAGCCGTAGTACAAATGTTTCTTTTTATGTTTCATAAAATGTTTCATTTGTACAGTACAAATGTACTGTACATGTTTCAGGTCTGCGTCACGTTTCACGACTCCAAAACTGCAGAAATACTTTCTGTTGTTGTTTTTAAAGATATTTTCCAGTACAATGTCCCTGAAAGTACACATGAAAATATCTTTAAAAACATTTTTAAAAAAATAAATAAATAAAAGTCTTTTGCCAGCTTTGTAGCACACAATGTTCTTGATGTTCATGATGTTCTTGTTAGCTTGTTAACTGTGAAGGTGTTTCTGGCGCATGGAACATTTCAACTCTTCTGTAAACGCCTGTCTGTGTCATTTGTAGGCTGAATATGAAGTGACCCCAGATGAAAAGAGGAAGGTGTGCGGACAGGAGCTTCTTGAAAAGTATTTAAATCCAAAGGTATGTCTTTATAAGTCCAATAAACTCAATATAAAGTGTAAAGTGGGGACATTTGGCCGGTGCTCATGAGGAAAAGTACTTTTCTCATTCCATGAAAAAAAAAAAAAAAAGTTTTATTACAATTAGTCTTATTAAACTTATTTTATTATACTTAAAGTGAGAAAAAGCTTTTATTTTTATTTCTTTGGATTTAAACCCGGCTGCATTCTATGGACGGTCCTCATAATGTAAATCGACCCTGCCGTGTGTGTGTGTGTGTGTGTGTGTGTGTGTGTGTGTGTGTGTGTGTGTGTGTGTTTGCAGTCAGAAGACCATGTCCCCGAGGTGGTGGAGGAGATGGTGTCTAAATGTGCCGAGCGCTTGGAACAGGAGCCGTGTAAAGAGCTCTTCATGGAGTGCACCAAGTGAGTCTCCATTAAAAAATAAAAGAAAACACCTTTAATTTTATGTGTTAAATGATACCACATTACCACATATTGTGTGTGTGTGTTTGCGCTTTAGACTGATCCATGACTACCTGAGCGTGGCCCCTTTCGCAGACTACCTCGACAGCATCTTCTTCAACCGTTTCCTCCAGTGGAAATGGCTCGAGAGGTACAGCCTTCAACCCGCCCACTCCCCCCAAAAATTGCCGAATTTGAAACTAATTCCCTTCGTTCGGCAGAATTCTCCGTCAAAAAACATATTTGTTTCGTGGTGTGTTTGGTACAAATGGAAATGATGTGACGCTAATTTCTCCTAATGTTCCTGAAGAAGAAAAATAGAGCTTAAACCTTAGCCTGGCTTTCTTGAAATGTAATGTTCGTACAGGATTCGAAGCGCACGTGATGATCATGATGAAGCCTGTTATATGATATCGAGTGCTGATGTCTTTTCTTTCTCTCTTTAACAGACAGCCGATTACAAAAAACACATTCCGTCAGTACAGGGTATTGGGAAAGGGCGGGTTTGGCGAGGTGAGTTTTACTTCTTTATTTACACAAGTGTGAAGTGTGTATGATGTATAGGAAGCTAATGTGTATCTCGTCCATGAAGCACACATAAAAAAAACAAAAACAAAGCTGGACGTGACACCTAATCATACCGTAAAGGTTCCAACACTGTAATATAATTTTTTTGTTGTTGTTTCTCTATTAATATCTTTCAAGAGAGATGTAATCTGAACATTTCCTAGCGCGTACACACAGTCGAAATGGCACCACGCTGAAATATTTTTCCCCTCCATGCCGCGCGTAGCCGTGAGCCGTTTCCTGTGTTGATGCGCTCCTGCTCTCACTTTGTTTAAAGAACTTCGACAGACCCTAATGACCATAAAAGAGCATCTCTAGAAGAAACTTTCCAAAGCATGAACTCCTCATCTGCTTCCTTTCTCATGTCTTTTTCGCGCTCCAAGGTCTGCGCGTGCCAGGTGCGGGCGACGGGGAAGATGTACGCCTGCAAGAAGTTAGAAAAGAAGCGCATCAAAAAGAGAAAAGGCGAATCCATGGCGCTGAACGAGAAGCAAATTCTCGAAAAAGTCAACAGCCGGTTTGTCGTAAGTATTTCTTTAGTTACTTTGGGGATTCGCTTTGACCGTTAAAGGGGGACGTAGCATGTAGAACCCACTTTGTCATCATGTTTAGGAATTCGGACAGGTGTCCAGTGTGTGTGTGTGTACAAAAATAAAATCTGCTTTGTTTATTTATTTATTTATTTTTTTCCCCTTTTTGTATTTGCTGGATTTTAAACAAGATAAGATTTGTGACCTCATACCAGTAGAGCCCCTCCCACCAGCTTGTTTCTCAGCTCTTCTGTTCTCTGGAGGGGCGTGGCTTAGCGGGAGGTCATTTACATAGACACTGAAATGGTGCGTTCAGAGTAGGAGTGAAATTTGATGTATGAAAAAGTGAAGGGTATTTCAACTAGGGCATTAACACACACACACACACACACACACACACACACTTTTGGGACCTGTGTTAGCTTTGTTAAACATGCAACTTAAAAAAAAAAAAAAAAAAGCACAAGAAGTTCTAACTAGAATTTATCTCATCATGACTGCAGAAAGAAATAAGAGCATGGCCTCGTTTCGTTTCGGCGTGCGAGTCCTCGCTCTGGTCCACTCGATTTAAGATCCGCGTTAAAGTTTAATATTTAACTTTTTATAATGTAATTAAGCTGGACGATCTTCTCATCTTTATTTCATGATTTGTGTATCTTTGGTTCCTTTCCAGATCATTTGCTTTTATAACCTGGACATAAAAAGAAATCAAATAGAAAACGTCTCCGATCTCGGGTGAAAAGTAAACCGTTCTCATTTCGAAGATGTGTGCACTAATGAAAAAAGTCTGTGCACCCCTCCTGACCGTGACGTCTTCCTCGAACTGTTACGACCGAGTCTGTAAAATACATCGTTGTCCAGAGTATATTTGTTCGCTCTAGTGTTAACGATTCCCTCGGAACTAAGAGGAGAAAACCTGTTCCGGCTTGTGGACAAAACCACGGTGTGTGTGTGTGTGTAGAACTCGAGCGTCCTCATACGCAGAGCCCCGAGTGTGAAGCATCACCTTCTGGATGAACCCAAGCCTGAGCTCACTAATGCTCCTGTAGTAGAACTGAACGAACGCTAATCCCCACAGCCTCGCCCCAGAATCTAATGGAAAGCCTTCTCAGAAGAGTAGCAGGCAGCAGACGTTAATGCATATCCGTCCAGCACATACAGTTATATGTATCATTTATATAACAGGGTGAGGATCTCCATCAGAGCACCAGGGTTCGATAGAAAAAACCCGTGAGATCAGCGATGAGATGAGTTTACTGCTAGTATTACAACCACAAGTTGTAATGAGTATTATTGTGTTTTGTTTTTATGTAAAAGAACGATAGAGAGTGGGACATTATTGTGAAGTGGAAGGGAAATCCTAAATGGTTTTCCAAAATCTTTACAAATAAAAATTTCTGAAGAGTCTGGCGCGTGTTTGTATTCAGCCCAATCGCCTTCAGAAGTCACCTAATTAGTAAATAGAGTTCAGCTGTGTGTGATTTAATCCCCGTATAAATGCAGCTGTTTTGTGAAGCTCTCAGACGTTTGTTAGAGAACATGAGTGAACATACAGCATCATGAAGAGCCCGAGGAACACACCAACCAGACAGGTCAGGGATAAAGTTGTGGAGAAGTTTAAAGCAGGGTCAGGTTATGAAAATATATATATATATACATCCCAAGCTTTAATCATCTCACTGAGCACTGTTGAATCCATCATCTGAAAATGGACAGAGTAGGTCGCAACTGTAAACCTGCTGTACCAAGACATGAGCATCCACCTAAACTGACAGGAGAGCATTAATCAGAGGAGCAGCCAAGAGGCTCATGGAGGAGCTGCAGAGATCCACAGCTCAGGTGGGAGAATCTGTCCCACTATTAGGTATAACTATTAGTCGTGCGCTCCACAAATCTGGCCTTTACGGAAGAGTGACGAGACGAAAAGCCATAGTTGAAGGAAGTCCAGTTTGCAGTTCCACATTGCTTGTCGCAGACGGGACGTCTTGTGGCTTTCTTTCAACAACTTTTAAAATTGTGAAACGTGAAAAAGTTCAATGAGTATGAATACTTTTGCAGCTCGCTGTAGCCGTGTGCTCAGGGTGTGTGGGAGGGGCATACTGCTTCCCCCTTGTCAATCACAGCAACATTAACCGACCGTATGTGGAAGACGGTAGATAGCACCATCTTTGAAGTGAGCGGAAGGTTGAAAAGACTAATGCGTCTCGCAGGAAGGAAGCTCTCGCGTGTGTGTGTGTGTGTGTGTGTGTGTGTGTTTGCCCAAACCCTCGCTGGCACACAAGATCTGACTCGTGGGCAAGAACTGGAAGCTGATCAAATAAGCAAGAAAAATGAGATACTGATAACAGTTTCGTCTTGTTTTTTTTTTTTTTTTTTCCTTAAACGAAGGTGAGTCTAGCGTACGCCTACGAGACGAAAGACGCACTGTGCCTGGTTCTGACGCTGATGAACGGAGGAGATCTGAAGTTTCACATCTACCACATGGGAGAAGCCGGGTTCGACGAGAAGAGAGCCGTGTTCTACGCCGCAGAGATCTGTTGTGGCCTGGAGGACCTGCATCGAGAGAGGATAGTCTACAGGTCAGGCGCGGCTTCATCCTCTAAACTTATTCATTACTGGGAAATATATATTATAACCTGCCTTTTTTTTCTTTCTTTCTTTTTTTTTTTTGGTACTTTCCAGGGATTTGAAGCCCGAAAACATCCTGCTGGATGACCATGGTGAATATTCATCACTTTCTCTGTTTCTCTTATTTATAACTTTAGGTCTTGGGTGTACATACATACTTTATCTATTAAAAGAAAGATTTAAAGAACAGCGCCTAGAACAGTATCTGTTCCAATCCAATCAGTTACTCGAACACACCACTAGAGGGAGTAGAGTACACGGCTTTTCCCCCTTGGTTCTGTTTAACCGATGTAGGTCCGTCAGCGCTCGTCCAGGACCGAGCAGACATCACATCACATCACAGCACAGCACGCGTCCCCTGCCCTTGGCCATCACGTTGTCCGTCTCTCGGGACGTCTCTGAAGATCAGTTTCCAACATCCGATCCTCTGTGTGGCGAGTCAAGCAGGGACGCTGCTAAAAAGAGGAACGTTATGACCTCTCTGGAAGCAGTCGTCGTCTATGAATACGATTCCCCGGACAGAACTCGCGTAGTCGTTACGTCACGGTGTATTTATTTTGGACAGAAGTGCCCGATATGGATACGATCAGGTTGCAGTACAGTACAGTCCAGCCTCCATTCACAGATCCCGATACGGACCCGAGCACGATCTCGGTACAATTACGTACGCGGCGTTTATGATTTACCAGGAGAATTCGACGCAGTTACAGTGAATGACTCAAATAAAACTTGAGGTTTGGAACAGGAAGGATTGAGAAAGTTCTTATGTCATGATGTTTATCATGTACTGGCACATCTGACACTTCTGTTTTTTTTTTTTTGTGTGTGTGTTTGTTTTTTTTCCCCCCAGGTCACATTCGTATATCAGACCTGGGCCTGGCTGTGCATGTACCAGAGGGCCAGACAATCAAAGGACGTGTTGGCACCGTGGGGTACATGGGTAAGAACAGGTTACTTTACAATTTCCTGTAAATCAGACATGTCTAATGTGCAAGGGACGTTCAAGTCAAACCGGGACTGGAGGCACAAAATAGATTGGCCGGCGACTTATGAACGTTTTAAAGAATTATGAGAATTATGTTCCCTTGAACAGTCAGTGAGTGGAACGTCTTGAAAACCGACGCCGCCGACTTGCACAAGAGATGCATCTGTGTGTGGGAACTGTACACACACACTCATTCACCAACACCGCTCGCACATTACAGAAACCCGGCTCTAGAGTACAGTCCCGACGGTAATGCAAAGCCGTTTCCACATGTTTGGGCCATTAAAGGAGTTCCTGGGAGGCCGGCGTTTCAGACGTGAACCAGACAGGCAAAGTCCGATCATGGCTCAGACGTACTGTGAAAATAAGTGCATCAGTGTAGCAGGAGATCATACAGAGAAATGAAGGGCGTTTGAACTTTCAGATCCGTGTTCTGTTTTTCTGCACATTCAAAAAAATAAATAAATAAATAAAATAAAATCCCAGTTTGACTTGAACGGCCCATAATAAAACAGCTCGTCACATGGATTTAAAATAAACAAAATTGTTTTCTGGATTGTAAGATTCCGGGGCTGTTATTCCACTTGGGGGCAAAATAGAGCCATAAACTCAATTCAGCTGCTGATACGAATCTGATTCGTTTCCTGAGCAATTCTGTCTATATAAACACCTTATTCCCAAAAATGTTTATAAATGTTTATAAAGCAGGAGTTGTGAATACTTGTGCAATCAAACCTTCTTCACTTCTTACCTGGCAGATAAAGGCAGAAAAGTGAACACTTTTTTTTTTTTAATGCTTTAACGGTGTGTGTTCTTGCCAGGCCCGGTTTGCCAGGTTTTCACTTCTGCTTGTTTAGTTCATGATGCAACCCAAATTGCACAACGATTACGTTACAATACGTTACAGACTTGTGCAAGGACATTTCCATCCCTGGGTCTTACACATCCTCTGCCATGCTTTCTTTTTTTTATTTCTTTATTTATTTTTGGTCTGATTCATTTCTAAATAAAAATGTTATTGTAATAAAAAT
The DNA here is from genome assembly GCA_030068045.1 of Platyallabes tihoni. Classification (NCBI taxonomy): domain Eukaryota; kingdom Metazoa; phylum Chordata; class Actinopteri; order Siluriformes; family Clariidae; genus Platyallabes; species Platyallabes tihoni. The sequence continues at coordinate 1,743,618 of JAQQZS010000011.1, forward strand.
CAGGGTTAATCTTGAATTAGGTACAGACTTGGAAACCTAAGTCTAAAATGCGTAAATATTATTTAAATATCTCTTAATTAATTTTTACATCTAAGTGTAAAAAAAAAAGAATAGAAAAAGAGAAAAGCTGCTTTCACCGTGAAAACATGGAGGATTTTTTGGTGTGTAAAGCAATTTGTGGCAGACTTTCTTTCTACATGTTTATAGATTTGCAAAAAAAATATTAAACGCCCATGCCATTTCCGTTCATGAAGTCATATTTAGTTTCAGTTAACCTCTAAAAAACAAACATCAAGTGCTACTGTACCTAATCTCATTCGTCTCATCAAAGGTCATCAAATTTTAATCTGTTGATAAGGAGTTTGTTTTCCTCTGTTACGTGAATTGAAATAAACCTCAAGATAATCCCGCAGTCCGGTATTATATTATAGTACACATATTTTCCCATATTGTACTATTTCCTTCTGGAATTTCCATCAGGATCAATAAAGTATCTATCTATTTATCTATCTATTGCTCTGTCCTTTAAACTCGCTCTGTTGCACTCCTCCTCCAAACTTGCCGTTTCAGTGTTTATGGAAATGACCGAACAGCAAAGCTGAGACGAGCTGGGCGGAGCTGAGCAACAACCAACAACCTGGGGGAAGGTCTCCTCTCATATGAGGTCATAATAGGGGGGAAAAAGTATCTAATACACTTGTTAAAGCTTATGTAAATATAAAAGGGACAAACAGGGAATGCTTTTATCACAGTGTTTGGTGGGTGCACTCACACTGGAGACCAATGTAAAGAAAGTGAATTTTGCAAAATGGGTGTCGTTTAAATCTTAGGCGTGATGCAGACGCCTAAACACAGTTTCCTGCCCTTTGAAGTATTATTATTATTAATTTGCCTGTTGACAGATTTGTTGCACTTAAATTTTTTAGAAAATAATATACACACAACTTGTATGTTGTAATAATGTAGTGTAAAAAAAATTCTATTTAGAAACATGGAGAATTAAAGAAGAAATTAAAAACAAAGAACAATCCTGACAACTTTTTTTTATATACTTTTTTTTTGGTTTGTTTGGAGACCCTGTGAAATTTGTCCTGTTCTGAATGGAAACCGAACCTGAACGTCATCAAGCGTTAATGCATCAACTGCATCTGTCAGTTATTGCAAAGTAATCAGTTCGAAAATAACAGAGACCGAGACACGGAGGCAATTTGATGTTCAAAGGCTTCACATAAAAATGCAGCTTCCTGAATAGCCTTGTACAGGAAACGGAGGTGTATTCTAGCACGGAAGGGTTTAATGTTAAATTATATTATGGATATCACATACACACACACACACCAGTCTCCTGATTAAATGTGCACTTTGCTGTCTACCTACTAACGGCTTTGTCCTGCTCCTCAGCCCCAGAGGTAGTGAAGAACGAGCGGTACACCTTCAGTCCAGACTGGTGGGCTCTGGGCTGTCTGCTGTACGAGATGATCGAAGGCCAGTCGCCTTTCCAGCAGCGTAAGAAGAAGATCAAGCGCGAGGAAGTGGAGCGACTCGTCAAAGAGGTGGCCGAGGAGTACTCCAGCAAGTTCTCGGAGGACGCCAAGTCCCTCTGCCAAATGGTCAGCAGCTCCCCTGACACTCCTTATACACCTTGCTTAGGATAAAATTTTCTTTTAAAGAAAGCAGGATATAAAAATGACATTTAAAATGATGCCTGATGTGCAACGTGAGCAAAGAGGGGGAAAAAAAACTAAAGTAGAAACCTCGAGGAACCGGACGAAAAAAAAAAAAAATGGAACCCGTGCTTCGATTCTTCTCGTTAACCAGATCCATCACTCGAAAAACAAAAGTGTCCATAAAAAAAAAAAAAGTCTTTGCGCTTCCCCTTGATTACCGGAGTCCTTTTGTTTTAAGAAAGAAATCATACGGAGCCCTTCTAGACGATTTCGGCGTGTGATTACCGGGCCCTTATGCTGGCGCGCTGCTGATTGTTATGGCCTGAAAATAATTTCAGAGCTGGCAGCTAATCAGCTAGTAGCTAGGTGCATTTTTATTCAAATTGTCAGAGAGAAAGAGAAGAGGAGGGAAAAGGGAGTCGGGGGAAATAATGTGGTACAGGAAATGTAGAACTGATCACGCTAATGAGAGTTTAAATTCATAATTAGATTAATCGGAATAGAAAGGTGGTTAATAAAAAACCGTTTCTGCTCATATCTTTGATCGTATCACAGCTTCTGGCCAAAGACCCGAACGAGAGGCTGGGCTGTCAGGAAGGCGCTTCGGAGGTGAAGGTGCACCCCATCTTCCGCTCCATCAACTTCAAACGCCTGGAAGCCGGCATGCTGGAAGCCCCTTTCATCCCTGATGTAAGTCTCTCATGGACAGGGTGCTTGAATAAGAGCTGGGGCACCTTAGTGATGCTTGAATGAAATGGATTTTAGTTGTTTCACTCATCAGTGACCATTCTTTCAGCTTTATATCTTATTGTTTTTTTTTTTCTTTTACATATCTTTAAAGATGTCTCTGGTGACACAGTGGATCAGAAACCCAAACAGCATATACTCGACAACCTTTTGATCTTTCATTTCTTTTTTTAAAGTCCATTCTGGTCTTAGTAGTGCTAGCAGGGTAGATTTCCCTTTAGGAAATGAAACGTGGTCTTATTCATATTAGTATTATTATTATTATTATTACAGTGCCTGTTTGTGATAGCATAAATTTCAGATCAGTTACAAATGTCTCATTATGATCCTATCTATAAATATTATTTTGTTGCTAGACATTACACTAACCTGCCGTTGCTCTGGTTATTTGAGGTGTTCCTCAGGGATCAGTCCTTGGTCTGCTTCTTTTTTTCACTTCCATAGCCTTGTTTCATACGTGGTTAGAAAATCACTGATTACTCAAAAGTTTACTCAAGTCTACTTTATCATTTTGACAGACTCTAATTTAAACTGTTGTATTTGCTCCAGTATTGGTCAAAACTGATGCACTATACCCCATCGTAAGAACTTTCATTTGCTTATATTTATATTTCTGGTGAAACTTTGTCCCTTTCGCACCTCCAGCCTCAGGCCATCTACTGTAAGGACGTGCTGGACATCGAGCAGTTCTCCACGGTGAAAGGGGTGGAGCTTGAGCCCAAAGATGACTCCTTCTACAGCAAAGTGTCCACAGGAAGTGTCCCCATTCCCTGGCAAAATGAGGTGAGAGCTCCCAAAGGCCTTCTACTAATGTCTTATCAATACTTGGCGATACTTCTAGTCAATATTTTTCTTCCTTCCTGATGGCACGCCCATGTTCCAGAGGGTGAAAGAGTTGTTCTGGGATCATGAGGAATGCCAAATATTTCGTATTAATCTGCACACACACATTCACACACACACACACACACACACACACACACACACATACACAGATATGCTGAAAAATATGGAAAATGTTATTCAATAGTTCTCATTTCTGAGATTATTATATTTTAAAAAAAAAATGAGACCATAATTAAAAACAAAACCTTATTTCTTGACGTTTGCACAATTTTATGCTTAAAATGGTCTTCTATTTGTATATTTCAATTCTTTTATCCATTTGAAAGAAGCTAAATTATCTTTGAGCTTGAATTGAGTAAAACAAAATCAAATCAAAGCCTTGAACAACACCCAGTAATGAGCTCCAAGTCATTGCTGTTCACACCAAATTCTGTGCTGAGACAAACAAAGGACTTTTTGACCCAGAAAAATAGCCCAGAGTAAAAGACGCACACATTCCTCACGCTTCCAGTTGTCTGGTAGAACTGGGTAGAAACTGTAAAGACAATCACAGGCCACGGGATCATCATGGAATCCATGTTTTTTTGCTCGGTTTCTTATGGGTTGACATGAAAAAAAAAAACAAGTCACATCACATTCCGTGTGTTCGTGTGCCTCCTTTCAGATGATAGAGACCGAGTGTTTCAAAGAACTGAACGTGTTGGCTCTAGATGGCTCCGTGCCTCCGGATCTGGACTGGAGAGGACAGCCGTCTCCTCCGCCCAAACAGGGCCTGCTCCAGAGACTCTTTGGGAGACAGGTGAGCACTGCGACATCATAAACATCGACATCATCTGATTAAAAAATACTGTAGTGCTGTCCATATTAACGATCAAGTTTGACCCTAATGGCTTCCCATAATCGCAGCACGGTTTCCCGGCTGCGTGTGATTAATGGCACGTTTAGCGCGGATAATAAGATTCCATCAGGTGTGCCGAACAGCATAAGTTTCATTATGAAAAGCTTCTTAGATGGGAGTTTATTTCACAAAAAATGGTAAGATACTGAAAAAGGCTGTGAAAGTGAGACCGTTAGCAGAAGCGGCTTTTGCCAGTTTCTCATGCATTTCTTTATTCCAACATTGCACGTTTATAATACAAGAAAATTACTAAACATTTTAAAATCGTGATTAATCACAGATTAACTAGATTAATTTTTTTTAATCGACTGACAGCACTTGATTAAAGACGAGTCAGAAACAGTAGTGTAGTCCTACTTGTTGAAGTTCCAGCGCACAGCTCCGATGCGTGTCCATGTACATGGTTTAAGTCATGCCATGTTTTCATACACACTGCTTCTACATACGTTAGTCATCTACTGTATAACTGACAACATGATGAGACGTTAATAGTCCGGGATTATGAATAGTTTTATTATATTAAGAATATCACACAGCCGCAAACCAGACGTCTCGATTAGTAAAGGAAGCTGCCGTGCAGCCAGAGGTCATGCTCAGGTTATGGCTAGGTTATGAATATCCGGCTGTAGCGTGAACTGATGGAAGTAAAAAAGTTTAAAAAGTCAAAACATTGTGGTGAAGAGATAAAGGCAAAATGTATTAGCTAGCATTTGTAGTGCGATCGAATAGGTAGCATGTTTTGACAGAACACCGGCTGCAACACAAAAGCCGTAGGTTAAACATGCCACATTATCTTCAAGTGTTCAAGGTCTCCAGATAGTTTCTGATAATGTTTCAGCTGAAATATCACTGAGATTATGGAGAATCAGGCTGTAGTCTGTAACCCCAAACCCCCCCCCCCCCACATGCCACCTTTGAGGAAGTGCATTTTTCTAGCCAATCAGGGGACAGGAAATGAGACTTTCATATAAACAATGCGCAGTACTCAAGCTAGAGGCGGGGATTTGCACTTTTTGTATTTTTCTTTAGTCTGGACAAACTTTATGGACAGAAATTGAAAAAGAAGAAACAATGGACACTTGTGTGAATGTTCATGGTCAAAAAAAATAAATTTTTAACAATAAATTATAGGCTTGTTAATATTGAAAAACTTTTCTGTAGCTACGATATGCAGCGTCTGACTTTTTTTTATTTTTTTTTTTTTCTTTTGTACCCACACTCTGCAGGACTGCTGTGGGAACTGCAGCGACAGCGATGAGGAGCCTACGCGGCTCTGAGGGCGTGGCCAGCCCCAGGCTCCTCCCCCCTGCCACCGGAGGATCTCATTTTGTTTACAACTTTTGCACATTTGTATTTTTAGGATAGCTCTATATAAACATTGGAATGTATATTTTCACTATATAGCCATGCGGTCGATGTTATTTAAAGTCAGCGAAACAACTGGGGGGAAGAAAAAAGCATCAGCGTCCGTCATTACAGCAGAGTATTTCATCGACACGAAGGCTGACCGACCCACGCAGCCCTGTCTCGTCTAATCAGCCTGCCCACCGCCTCCTCGCGCCTTTTTTTTATCATTTATATATTTTGTTTGTTTTTTTCCTTTTTTTTATTTTTTTTTATTCTTTAAGCAAACCACAAACATGTACAGTGTTCAATGCTCAGCCAAATTATTTCAAATAAGAAAGAAAAGAAGGAAATTCAGTTCACAGATATTTTTATATTTATATCTATCTATCTATCTATCTATCTATATGTGTATGTTTGGTGTTTTGTTTTGTTTTTTTTTTCCACTTGTGGTAATCTTGACAATCAAATGACATGGAATTTGTACAAACCTTTTGACACGTATGGGTTCGAATCACAGCGACAACACGTTCTCATTTAGGCCGCCGTCTCTACCCGAGGTCTCAGACGTACGGGGTTCCTTAGATAAACACAGACACCTAGTCAAGCAAATAGGCGTAAAAATTTCCAAGTACACGTATAGGTCCAAAAACGTATTAGGTTGTAAATAAGCGACACTCATCTGTAAAGCCCTCGGTGTGTCTTCCTGCTGATTTTTCTTTCCGGATATTTGGAGGAATGGTCATAAATTAGTGTTCTAGGTGTTCAGTATGTTGCATGGTGAGTCTATGCATAAACCATCTTGCATTTATAATGCATTTATAACGCATCGTTCCTTATGTAGTCCGACAACCGCGTCATCGTAGCTCATAACTAACTCGTCCTACAATGCGTTGTCATCGTGATCTTGTACATACAAGTAGATTTGTTATGCATTACGTCATGGGCTGTTTAAAGGGTTATTGCTGCTTTTTCCCAAAATTTGGGTCGAAACCACAAAAAAAAAAATCTCTATTACTTGCCAAAAAAACAAAAAAAGCAACGATAAAAATAAAAAAATAAATAAAATAAAAATCTTACATGTATCAGTCAGGTTAAGGCGTTTTAACTCGTATGGACGGCCTCGTAGAGATTTAAACCTGTCGATGCACTTAAGACCAAACCACTTTAGTTTAGTCCTCCATCTCCATGGAAGGTGCCTTTAATGTTTTAAGGTACTCATGTAATTACTTCGTGTTTTTCTATGGAATTGTGATGATGTTCTTGTTTGTGTGGCTTCGCTTTTTTTCTTTCTTTCTTTCTTTCTTTTTTTTTTTTTTGCGCACATGATGTACACTTTCTACCTGCGCTGTTGGTTTTACCTCATCTGTGTCCGTGTGGATGTGCGTTTTTCTGCCCCCTCTTTACTTTTTTTCTTTTCCGTTTTTTTTGGACTTTTGGACACAATCACGATCTCACAAGACACGAGGGAAAGACGGCTTTTAGACCTCGGGATCGTAACTTGAACTCTTTTCAGCTACCTGTCCATCGAACTTGGAGGTCTTTGTCCATCCGCGTTCCCTCGGTTCACCTTTCTGCTCGAAACTCAAGTACATTCCAGTCTCTACCGTACTGTACAGATGTAAAATTGATTTAAGATGTTTGTTTTTCTTTTTTTTATGTTTGTTTTCTGTTTAATTTAGCAATAACAGGATTTTATAAATGTACCTACCACATAACCATGTATAAAGCGAGCGACACCGCAAGACTGAACTCCAGCTGACTCTCGTCGACGTGTCCCTGAGCCAGGCTTCAACACTGTGAAGGAGGAGATTTGCTGATTTCTGTCACAGTTGTACAGTTTTTTTTTATTTTGTTCATTCATTTGTTTTTGTTTTTTTTTTCTCGTACGCAATGCACTGATGTATTTTTATGTGTACATATAAAGTGTTTATGTATGTGCGTTTGCCTAAACGCTGTGTGTGTATCTGGATGTATGTGTGTATGTACGTGTGTGCGCGCGCTTGTCGTCGTTTTTTTTTTATTAAATTTTTTTTATTTTGCACTGCATGTGCCCATATTGTTGCCCATAACCACTATGCCATTGTGTTATTCCCTGTATGAGCGGGAAATGTTACCATACTACTGCTACGACAGCTGTGAGTCATATATTGCTTTCAAGAAATGTAAATTTGGCCATATGGTAATACTCATCGTTTCAAATATCTTTTACGTACATATATATATATATAGATATACACACAAACACATTTCATTTTTACCTCATTTGGAAGTGGCGGAAGTTCAACCGATCGAAAATGCTGAAAATAAAGACTCCTCCTTGAACCAATACATAATCACGACACACTGGTGCTCATTTAAATAGTCTCGGTGAGTCTTTTTTTTTTTTTTTTTCTCCTTTCTTTTTTAGACTGGGTTTATTTGAGGCGGAATAAAAAACGTCCTATACACATTTCCTTTTTTTTTTTTTTTCCTTTGATATTTTATAAGGATTTTATTTATGCTGATGTAATATAATGTATAGCATATGACATCTGCATAATTGATCTGCAAACAACGTCGTGAGGGTTCAGGAGATCCCGAGGACCCTGGGAACGGCGGTGGAGGATGCTCGGGGACGCTTGCCACCCTCGCACTCTTGCAAAAGCTCATGTTGAACTTCTGAGAAGGTTCATGGAGACCAAGGTTCTAGAGTAGAAACAACATGAGTCCAAGGTTCATAATTAAGGGTTTGCTTTCACAAAACGATTCCTTCTGATCTGTGGATTGATCCGTATGTCAGATTTGTGTATGCAGGTTTGTAAAATGGTAGGTTCATGTGTGTGTCTTTTACATGCTCAAAAAGAGCCGAGTTGGTGTTTTAAGCCATGGACACCCTGGCATGTGAAAAAACTCTTGCTAATGCTCTTATTGAAAATGTGAGATAACTATTATGAAAATCTGGTTTTATATCTCAGTCATGGACGACACTATGGTTTGTTGGAGGTGAAACCCCCCCCCGACAAGCTTAAACGCTTCATGCAATGTAACAGAGTCTTGGGTAAAGACGCAAATGTGGAGGTGATGCGTCACAAATCTCTGCCAGTTAATCATCTAATTAACAACCTTTTCTGAACTTAAGTGTGTGTAACAAAGCAGGAAAACGGACAGACACTGAGAACCTGCATGGTGAAGTGAAAACACCCAACCAATTGTCGGTTATTCTCAGAAAGTCCACTGGTTGGTCCAGTGGTCCAAAAAAAACACCATCCGAGGCTAGAAATTTTCTGCAGGTTCACCCTCACTGACGTCTTTCAAAGAGACAAAAGAAATCACAAAGTAAGTTATATGTTGTCGAGCAGAAAAACCTGAATTCGGAAGAAAAAAAACCCAACTCACCTGCCCACCAATGCAGTTCTCTGTTATCTGAAGCGATTGCTGGAGCTGAAGACGGTCATTAAGTGCGTCACTTCAGGTCAATCGTGCACAGAGTGAACGCCAGCAGGAGAAGAATTCACAGAGGCATCGGTGATGAGGCTTTCTCTCAGGCAACACCATGTTAACTTAAACACCTTTCCCATTATACTACTATAATTTATACATTTTGCATACTTTATAAATAGAATATAATCGAATTGAATGGTTTCGAGGTCCAGAGTCGTGCTGATGAGCAATCATATCTGGAACAGCCACAATTCTGCATTCCTGTTTAATTTCATCTGCTTTGGTGCTGGAGTGTTAAAAAGTAGAAGATCTCAAACACAACACGGTTCAGTCCTGTTCCATGAGACAGCTCTGAAGACCATTATACTGTACGTACTGCAGCATTCATGGGAAAAACATACTGGTGATTCTCCATGTGCGTAGTCCCGTTTTGTCGGAAAATATGCCGGCCATGGTATATATGCTCTTGTTTCTTGGTTTTATGACACTGCGGTGACTTTATTGTGATCCTTTCATGTTCTGCTTCCATACAGCTTATTGTTACGGCAGTGGTTCAACTATCGATTTTCAAACTGGCTTCTTTCCTCTCCTCCCCGCCATGCTCTGTTCTGGAATAACAAAGTCCCGGAGGCTCAGACTGGGAGATTTCCAACAGTTTCAGAAATGTTAAACATTTTCTTATTTCTTATTTCACTGTAATGAATGTCAAAAGGAGTTTTATGTGTTTTGCAACCTTTTGAAACTGGACATGATTGTAAAATCAGAGTTCTTCAGCATGGAGAGTTAATTATTTTTTCCCAGAATGACAATTTAAAATATATATTTTTAATTTTTTAACATTAAAATGTTCCTTAGTAAGTAATTATCAATTTAATTATGGGGCAAAACTGTGGGGCATTTTGGTAAAATTATTATAAATATTCTTAATAAGAAATCCTATTGTGATTATATTTATTTTGTAATTATTTTGCCAAAAAAAATATTTTGTAAAACAAGCAATTTTTTTTTTTACTTTTTACACCAGTACTTTTCTTACCTTCTTTTTCTTTCTTTCTTTAGTTTCTTTTATTATTATAATATATTTTTTAAAAAGGTTATTACTATTATTATAATACAAAAAAACATTGAACCATTACAGTGAACCATTTTTACTACCTTATATTTCTGTGCTTTCCTCATTCACACCCATCTAAATCTCATAAACTTCCTTTAATCCGTTAATAAAATGCTAATATAAAATGTCCCGATGCTGTCGGAAACATTTAACTAGTCAGAATTATTCATGCAATACAAGATTTCACCTGAATTCAACTAAAAAAGAGAAGATAAACAATGTACAAACCCTTCATATCTGGTCACATCATTTTCAGTTAACCCTAACCCTAAATACACACTTTTTAAAAGGGTCCTGCAAGTTAAACCAGGACTTTTGATTGTACAGAATAACAGAACACATTTCAGAGAGTAAAATCTCCCTTTATTTCTCTATATAATCCCCTGCTTCACTAATGCAGTCCCAGTGTTACACTAGAGCTTGGACACCATCGAGGTAGAAACTGCCTGGACTGCCTGATTCACGTCTGAAACAACGGCCTCCCAGGAACTCCTTTAATAGCCCAAACATGTGGAAATGGCTTGGCGTGAGGTCAGTAGACTTGAACATAATTCACATTTATAATCCCCACATAATTCAAGTTAAGCTAAGTTTTAATTATCATGTATATACCTACTGTATAAAATAGTTTATTTACTTCTAGTCTCGATATCTGATTTCTTTTTTGGAGTTTATTAGACCAGGCTTGTTCTTTGTGTTCCTAGTTAATTTATACATTACTAATTGCCACACATTACAGTATCACACTTTAATAGAAACTCATTCTGCATTCTGAAGTACACTGCCGGCCTGTAAGACAACAATCCAGTGAATGGTAGGTTGTTTTGTTTGTGTAATTTTCGAGTGCTCTAATTGACCTTTTCCATGTCTGTCCACACACACACACACACACACACGTTGATTGTCATAAACTGGCCAACATCATGAAACTTTTTCCATGAGAACAGGGCAATTGAAGTACTGATGAAGAGGATGATAAATGTCAGTGTCAGTTAATGTCATTTTTTTCCACTTTTTCCCTTATTTTACAATTTTTGTTTCTTTCAAAGCTTTTTTTTTTCACAAGCTCACATAGCTTTTCCAAAATGCTGCCTTTTTTGGAAATGTTTCTTAAAGGAATTTCTGGCTGAGCTCTTGTGCAAAAATTCCTGAAGTACTTCTAACTTTCAGATTATTTAAAAACATATTTGGTTACATACACACACACAATATAGACATAACCATATTTAGACATACACTATGTCATGGCTTTTGAACTTTTTTTTTCTCATGAATGCTTTCCATTTTTAACACCCTGTAAAGTCTGTGTGTGCTGAATATATTTATCATCTAATCAGCTGCATACTAACTGGAGTGTAAGATCATTATCAAGCAGAACTATGCAACTCCTACATTTACTGTACTGTACATTTAGGCATATGCTCGTATCCAGCACGACGTACATTTTTTTTTATCTCATTATACTGTACACCTGAGCAGTTGAGGGTTAAGGGCCTTGCTCAAGGGCCCAACAGTGGCAACTTGGTGGTAGTGGGGTTTGAACCTGGGAACTTCCGAACCGTAGTCCAATGCCTTAACCCACTGAGCTACCCCTGGCCCCTACATGGATAAAAGTATTTGTCCAAACCTGTTAATTATTGATTTCAGGTGTTTCAATCAATCAGGTCCCCAATGAATGTTTTAGCATACGCTTCTATGCAATTTTGTGGCAACAGTTTGGTGTTTCTTTGACATCAGCTGACTCATGCACCACTGGAGGTGGAGTAACACACTCGGAGGACAGCGCTATCTGCTCCTTCCGCTTGCGTGAGCTCACAGATGCCCCTGATTGGCTGTAGAGCC
>JAQQZS010000011.1:1807229-1829865 GCA_030068045.1 Platyallabes tihoni
CGCGTTTGGGTTTACCATCCACGCTACAAAGGGCTAACCGCTAAGTGTGCTAACTCTTCTGATCATTCCGGTTAGTTCGTGACAATGCTCAGGACATACTATAAATACTATAAAAGGCCTGATTTACCACCATGATGGAAAAAAGTTTTTTTTAACTGGGAAGGGAGGAGAAAATATACAGTATAGGTCTCCAATATCTCCAGATCTCAAAAAGACATCCAGAAACAATATATATATATATATATATATTTAAAATTTAAGAGCAAGATTTCTGCTTTGAGAATTTTTACAAGATGTTAGCTCCAAATGGTAAAAACTGTCTTTTACAAAGTTAATACTTGCCCTTAGGCAGGATTCTTTTTGCAAACAATTGCTGCTTATAAAGTGATTCTCTCAGTATTCAGTAAGTCCCACACATACACCCAAAACAGACCAAAAGATCCTACTGTATGTTATTCATGTAAAATACACAATCCTTCATAGACGCTGTTAGTTAAATGGCTTGTGCATGTTGAGGGTTTCCTGAGCTTTACTAACTATTAATATTGTCATGATGAAAATAAAACAACTGATATTTTGTGCTGCTTTCGTTAAATACAACATATTCTATCAATTCCTCAAAAGCACAGTGATGTATAGTTTCAGACAAGGTCAAAAACAGTTCATTGTAGGTCAAGGATGTAATTAACTAAGAGGGGGGAAGAAAAAACAACAACACGGCATTACTGTCTGCACTGTGGATGAGCGCTTGTATGGACACTACAGCATAATGACAGGAATATATTTGACAGAAACATGACAGATTTGATATAGTCTAGATACGGCACTGCTTTTATGCCTTGATGGGTTTTTTTGTGGATCTCATCCTCTCATTGCTGCGAGGCGTAGGAGTGTGGTGCTATGCCACGCAGCACAACAAACACAGGAACAGAAGGTCTAATGCACTGGTAGGAAGCATTACGCATGACGGATCTCCAGATCCTCTGGGCGTACCGACTGCATAATTTCTACACAATTCAGAGTGTACAGTGGCATCACGTTACTGTTTAAAGCAGGTTTTATGACATTGACGTGACCGCAACATAAAAACACAAAATATACACTCCTGAGTGGTGTCAGTCATACTCAAACACACGGTTTCTGAATTACTGGGCCGTGTTCAGGGCCTGTATTCCACCCTCTCCAAAATTATTAAAGTATGAATGCCAACCATTTTCCCCTGGAAATCAGAATGAGAGCACAGCCACAAACACACTGTATACTGTACTGTACTGATAAAGGAGCTACCGTACAAAACACACCCTGTGTGGCCGGATATAAAACATCTAGAGTGCACTTACTGTAACGCAAGTGTTTTCTAAGAACTAAAAATATGAAATAAGATCTCCTTAACTAATTTTTGATGGAGGGATGAAAGGATTGATGCACTATATTGATCAACAATGGGAGCTTTAGGATACAGTATCATACCGGTGTCACAATACTAAGAAACAGCTACACCAGCTGTGATTTCAGGCCCGTATCATATTCAGCTGGTAAACCCGCTCGTTCCTCATTTCCTCATGCATTTGAGATGGATAGGTCTCTCATGAACAGTAGATGCTAGTCTGGTTTGAGAATAAGTAACGAAGATTAAACATGTCCATTCGGTGTCATAGATCACATCACATCACTAATCGACTGAAGAATTTCATCAGTGGAATTTTTTCTTTGTTATTAATTACCAGCTACAGTGGATCACCTGTCATTGCAAGAAGAGAAATATATTAAGGCACAAAAGAATAGAAAAAATGTGCTAATGTGACCTTTCCAACCATGCCGCAGCCTTGGGATAAAGCTGTAGACTTCTGCCGGGTCTAAACACCTGCCCCTGTGGTACTAAATCGATCTGTTCTTCTTGCCTCACCTCACTCTGGCTGTTTCTCCTATAACTTGTTAATGATCAGCAGCCGTAGCCCCGGGGAGAAACTCTCACTCACAAACCAAATATGAGTGTTCCCATCAAGCCCTTGGCCTGACTCAACCTTAGCTTATTCCCAGCTTGTCGCATTGGCCAGAATCCAGCAGGACAACGAGACGAAAAAGAAAACCAAACCAAGCACATGAGAAAATGGTGAAACACTGAGTGAAAGGTTTATGTAAGGTGGAAAAGGTACAAAGACGCTGTGTGATTAAGATTGGCCTGGAATAAAAGTATAGAAGCAGGAATTTTTTTTAAATACATTTTCAAGTATTCAAGCAGTACAGTGGTACGCCGGCATATGAACATTCCACCTTAAGAACTGAAATTTTGCAAGAAGTTTGCCTCAGGTACCGAAACTTGTTTGTGTCAGTAGAAAGCTAAGTGAAAAGAGTTTACATATTTTTTGTGGATTTTTTGCATTTTGTGATTTTTTCTTTCGCATTTTAAGATTTAGTGAAGACACAGCACCATGGGGGTCCCATGTATGTTAGCAAGGATGGTAGCAAGAAGAAAACGGAGTTGCTTTCAGTTTTCTAAAGCAGCCGGTGCCAAGAGGCATCATAAATTAAGGTTAAGTGAGGTTTAATGTCTATTTATTTCATATTTTACTTTATTTATATGTCTTTTCTAAATGTTTTTATTGTTTTTATATGCAAAAATATGATTATGGTGTTGGAAATTATTATGGTAATATTGTTAATATTTCTGGGTGGCTGGAACGGATTATCTACATTTACATTATTTCTTATGGGAAAATGTGTTTCACAATACGAAATTTTCACCTTAGGAACTCGCCTCCGGAACGGATTAAATTCGTATGCTGAGGTACCGCTGTATATTTTTTGTTTTAAAAGAACTTGGCAGAGATTTATCATGCTTGATCCTAAAAGCTAGCTTGCTAACAATGAGTCTTAAAAGGTGAATATTTCACTAAGAACAAAAAGACATGCATTGTAAATATCCACTACCTAACTCCTAACAAGTTTATTTATATTTAGCAGCTTATACACAATGCTTAACTGGCTAGCTATTTTATAACATTTACCTAGCTTGCTAGTTCAACAAGCTAATTTACAAAACAAAACTAGCCAGCAACAAATCATCAAGCAACAGGAAGTTAAAACAAACAAAACAAAAACATGTAGGTGTTTAATTAATTTTAATTTTTTATTTTAGGAAACTTAACTAGCTAGCACACACACACACACACCTGAACTAGCTTGCTAATTTAAACAAGCTACTTTACAATATTTAACTAGCTAGGCAGTTTACAATACATTTTGTAGCCTGCTGTGTTAATAGCCATATTACTGAATAAAGAGAAATGCACATATTTCTATATTTCTGTAGGTTCGACAGCAATGTTTTCATGTGGTTTGTGATTTGTAGTAAGTACTTTATAGGCCAAAATAAAAATGTGTTCAAGTTTCAAAACACACAGTGTATTATTCCAAAATAGTAGTACAAGGGATCGAAGAATTTTCCATCTCTTAGGCCAAAAAAAAAAAAAACCAAAAGGTGGGGAAAATGACACACGTTAATGAGAAAAAAAAGCCTTTTGTTCTTGAACGAGCTGGTCAGTGTGCGACAGATTAAATAATGAAATATATTAATTATAATTTAGCGAGTGAGAGAAATACAGAGAGACTAGCATCGGCAGAGTTTTGTACTGGAGAGATAGAATTCTCTTTTCCACCAGACTCTTTATTATTCATAAAAGCCTCCCTTGACCTAGAAATGCAGCTCAGAACGTCAGTGAGCTCAGAGCGTGGTATGCACAGAGTGGCAAGCGGGGGGCCTCTGCCATTGTGCTCTAGTGTGGGAATGATGCTAACATGCTAAACAGTCTGCAGTCTCTAAAGCTCCACGGAATCCAAAAAAGGAAGCGGGTTGTGTAAGGAGAAAATAAGCACGGCCCTGTGTCTTTCTTCATTGTTAATTACACCGCGGATACGGAGGTGCGAGTAAACAAGAGCCACAAATCCAAAAGGGACGAGCAGGAGAACGTTTAAGGCAATTCAGGAAATGACTTCCGTTCATGGCCTCGTTTGAAATTCATTTGTGATCATGTCATCCACGCCACTCTCCCGAGAATCATCTGTTAATCCGATTGTCAGAGGCTAAGAGGCTCGCTGTGTCCTGTCGGCCTCAAAAAGAAAAAAAAAATTTTTTTTTTTGGTCTGCTTTGTTTTTTCCAGGAATCCAAAGCCATTAAACATTTCCCAAGTACTGCCTACAGCCTTGCAAACCAAAACCACATGCAAAATATGACTCGCATTAATGAGAAACCAGGCTTGTTTCATGCATAAGTGCATGTTTAAATGTGTCGTATGAGAATCTGCACAATAAAAGGATATACTGTACGTACCACTTTAATAGGAACAATTGGTCCTTAATGCAGACAATCATGTTGCAGCAGCACTGCGCATGAAATTGTAATTCGGTTACTGTTCACGTGAATCATCAGGATAAGAGGAAAAATGTGATTTTAATTACTGTGACTCTGGTATGGTTGTTGCTCCCAGACAGGGTGGAATGTGCATCTCAGAAACTGATTATGTCCTGGAACCTTACTGCTCAAGGTTTATGCATTGAGGTTGTACAGAATGGTGTGAAAAACTGAAAACATCCATTGCAATATGTTGATGAGAGACGAACAGACAGACTGCTCTGAGATGACAAGATGGCTACTGTACGTAACCATGGTGAGCAGAAAAGCATCTCAAAATGTGAGGCAGGGCAGAATCAGAAGACGATCACAACAGGAATCTGGCAAAGGCACACCAAAATCCCCACTATTTTTAGTTTTGGTGTGTGTGTATCATGTAAAGATCGAAGGTTAAAGCATAAAGTAGGTCATGTATGATTCTGGGAAAAAAAAGGCCAATTTTAATCCTGGAGAGTGGCGCTTGGTGAATTGATCATTACACTAAAAGCATGTGTAACCATAGAACCAACAGGGAGAGACCTTCGCAACCGAAGGCGTTAATTAACAGGCAACCCTCAAGGTCACCTACAGGAGCGTTCGCTCTGGTGCTGCATGAACAGAAGACTGAAATTAAGTCTACGCAAACTGTGGAGGATTCTACGCATTCTACGCAAGACGACGACTCTCCTATTTCGCTGAGTGCACTCAGAACCGAACTACAGACACATAGAACGGCAAAGAAATCGCAAATGGAGATGAAAAAAACTAGAGAAGAGGTGAAGGAGGACCTGCGTGCGCCGAGAGAGGAAATTTCCTCGAAGCTGGCCGCCTTTCACAAGACACAGGCCGAATCGACAAGTGAGAGCACAGAGATGGGGAAAGCCCTGAGTGTCACGATGGATAGAGTGGCAGTACTAGAACAGTCTCAAGAACGCATGGCCAAAGAACACAAGAAAATACAGGAGAAATGTATGGACTTGGAGAATCGTAGCCGGAGGGAGAATCTAAAATTTATAGGGATTCCCGAAGGATTGAAGTAGGAAATTCATCAAAGATCTGCTACTGGAGTTGTTCGGAGCTGATGACCTACGGGATTTTAGCATGACGGTAGACCGCGCGCACAGCACTCTAGCACCAAAACCAAAACCGGGGGAAAGGCCCCGGGCATTAATTACTCGTTTCCACTACTATGCTGACAAAGAAAAAATCCTGAAATTATCCAGAAATAAAGGCCGCCTCCACTACAATTGATCCCCGATGTATATTTTCCCTGATGTAAGTCCAGAGCTTGGCAAACTTCGGGCTGCGTTCAATCCAGTGAAAGCCAAGCTGCGAGACGCGGGGATAAGTTACAGCTTGTTTTATCCGGCCAGACGGGCAATTATGGTGGATGGGATTAGATACACGTTTGAGCGTCCTGGTGAAGCTGAGAAGTGAGAGTGGACAAGATGTGAGAGGTTGGACTAACTGTTTAAGCGATGTCCGTCATCATTCTCAGCATGCACGGACAGACGCAATAATAAACTATAATTTAGATAAACTTCAGAGTTCACCAAATTTATATAATCAAATTGGAAATGCTAAAAGTAAAATAGTTACGAGTGAGTCTGTTGTGCAACATTTTTCCGTAATGTTTTTTTTTTTTTTTTTTAGAAAGGAGCTACAGTAAGTGCTAAGTCAAATAGTTTAATAGTTATTGTCAGAGGTGTTGGGAAAACCACTGGACCCAGACCCAATATTAGGTATTTTTAATGTTGGTAGTGATAAAGTGGCGCTGACTAACGGTCAGCGTATAAAGGCTTGGAACTGTGGTACTCCAAGCACGTAGGCTAATTTTGCTCAACTGGAAACAAAAAAAAATCCACCACACCATTCAACCCTCATTAAAGATGTTATGCTTCACCAACAATTGGAAAAGATCAGATTCTCACACACACAAAAAAAAAGACACTGAAAATTTTTATACAGCATGGAAGCCTTTTATTCATTTTTTCCATAAAAAAGCAGTAGTGGAACCCAATTTTTTTTTTTTTTTTTTGGTTTGTTTTAGTTTACCCCCCCACCCCCGTTTTTTTCTTTAGTACCAATTGAGACAAATACAATTTGTAAGAAGTGTATTGAAAGTAAAACACTCAATAAAGAGAATGTTTTAAACTCAGTAAAAAGAACAGATATGTAGACAACTTTTACTGCATTTTATCACGCAAACATTTGGTAATGAAATTATAAAAACATTTATCGCCTTTTTTATGTCATTTATGGCATCCACACACACACCCCGCCATCAGACACCAATTCACAGCCACAATGAAGCGTTCGTGTATACATATATAAACAGCACAAGTCAGCAAAATTACTTCCTTCCCCCTAGAGGAATCCAGGAAATCAAAAATATCTACATCTGATTACATTAAAAGAAAACTGACCCAGACTGAGCAGGTTTCTCTCTTTTGTTCCCTCCTCCAGGTCCGTATAAGGAAATGTTTGCACATTAATTGGATTTTGTTGGTGACGCTGTTAGCTTGGAGGAGAGATCTGGAGAAGTAGATCAGCTGAACTTCTCTACTTTTTTTTAACATGTGCTCTCTCTCTCTCTCTCTCACAGAACAACACCAAACGCAACGTTTGTCTGCATAGGTCACACCGTTAGAGGTCACATGCTGGTCATTGGTCATGTGTTTTTCTTTTTGGACAAGGACGTGACCTGCGGTGTTTGAGTCACAGCTCATGGAGTCTTCAATTCCAGTCTCCTTACATGAATACACATTGTGATAAGGATTTAGAATATTTAGCACACGTCATGGCACGTCAAGATGTCAAGACCTTATGATATGAAAGTGTGTCCAGGTCTATAATTTTAATTTCTTTTAGCCCATTGAAGTTGAACTGTCAGGTGGCTGTGACAGAGAAACATTAGCGAACTGGTAATAATTTTACACTTTTAGATGTGTTAGCTGCCGGTGTGCTTTCTGTCCAGTGTCATGGTTACAATGGAGGCACTGCCGGCTCACATACTTCAAAAGAAAAGTACGAAATGACACTGTATAGGATATGCTGATTAAAAAAAATAACAATAAAAAAATCACCATAACAGGGAGGCCAAATTATTGAGCTGCATCAAGCAAAAAAATAAAAAATAAAAAAACCTAAGGAAATTTTAAATTGCTGAAACTGGGTTAAGAACCCCCAGGAACCAGGGGGGAAAAAATATAAATAAAGATTATATTATATATCTTCTTAGTAATTATAATTAGTATAATGTAATATTATAGTATGTTTATATATTATATCAAGATTAATAAATTAAAGTGCAGGTTATATAATCTTAACTATTAATTAGAATAATCAACAAAAAGTACCGAAATCAAACCAGGAGAACTGAAATACATAAGAGCTAGCGTGCCGTGCCTGCAAACGCAATAGATTACAGACAAGAGAAGCTTAGCAACTAAATACAGAAACCTACGTAAATAGAGGCCTTAATTAAAGGGGAAACACAAAACAGGTGTGTGTGATTATGAGGGCACGTGTGCTGTTGTAGTCTGATGGTGCTGATGGGTAATGAAGTCCATGATGGCCACATCGTATTAAAATTGTCGATATCTTGATACCTGTTGCGTTAAATGTATGTATTTAATTAAAATTTTTTTTTTAACTGGCTGATGTTGAGTTCATTAATCTAAACATAAATCTTAAAATGTAAAAACTTTTTCATGCATTTCCGTGGTAAATATTTATTAATTGTTTAACTATTGCAAACATAAATTGTAACTTTTGTCTTCAATATTAATCAACACCTTAAAAATGTGTGATATGACATTGTTTTCATTTGTCTACCCATAACAAGTATTATATTCCACTGAGTAGTGACCGTTTGTCACCAAGGACCAAGTGTTGCAGAATCCATCTTAAGAGGAAGTCGATTTGGTTTCAGTTCACAATTCCTTAAAATGAACAACAAAAAACAGTACTGAGACCACAGGCATCGGTTCCTGCCCTGGAGGCTCAAAGTTCTGGTCAAACACTCTGGTGAGTTCAAGGAGGAGTCTTTAATCAAAGATACGACCAAACAGTCCTGGAGTCAGGTCGATCAGAACTTAAATCCTGCCACTGGTCGGATATGGTATTAGTATTAAAAGAGGAAAAGAAAGCTTAAATGTGATCATGGAAACACCACCTGCAGAGTGAAAAAAAAATATCAGAGTGAATTTGGATATGAGCCACCCTCATACCCAAACACTAGTAAAAGTAGTAACACATTGAGAAAGATTGAGACAATCCTTGTACAAGAGGTGGAGCTACACTTGATTCAACTTCTCCTTCATCCCTAACACCTAACCATGCAACATACTTACATGGCAACCTACAGATTTTTAGTTAAGTCATTGTTTCTTCATGAAAAAAGTGTTACTTTGCCTTCAGGGACTGGGCAGCAGCACATTGGGCAGCGATGCACTGGGTAGAAACTGATGCAGCACATTGGGCAGCATGTAATGCTGTTAAAATCACACATTGGGTTATTTTGCCTTGACACTGCACTTTAAGCAACACAATGACACATCAGGCGCCAACACATTGGACAATGACAGATTGGGCAGCTACACATTGGGCAGCCATGAACTAGGTAGAAACATACTGGCTACAGATGCATTGGGCAGCATGTAATTGAGCTCTCCTGTTAAAATCACACATTGGGCAACAAAATGTTGGGCAATGACAAATTGGGTAGCCTCACATTGTGCACAGACACATTGGGGAACAACACATTGGGTGGCTACACATTGGGTAGCTACACATTGGGCAGCAGCACATTAGGCTTTGAAGCTGTGACACTGCACTTTAAGCGACACAGTGACGCATCAGGCACCAACACAATGGACAACCACAGATTGGGCAGCGATGAATTGGGCAGCACCATGCAACCAATAAGTGTTGACCTTGACACTACACTTTAAGTCAACTTAGAGTCACTCAGCTCCAGTTTATGCTAAACTTTACATGGCTTAACCATTAAGACAAACATCTGGGTGTTATGCAGCAAAGACATGACCAGCTAGTTACACGCGGATCCAGTTTTTGTTTGCGATTTAGAAACATGTAGCTAGCTCTATAAATGCTGTGTGTTTTTAAATGTGTCTTGACGACAGCATCTCTTCAATCTCGGTGAGTAAAGCGCAAAATACAGATCAGTCCTGTGCACATTTAACTAAGCCTGAAATACAGTATATAACTCTACGCAGATAGGAGGAGCTGGATCAGCTCTGATTTTGCAGAGAGAGAGAGAGAGAGAGAGAGAGATAGTTGTAAAAATCTGTTATCATGCTTAAGCATGCTTTTCCCAATGTAGCATACATTAGAGTTTCACTTACACTAGAAGCAGGGCCTAATTAAAGGAAACACTACAGTAGCATGTGTTTCAAAAAGAGAGAGGAGAGTCTCTGAATGTGTGGACTAGCTGTATGAAAACGAGTACAGTAGCTGGAACACAGTCCATCATGGCTGCCGGCCAGCTGTTCGAATACCAAAGCCAAGCAGGGAGAGTAAAACATGACAAAGCAATCCTAGCAGTTCGCAAGTCAGCTCGTTCTCAAAGGTTCCAAATAAAAGCATTTTATGATACGTTTTCTATTCTACATGAAAATAAGACGTTTCCTGGTTCTTGTCCTTTTTCCTATATGAACAGGCCATTAATATTTTTTCCCTATAAGGTGGCCTCATGTACTGTAAGAAGATATCCTTCAGCCAGCTTGTTGCTCAGCTCTGATGTTCTCTCGGAGGCGTGGCTCAGCAGGAGCTGATTAACACAGACACAGAAACAGCACGTTTAAAAGAGGAGTGAAACACAGGATGAAAGGATGAAATAATGCATTATATCTAAGGAGCATTTCAGCTGGAAAATCAACATGCATACTGTACACACATTGGGAAAGCTCTGAGACCTGTGTTAACTTGTTTACTGTTTTTAACAGAATTAAATATGTAGATTCTCTTGTGGTTTCCATCAGATATCGCTGTCTTGTGAATATTTCCAAGCAGACATGAGCCGATGCAATCAGGGGCGCCGGATAAACACCCCTGCATGCACACAATCATGGACTGCATATATTAATTAGAGCATCGCTGAGTATGTAGCAGTCTGGCGAAGAAAAAAAAACAATGGATGTTGATGAAAGTTGGAAAAAAATCATATATGAAAAGTATATAGATATTTTTAAAAAGCCAAGCTCAGTGAAATACATTAACATAAATGTTTGTGGGGTATTTTGCATTTTGTGCAAGATTTTGTAAAGACATGGCTCCATGGGTCATAATAATAATAGTAATGTTTTTGAATGGCTGGAACGGATTATCCGCATTTACATTATTTCCTAGGGAAAATGTGTTTCACAATACAAAATTTCGCCTTTAGAACTCACCGGATTATATCCATATACGGAGGTACCAGTGTACTCGGGTGCTGAACAACGTTACTAATGTGAAACCTGACTTGCAGGTGGGGAAGTGAAAGCACTTGGGCGCGGTACGAAACGATCTGTACCTAGTGGGAACACTGCTTCGTGAATGTCAGCAAATGTCAGACGCTGATCAGGTAGCTACTTCCACTCTTGTTTAAGAGAATAATTATTTTTAGTATCATCAGTCAAATCTTCTGGAACAAAACACCCACTTAGTCTTTGCGTATTCCAAAACAACTTTAGGATGTGATTTTTAAAAAAAAAAAAAAAAGTGTGTTCTAAAATTAACATTGTCTCATAGGCAAGGGAAAGAGGATAGGACAGGAAGTATTGATCATGCTTGTGGAGGGCTAAGAGAATGAAACAAAGAGACAGAGGAAGAACAAAGAGGTCTGGGACATCTGGTTCTCACACAACTCTGAAGCTGACAGCTGTCTATAGGACGACGCATGACAAAAGAATCGATAGATGTTACAATTCTAGCATTTGAAACAAAACAGCAGCACTTCTTTCATGATTGTTTTTCGCTCTCCTCATGACTGGAACGCTCCCAAACCCTGCTGGTTATCCCTCAATGCCCGAATTGAGATATTAATAATTCAGGACGATTCATCTGGGCTAAAAAAAAAACAAAAACAACCATATTCAGTGGTGCGAGCCAAAAATTATTGACTTATTCATGATAGGAAGCTCTACCTATTGCAAACACACGGAGATAGGAAAGGGGGAAGGGGAAAGACAAAATAGAGGAACGACAAAACAGAAATCGACGTAAGCTTTTTAAAAGCACTACAATGGACATCTGCTTCCGTGTGCCGGAGTGTCCCGTTAGCCTGCTGGTAGAGGATCTATGCCAGAATCATCGCAGGGAGCCACAAACGTATACACACACTTACACACACAATTCCCCGTCTCCTGTCTCCCTTCCTTTCTGCTCCTTACATCACATGTTAGGACAAGCCCTCTCCTCCACCCCCCATGGCCTGTCACCAGGGTTACCAACAGCAGCCCTGCCATTACCATGGCAATACCAGACCTGGGTGTCTGTCTGTCTGTCTGTCTGTCTGTCTAGCAGTCTGTCAGTCTGTCTAATAGCACTCGGGAGTGTGTTCGCACAACTCGCTATGATCTTTCCACTGTGATGCTTCAAAGCGCTCCATACAAACGTACACAACAGGGTGCAGTGTGTGTGCCTCGTAAAAGGATGAGTGCATCACCAGACGATGGACGCGCACTCTTCAAAAGCCCAGCGTACAATAAAACATCTGTCCCACTTTCCTGCTTTCGGGGTCGTCTCACAGGGTGTGGGGGCAGATCGTACAGGAGCTTGTTCTTTGGAGGGGTGGAGGTCTCCCAGTGAATATGTTTCAGCTAAACTTCTACTGAAAAAATTAAACAAGATTCCAGAGAATCCAGGAAAGAGACACTCTAGAGAGACTGTGCACTGAGGCGTGGTCTTGGTCTTGGACAGTGAAACGAAATATTTTTATATTTAATTAATAGTTGGACTCCTGCTCAATAATTTGCTCTATTTTTTCTTTTTCGGTCTTGTAGTTTGAAAGCGTCTGCGAAGTCTGAGATGTTAAAAGTGGTGTCAGCTTTATAGCCCAAACAAGATAATAACGTCGGAAGATGTTTGTAATTTGGTTGTAAAGATGTCGCAATGGCATTCACCATCAGGACAACATTGAATTTGTAAGAAATGACAGACTGCACCGACCCAAACTCCACTCCAGAGTATGTTTATCCTCCAGATGACTCAATCCTCACAGGGACAATCCATTCAGATTGCAGTAAGATGTAAATCAGTCTATCATCTACAGCTGGGTAAGACAGTGGAACATCGAAAACCAGCCTATGTTTTTTTTGTTTTTTCCTATACTTTATGTTTTTTTAAGGTCTCAGTAATATGTAAATAGTAGGTGCGATTTCACCCAGAGCACGAGAACAGTAGTGAGTCATCAAAAACCATCCAAAGGAGATGTGATCACCACCATTCAAAAGTAGGCGATCAATAGATTTTCATTACAATTGCTTTCGGTATATTGTATATAAAATAAATCCTATTAACATGAGCGGTCTGACGGTTTGTTGTAGGAATAGTACAAATGCTTTAGACCAGATATTGCAAGTTATTCTTCTAAGTGCTTCATGTACTTTGTTGCTGTTATGCTGCATTAAACTTCTCTTTTCTACTGGAGATCTTCAGCATCCTCATTTTTTTTTTTCTTACATAGTTGAAAGTTGGTCTATTAGCTGTTCCCGTCGAGGGGTCGGCACAGCGGACCATCCGCTCTGCACAACAACTCGACACAGGTTTCACGCTAGATGACCCTCCTGACGCTACCCTCCCATCTTTATGTGCTTGGGACCGGCACTACATCCAGTGGCTGGGGTTTGGGCATTGGGTGGTGGGAATTGAACCCGGGCCTTCCACATGACATGCTAGTAACCTACCACTGACTACCAATGCCCAGATGAAAATTAGAATGACATTGATAAAATTACATTATCCTATTGTCATCAAAGCCATTCTAAATAAAAAAAAACAGTCCAATACCAATGTTGTCCCAATTTCCATAATGCTGCCAAATTAATGACAACCAAAATGTCCTGCTGGTAGTGTTAATTGAAACGAAGATTCTAAACCTGTGACAAACATTACTATCAGTTTATAGGTTGTTAGCTAGTTTTTTAGCTAATCTTCGCTAGGTCTTGGGTTGCAAGGGTGGATCGGTAGTTAAGGTGTTGGACTGCTGACCAGGAGGTCCCCGGTTCAAGCCCTGACATCACTGTTTGACCCTTGAGCAAGGTCCTTCTGGCAAAATCTGGCAATAAGCTAGCAACCCGACCCTTTAAATAACTTCCACATGAAGGGTATAGATCGGTCACCCAATGTCCCGGATGGCACGTAGACGGACTTATCCTTCGCTAGGTCTTGGGCATCATTATGCCATATACTGCTGTGTATATATTACTGCTAAATAGATAAGATTTGTTATTGTATGTAAAATACAACTACAATACTTTCACTGAAGTAATTAATTAACATGCACAGCGTCGCCTCCTGAGATCAGTGGAGTGTCCTGAGAAGTTTGGCCCACTTTCACCATGAACCACTGCCCTCTTTTCCAACATTATCAGGTCAGTGTTGGCTATGTAAGGCCCCTGTGAGTGTGTGTCAGTCTGTTTATAACTGTATGGGGATGACAGTTGTTTTTACTGTTGTTTGGCTCCTGCTCTTCTGCACAGGTTTGGCTACAGTTCCTGGAATATTGCGTACTCAATACAGACACACTGAGAGCATTATGAACACAAGAGCAGCTCAGAATGGTGATCCCACCCCCACCCAACACCCCATCCTTTAGAAAAACCCCAAAAGGAGTAGAACCCGAACCCCCCCCCTCCCCAAGCCACCATCGCCACCCTTCCCATCCTTTAAGCTGAATGGCTAAGAGCCCATTAAAAAAAATGCATCACACTGAACCCATTCTCTCGGCTCAGACTTTGACAGGCTTCCATTACTTTGTTTTCTCGTGGACCACACACAAGCACAGACTCGGCTCACACACACCCATTGATGAGCATGTACCTCCCTGCTGTCATGGCAACGAAGGCCCGAAGACCACCGCATACACACACACACACACACACTTCTTCCACACCATATACATAAGGGAATAGGGTTCTTTTACACCACTGTACCTAAAATGGCTCTGATGCAATTACAGGCAATGACAAGGATTTCAGGAGGTGTGAAAACAGCCAGCTGTGGCTGTGCGAAACCGTATGCGGCGTACTGAACACTGGGGCTGTGATTTCAACTGTGAATTGTCAAGATTATTAAATATTCAAGACACAGATGAGCACATTTACGGCTGATCGACTGCAACGTTCCGAGCCATGTCCTTACACTACCTGGCCAAAAAAAAAAAAAAAAGGTCACCATTTCAGAAGGGTCAAATTAATGGGCTGCATCAATCTAAATCAAAGATCACCACTAAGGAGCTTCGAAACTATTAGAACTGGGCTAAGAATCCTTTAAACCATTATCAAAACCTGGAAGGATAGTGCTGAACCGTCAACTTTGTGAAAGAAATTGAGATTATTAATTGAGATTACTGCTTGATTTTTTAATTCCGATTGGTCAATAAATGTAGATTCTTTTTCTATAACAGCACAGCTTGGACCGTTTTAAAGCTACACTCTGAATATTAATAACACGTGCATGAACAAGTATTTCTCATTTTTGGAATGAGTCAGCGTCAGAAGCTTCGAACCTGGAAAAGTAATGTTGTAACTTTAAGGTTTCCGACATCTTCAGGATCAATGAATTGCACTTTGTGGTTTCTTTCTTATTTTCTTTAAAAGGGACAGACTGCTAAGGGAACACATGTTTATAGCTGCTGTATCGCAAGTGATAACTGGAAGCAAATTTATTTTGTGGACATTCCTTAATATTAAGCACACCATGAAAATGATAAGCTGTGTCTCTCTTGTCACTCTTTAAAAAAAATTGCTTTATTGTTGAAAAAGCTCTATGTTCTTTTAAACAAATAAAACACTTTAAAAGATGGACAGTTGCTTTGATGTACTGTACAGTCTGACTCTAATGCAAATATGACTCAAATATGTCTGAGGACGTTAAAACAAAGTGTAACGGAAATGCTAATGTAATCAGAACCAGGCCAGAAGGACGACTGCTAGAAGCCTTACGACTTACTAACATGTCCTAATGTCCCCCCCAAGGCTAATCAGTGCTTCTCATTTCTTAACAGGGAAAATCATTTCATGGTTCCAGCGAGCACCAAACCCTTTTGTCACGGCTAGAGGTGAAAGCAGAAGGGTCATGCTGGTCAGATTACGTCACCCTCGAGGCTTTCGGACACAAAATGAAATCACTTCCCTTTTGCTTTGTCAGCTAGCATCTGGTGCACGAGTTTCAGGGAACGTTAGGATGGAACGAGGGATAGGGAGTGTCGAATAGCGTTTCTTCGGGCTAGGAATGTGTGATGAGTAATAATGTTCGGGGAATTAAGCCGGGGAGCAGGGAAAGTACCCATATATAGTCACGGCTAGAGCAAAGACTTAGCAAGAGCGTTCTGAAGCAGAATAAAAGGCTAGAGACTGTGCAAATGCATTTGGTGTCAATAAATAGAGCCATGATTGCACATACACACCACCCATGCTGAGACAGTCATAGTCATTATCTTCAACGATGTTCGACCAGGTTATGGAGTGATTACGTCTAATTGCGGTGATTACACCCTGCAGGACGAGCAACTTCGGGTCCGAGAGTGACTGGGTAGAGTGGGCAGAAGGGGACTGGAGACCCAGGTGATCACAGATGCGAGGACTCTTGTTGGATATCAACTTTCACAGCTAAAAGATCATCTTAGCCTTTTTTTTCAAGGTCTCTAGAGAGCTGCAGGTCAGAGTGAGCAGTTCGGACATCTGTGGCCTTCAGGAAAAGCAATACGTCTGCCTGTGTGTGGGATGCTTTGGGTGTGGGATAGCGAACACATTTCAGTCTATTAGGGATGGAACCTAATATGAGATTACTAACACGGATACTAATACAGATACAAAAATATGAAGTGCATTTATTATCATTTAAAAAGAATAAAAAGCTAAGCAGGTTCCAAAATCTGGTTGTGTTGCCAAAAAAAAAAGTAATTGTTGTGCAGTGTGTTATGCATTCTGAGATATTTTTCTTCTCAAAACAGCTATAAAGAGTGGTTGTATGGAATATGGAGTCTCCTCTGATATACCATTTTGAAATTGCAAAAATGCAAATTGCTTAGAGATTAAATAGATAAATAAAAACATTAATGTTGAGAATAAACGGACACATTAAAGGGGACCTCTTGTACAAAATTCCCATTTAATCATTTTAAGACATTCAGATGATTCTCTAGTGTTTATCTATAAACAAAAACATATAAAAATATCCCTACTTTTGTCCTTTTTCCTTTTTTTATTGGCTGAGGTATAAAAAAAAGTCAGTTATATTTTTTATGTGACCCCATATAAGAAGAGCTCATGCCCTGGGTTGTTTCTCAGCTCTGCTGTACTCTGGCATGGTGTGACTCTGAAATAGATTGTTTGTATAGACACTGGAGCATTGCATTCGAAGATGGAGTAAAAAAAGAAGTTTGTAGTATGAAAAAATGCATTATCTGAGGAGTATTTCAGCTGCAGAATTAACAGAAACCCTTTGGGAAACCCTTTGAGCTCTGAGACCTGGTTAAAGAAGTAGTAAAATATGGAACCTTATACGTATTCAAGTAAAAGTGGCCAGTAATCAGAAATGGGCAAAATACACAAATCCTGTACTTTAGTAAAAGTAGAGATTCCCTAGTGAAAATATTGCTCAAGTAAAAGTAGAAGTCATCCATTTACTTACGGACTTGAGTTAAAGTATACAAGTACTTACTTTCAAAGTTTCACACTAGGCTCACAGTAGCCTTTTTCATAGTAAAGAAAATCTCTCTCTGCTTCCAGATTTATGAATCATCTGCGCTTCTGTTTTCAAACACCTGCTGTGTTATTAGCCAAGTCTCGAAGAATAGGCAAGTCATGCAATTACACATGATAGTCAGCAGGTGACTGACTATTCCCTCTTTAAATTACCATTTTAAATACTACACACCACTGTGGTTAGGTAATGAAGTAAAGGTACAGATATTTGCCGTACTTTACAGCGGAGTGAAAGTAAAAAGTGTAATCTAATAAAACTATTAAAACTACTACACACTCTGCCTCATGGGGTGACGTACGTGCCATATCGTATAGGAAAATTCTTGGCTTCAGCAAACGCTAAGTCACACTATAACTCTGACAGCCACTCACAACTTATTAACCTGCACACACAGACATGCATTTCTCATTTAGCTACAGGATGTACTTAAAAATAATTTCACTCTACAAGACCGTCTATGATTAGAGCCTCAAGTTCCGTGGCTGTTTGAGAAGCTCACACTCAATGCTTTGAATTAATCTATGTAGAAAGGAAAGATGGGGAAACAAAAGCAATCCACTTGAAAGTATTCAAATCGTGACACTTATGTGGAGTCATCTGGACGGAGATGAATATCTAATTCTAGTCTTGAGCCTTTTTAGATCGCTGCAGCTGTGACTATAAAAAGGGAGAAAGTAAAGAAAAAATTCTATGGGAAACCCAGCCTTGATGCTGCCTGCTTTAAAGGAGCAGAAAAGGACTGCAAAAATATATTATGGCAATCCTGAGTTATAATTCTGACATTAGCAGCAGCAGCAGCAGCAGCATCCTTATTAACCAAATTGTGCATGAACCCGAATGAAAGGCTAACCGTGTGTGTCTACAAATGCCTGCTTGGCATAAATACTGTGCTTTACATACTCCATTGAAGTCCATATTAAATTTGAGACACTGCAGAATCCACGAGGCGAAGTCTTAACCTTGTGAATCGACAAAGCAGGCTGAAGCTCATTCTCAAGTCGTGTAAAGATCGCACCGTTTCTATTTCCAGCTACTGTTTTTTTCTCAGCCCTCGTGTCACATCACTAGCGGAGTCAGTCATCCGAGCTATTTCAGTCCCCGTGGTCTTGTTCCGACTTCGCTATGCACCGGCTCTTCTCTTCGCATTCAGCAGATGGAAAATAATCATCTCCGAAGACTTCCCGTAGCTCTTCTAGCCTCCAGCCCTAATGACCTGAGCTACAGTATCACAGAGGAATGTTCATTTTCCGTTTGTTTGGCAAATAAAAGGAAGTTGTTACAGTAAAAACTTAATATTTGACTACAATTACTGTACAGTGTTTTAAAAAAAAAAACCTCAGAGTCAGGGTTACAGTCAGGGGTTTGCAGAGGGAACATATCCTAATGATGAAGGTAAAGAGAAGATTAAAAGATAATCAGATGTCATTAGGGCTGACTGCTGAGTATTATAGCTATTATTATTATTATTATTATTATTATTAAGTCCACCTATTAAG
Source organism: Platyallabes tihoni (assembly GCA_030068045.1). Classification (NCBI taxonomy): domain Eukaryota; kingdom Metazoa; phylum Chordata; class Actinopteri; order Siluriformes; family Clariidae; genus Platyallabes; species Platyallabes tihoni. The sequence continues at coordinate 1,826,053 of JAQQZS010000011.1, forward strand.
AAATGGAAAATACTTTAGTAATCATAGTTTCTATTTTAATCAAAGATTACTCTTCTTGGAGAAACTTTTTCCAAGAAAAAAGAACATAATTTTCACCTCAAACTTTGAGGTAATTTTGATCTTCAAAGTACTTAAGTACAAATCTCAAACTCTGTCTTTGTTCTATTTTTTTTTTTTAATTTATTATTATTGTGATGTCTTTTGCTAATTAAATTACTGATTAATAGACAAATTTGGAAAATTCACTTCCTAAGATTTGTAATTTAGCTAGTTGCATTAGCTAGCTAGTTATGCTTTGAAAACTAGCTAGTTAGGATTTTTAATTTAGGTCTCTAAAAATGCCTGCTAGTTACTATAAGCTTAGTTTTTAACACTAATTTAGCCCACATTAGCATTAATTTCAATTAATTTTAAGTTAATTTTGAGTCTGAGTTAGCATCCAACCGCTCCTGTAACAGTTAGCTACTGTAGCTATTCATCCAAAATTAGTCATTACATACCTGAGTATTTTTACATACAGATACTTTCCTACTTTATTTGAGCATTTTTTACTGTATATTTGGTACTTTTACTAGCATTTTAGCTTTCATACTGTGATATTTTTAATGTTCGCATAGTACCTATACTTCTTCTGTACTTAAGAACTGTTTCTCTGTACCATCTTTGCTATTCGCACTCACTGTGCAAATTTTTTTAGATGGCTAATTTTAGGCTTCAGAACTATTTGTCTCCATCGAAAACAACTGTGTTTGCTGCATTCATGCTCCATTATCTTCCTTAATCCCGACAAATCTTTATCATTCTTTACTTCCCCCCCCTCCCCCCCAATGTCCCACTCAAGATAGCTGTGTAACTCTATACTGGATTTATAATTTGGGAATGATATGCCATTCCGGCAGCTGCAGATATACAGTAACTAGTGTTCCTGAAATCATACCGATCCCTGTGCAAGCTGTCCACACTTTACATCCTTTTTTCCATTTGTTGTTTGTTTCACGCTGCAGTAAGCATTTCTACCACCAGGAGAATACTGCAGATGCTCCTTCTCCGGCCTCTGTGACCTCACTAGAACTGACTGCTGAACATACGCAACATGGCGCAGCCATGCCGGCAGCAGATGGTCAGCTGTAAATAAAGTCTGGGGAAGAGAGCCGCAAACAAAAGCGTGCTTCTGCATCGGTTGCCAAGGGCCTGTCAAAAAAGCTAAAGTGTGACCACTTATTCGCCTCGACAAGTTCAGACTTCCACCGTGAAATCTACGTGGAAGACTTCAGATGAAATTACTCCCATTTTAGAGTGAGGATAATCACGTTTTGGGACAATAAAGCTTCTAGCGAGCTGTGCAAACTGGCAAAACACAATGTTCTGTTTCTCGGAGCTCACACTGAGGTTCAACCCAATTACACGGGATTAGATTGTACCTAATACTATATAACCTTTCAAAGGGATTGATTTCTGTGCTCTTTATGTCAGATGGCAGCTTTTTTGGTGACTCACTGGATTCATGGTAAACCCTTAAAATTGCTCAAATATAGTTGATCATTAATTAAATACAAATTTGTGCAAGAATGAATAAACTATTATAAACATAGATAGGAAGACTTGCCAGAAAGGTTCACAGGACATCTGGTTGAGAGTAGAGCCTTGCACAGAGACTGGGATCATAGTCGCACAAGCAGATTTTTACTCGTATGCTGTCAGATATGAAATTTGCTGGCCTAAGAAAGAACATATTTATTAAGATGGGGCAGGTGCTGCACTGGATGTATTTACAGCATCCTTAGTAACTGCCTGGTCACGATCACTGGGGTTAAATTACCCCCAGTAATGGAGACTCAGACTAGCTGAGGTTGAGGAACACAATTAATTTACAGAGCATGCTGAGAGTGGTAGGGTTCATTTTTAATCAAATGAAAAATAAAATTAAAAAACATTACAGTTTACAGTTTAGGCAATGCTCACTTTTGGTTTAAAGATGAATACAGATACAGATGCAAATAGTATTATTGCATTTACATGAAGAACCGGCCATCTGTTAAAACCATCAGTGGTTAAATTCTAAACCCATAGAGCAATAACTGGAAAGGTCAGAGTGATTCTAGGAAGACACATAAACTGCCTTTGTGCTCAACTATCTACAAAAAACCCAATAGAATTACTCTTTTTGACCTATAGCTCTAAAGAAGAAATGGACAAGCAGAAGTGGACTCGTCTCGCTCTCAGAAACCACAGTGAAACCATGAAATGTTCATCGTAATGTCTCCCAAGTTAATGACATCAGACATGTAGGTCATTTTATTTTCCACACTTCACTCATTTGTCCTTCCCAGAAGACCAGGCATGGTCTGAGTAATGTGGTGGTGATGTCATTGCCTAAGAACTTGCTTTAGTACACATATTACATTGTGACTGCTTAGGCGATATTAGCATGTGATAAGATGATGCAATATTGGGCTGCTGCATGGCAAATTCGGCTTCTCTTTGGGATGGATGTAGATACAAAAAGAATAATAAGGTAAGGGCTGAACATTTAAAGTAGAAATCCCCTGGCATTAGAGGTTGAAAGCAACTCTACTTCCTACGTGGACAGAAAAAAACAACAAATGGTGGTCAATTCTGTACTTCCTGTGAGGTGAGTAATTACTGGGTAATGAAATTCAAGTCACCGTAACATCCATAACAACGCCACCACTCTCAATTAGAGCCCCCAGAAGGAGGACTGGCCAACCTTAAAGTATCTGACAAGGCAGAAACCAACTGTTCCCTATTCTAATAATAAAAAAGTTTTTTTTTTTTAAATCACAAAAACAAAACATTTTCCATGGACGAAGATTCTACAGAATTCTGGATAAACCAGACTCTTTCCAAAGCAAAAAAAAGTACACTTTTTTGTTTCAAAATTACCTAACCAGGATCTCAGTTGATCAAATCACATGAGTGTGGGCTGTTACTGAAATTAATATCTGTGACAGGAGAATGAGGCATGGAGAAGAAAAACCGACATGCTTTTTCTTTTTCTTCTCGCTCTCAGTGGAACCATTGTGGTCTCTGTTTCCCCTCCTGCAGTGCAGGCATGTAAGCACTCTCAGAGGCAAGTAGTGCTTTACAGAGACTTTGTGTTCTCCTCCTTATTAGAGGAGACTGTATTGAGTTCCAGGAAGGAGGTGAGAAAGCTTTCAGGACACGGCCTTCTCCATATGACCAGCGAAGGCCTCTGAGACGAGCTCTTGCAGAGTGACATTTACCCAACAAGTGAGAGCACAACCAATGCACTGCTGTTCGCTATTCCAAATGGCAACGTGTCCATTCAACTTAACAGACTCTCAAAGACGTGTAAAGGGACTTTGGTAAGTATTGAGGGCAAAGAGCTATTAATTGTAGACCGCTGTGTTGTAAAGTATAAATGGTGCCGTGGAAAAAAGGCACATCTTACCGCTCTGACATTCCGGCATCCTTTGGTCATTCATCCAGCTGTGGTGGATACTGTCCAACAACCTGCTGGCTTTGACCCATTACCTTTCAATCTTCTCAAAATAACCTTGAGCAACTCTGCGCTGTACGTCACTGCAATTATCAAGCTATGACTATCAAGCAATCTTGTTCTTATCTTCAATTCTGGCCATTGTAGTACCTGGTCCTTGTATACTAAATCAATCCTCTTGCCTTCTCCCTCTCCTTAACTCCTTCTCTTTAACTCTAAACAGCTGCCCTCCCACACACAAGGCAGGGAATTCTCTCGATCTTGTTTTTTGCCGCCCTTGCCCAGTCACGGATATCACTACTATTCCTCTTCATAAATCTGATCATTACCTG
>JAQQZS010000011.1:1860417-1889838 GCA_030068045.1 Platyallabes tihoni
ATTTGCTAGTTGTGTCTAACCACATGAGAAGTGTTTAAAGTTCTGCAAACTGTGTGATTCAATCAATAAAGTGGTTTGTACACTTGCAACTTTGGTTTTGCAAATGGATTTTAGTGTTTTAGCAATTCAGAAATACTGTAATTATATATCAAACCCAAATAAAAGATTATTAATAATTTCCAGATATATCATACTAAGATCAAGCTTGAACAAGTCTTGTTCTATTGAAAGGTGAGTTTTCAAATTTCTACAAATTAGCGAAATAATTTGCCAATCTACAGCATAAAAACAAACTTGAAATCTTATATTTGATTTATAATAATCTCATAATAAGAAATATCACATAAGAAAATGACTTCAAGCACAGTACGGTGATGAGACTCTTAGCTGCAGTAAAACATTTAAAAACCCTGATCCTTGAAAATCACCAACTTGAAGAAGTGAACTGTACACACAATCGCTCACCAACACCACTTGCATGTTACAGGAACTCGGCTGGGAGTTATTGCCATGTACCCCATACAGTCCTGACCTCGCTCCAAGCCAATTCCACGTTTGGGCCGTTAAAGGGGTTCCTGGGAGGTCAGCGTTTCAGAAGTGAATCAGACAGGCGGTCCGATTATGGCTACTTTTTCGATTATGTACTAAGAAAACTTTCTACCTTGACTGTATCCAAGCACTAGTGAAACACTGGGATAAGTGCATTAGTGTAGCAGAGGATTATATAGAGAAATAAAGGAAGTTTTTACTCTTATAACTGTTCAGTTATTCTGAACAATCAAAAGTCCTGCTTTGACTTGGACAGCCATTATAATTTATTCTTTACACAAGGATAAAGTATGCAAGTACATAAATATATAGAATAATATTTAATATATAATATATAATAGAAAAATAATATTAAACCTATTAAATTTTTTTGATTCTTTTAAACTTTCCATCGACATATCGTTCTGCTTAACCTATCCAAGATTTGTAATTTCATAAAAAACTGGTGAATTGAGTGTGACAGACTGTCACTTTTAAGCTTGAAATACAATGAGCTGTTTGTTTATATAGAAATATAGATGAACAATTATTACCTTTTTTTGATTTTCTTTTAGCAAGCACACTTTCCTGCAGGACTTTAAGCTCACCCCGTGCACTAATATTCGATAAGTCGTCCACTATTTATAATCTAACAAGATGTCGTCACATGATAAAGACAGTGTTTTTTCCCACAGTGTAGTAGGTGTTAAGTATGACATATGTTATATTTATATAGAAGTGTGTTTTGAGGTTTCGCTCAACCTGTGTGACACGCTGCTCGTTCCGAGAGTGATGGAATGTGCTCATTTCCTCCAGAGCTTTGGACGGGTGGGGGGTCGTGGGAGTGTCGACTTGTGCAAGTTAAACATCTGAACACACACAACCTGCAGACACACAAACCTGACTGACAGCTCAGATATTGAAAAGTTCTTAAACCACCATGTGAAGGGAAACAAAAACAGAAATACATATTCATGTGTAGCAGATAATTTTTTTTTTTAATTATTTAAAAAAAAAACACCGGTCAGTAATCACTAGTGCTTGTGTATAAACCAATAATGACAGCCATTTCACTAACTCATTTCCTTTTGTGCAGGGAAAAGTGAAATCCATTCATTCCAAAATGGTGGAATCCGTATCGCCATTCAGCTCAGGAAGGAAGTCTTTGAGAACGCCAAAGTGGAACTCCGTATGATGAAACATCGCCACATAGTGGCCAAACGCACACAGTGCGCGATGCAACACACAACGCGAACATGGTAAGAGTAAGATTTTTATTATAAATATTCATTCAGTGTTGTAATGATACTCTGACATTGAATCCGGTTCCTTTAAATATCTTGTCTTGTAAACGATAACGATTAAAAAAAAAAAAAAAGAAGAAAATATACAAATAAGGAGTGTTCCGGTGAGATATTGTCCAGAGTATTGTGTAGCAGGAATTAAATGATGATGATGATGATGATGATGGTTTGAGGTTTAACAGATAAGACACAGGACTGGATAATCCACATTCATCAGCATGGGTTTGAAAGCAGCTTAGTCCAGCAGGCATCGTGTGAACAACAGCAAGAGGAGACAAAAAAAAATAAAAAAGTTGGCTTTTTAATCAGACATGGAATTGGCATTAAGAGCACTGAAACAATGCATGAGATTAAATGTATTAACGGTACAACTTATTAAAACAGTGCTACTACATTTCATCTGATCAGTTAAATGATGGACACAGGACAATTAAAAGAAAAAAAAAAAAAATAAATAAAAAAGAAATGCTGCAACATGGAGGACAAACTGACTTAAGCATTGCACCGAGGTCAAAATGGCGACGGATGGCTACTGTATGTATAAGTTTTTCTCTTTTTAACTATTAAAATAAAACTGATGCTGGCATTTTCCATTCTGCAAAGTATATAACGAGTCCGATTGTTCCTTTATATAATATTTCCTCTAAAAACTTTCATGCGACATTAAATTGCTGCATGATCAGAAAAAAACGCCACGTTTATGACGCTCTCGCGATCGCTCTGTTGTCTCGCGATTGTCTGATTCTGTAAACAAGTTCAGGATCGTTTCATTGAGGAAGAGTTTATGAACAAAAACAACTCATTCATCTACATTAAGCATTTGACAAAATAAAAAAAAAAATCTAATCAAATCAATGCCCTTATTAAAAAAATATATGAAAATAAAATAAAAACCCACAACTCTTGCCGGACCCTTAAAACCTAAACTTTGCTAATTGCACAAGTTTAATATGAACAACCACCAAACATGAAACACTCAAAGAATGTTGACTGCATGGTTAGTTTTTGGTTAACAGAAGGGAAATGTGTAAAAGGAATCGAAATCAAAAATTTAACGGCACCTCGAGATTTAAGTCTAAAATAAAAATTAAAAAGTCTACTATATATATATATATATATAAAAAGCAATAACGATAAAGCTAAAAATAGCATATTTATGGCTAAAATGACCCAAAAAACAACAACAACAACAAAAAAAAAACAACTACAGTAGCAGTCCAATTCCTGTGGAACTTTTTTTCTTTATTTTTTTTTTTACATGCATATTTGTGATCTGCAAAGTGAAATTTTGCAAGTTATCTTAAAATACAGGATTACGAATTATCTGTTGAAAGAAAAGCACCGTACATGTGGAGAACAAAATCAAAATGTTCCCCCGAGTCAAGTGAAATACCCTTCATTGGCTGGGCCGCGCTATGTTGTGTAATAAAATAGGCTAAAAGTATAAAATAAGTCTTCTGACTGCATAAGACAATTGGTCTTTTGTTTAAAACAAAAAAAGATTTAAAAAGAGTACAGTAGTAGTGTTTTAGATGCTTGGGCAAAAAAATTTTTTTTTTTTATAAAATAATGAAAAAGCACGACTGTCCACCGACTGGTCACTTTTACAGGAACACCCGTACTCCCGCTCATTAATGCTGATGATCTGAATCAGCCAATCAGGTAGTGGCAATGGAATATATTAATGAAAAAATAAACATGTTGAGAGAGGTCTGAGAAGAACTGGACTGACTGGTTTGAGGTACAGAACCTTAAGTAACCACCATGTACAGTTGTGATGAGCAGAAATTCATCACCACTGAAAGTCGAAGCGGATGAGCTACAACAGCGGATGACGTCTGGTTCCTCTCATTCTAGCGAAGAGCAGAACGCCGAGGCTACCTCGTGGACACGTTCGCCCAAACTGGATTCCGTGCTGATGTTTGATTTGGACGTTTAATGAAGCCATTCTGCTCCAAGATTGGCTGATTGGGTAATTACATAATTAAACAGAGGAACAGTGATGGTGTCCAGTGAGTGGACGTCCAAAAAAAAAAAATAAAAAAAATAAAAAAGGGCAGTGAGGAGGAGAAAGTTGGACTTTTCTTCAGACAGACATGCCTTTATGCCTGCACATCAACAACTTTGCGATGGCTTGGAAAAACTGGCGAACTCTTTGAGAGAGGGAACTTTATAATCCCTCGTCTTGGAATCCTCAAAAGGAATATGTTGGGAGAGCTGCTCACTTTTAGGGCAAGATTCCGCGGTCTGATTAACCACAATTCTCTCAGGAGTCTCGGCTAACTTCAGATTGACGACGTTTAAAGTGTTTTCCTGCCATTTCAGAGCAGCGCCCGATGACGAGACGAGACTCAAAGGGAAAACGGAGTCTGTGCAAGGATTTAGGTCAGATGTTGGAGATAAAGGTGAATCCTGAGGTCCGGTCAAGACCGAGCCAGACATGTCCTGAAAAGCCCTGGCCCTGCGTGGACAGCTCAGATCAGCAGGCTCGTCCTGGACCATCGTCTGTCCTGAAGACCCTCCGTTCTGCTTTAGTGTGAGACGAAGGTCTACGGGTTCCATCTTCAGCCGCTTGGTCTCAGAGTCTTTTTGCCACTGGGAATCCATGTCGTCTGAAGACCTCTTGGTTGTGGGTTTCTTGCTTAGGTTGAGAGGAACAGCCTGCTCCTGGGGAACAGGCGCGACATGACCGTTGGTCTTGCTAAGGTCCTGAGCCAATGCTTCCGAGAGACGCTTGGTGAACGTGTTCATATGTGCGTCGCCGAGGCGGGTGTGCATCAACTGCCGCAACTGAAGACTACAATCGATATCCAATGGGAGGATCTTAAGCGGAGGAAGCTGAGGTCTGGCAGTCAGGCCCTCTCTTGGGCCTCCAGTCCAAGATGGATGCGTCGAGTTGCACCCAGAACACTGGTGATGCAAATCCTCTGGCGTGTCTGGACTCCTAGCATTGGTCTGGCTTGTGATTGAAGCCTCCTGTGTCGTCTCGGGACTGCTCACACCACTGAGGCCCAAGTGAGCTCTGAAGAAGTCCAGGGGACACATCCCCTTAGTCGGGCTGAAGCCTTCCAGAGAGCCCCCAATCTGCAGCTTGGATTGGCCAGACGTTAAGCAAGGACTAGAAGGTTCATTCTCCTGCTTTATCGTCATATCTTCCTCATCTTTAAGAAGATGGGGCATGGTGGTAGCAGCTGTGGGTGCTGGAGAAATCCTTAGCTCCTGGATGACGGAGATCGGCCCGGCGTCTTTACTCTCTACCTTCTCACTTGAAGGTTTAGGATGAGACGGGGGTCTACCAACTCTGCCCCGAACCAAAACTTTAATGTTCCGTTTGCCAGGAGGTCGCCCTCTTTTCCGTACACCGACGCCATCTTGTGGTGTTGTCTGTTGAAGAGGAAAAACAAAAATTCAGTCAAGGATTTTCCATCGTTTTTTTTCCTCCATGACATTCTCAAATAAATATTATACAGATGATGTCCACCATGGTGGTTTGTATGGATACACTCTTTTACATTACCTTTGTATCTAATGTTAAGTTGCTTCATGATGTTTTGGGCTATACTACATAGATAAACTAAAATGCACTCAAACAAAAACCCAATTTAGATTACGTGACTGATAGAATCCATATTGGAAATTTTATCTGCAGTTTTAACAATGCGCTCCTTAATACTGACATCACAAGCTGGCTAAACTGGTTGTGTGTGTGTGTGTGTGTGTGTCTGTGCATTACACTTAAGTAAAGGTATGCACTGTGACAGAATACTCATAGTAAAAGTATCCACTGTTATTAACATCATATTTCTCTTAAGCTGCTTGTGACAGTCCTTTGCTTAGTGTGTATAAATAAACCTGATGAACAACGCTTGTTGCTTTAAACCTGCTACTCTACAGAAAGACACACCTCTACAGGCTGGTTGTTGGTTTTTCCAAGCATTTAATTGGATGATTTTAAAAGTTTCGCCTGGATACAGTCAGGTCCATAAGTATTTGGACAGCAAGACCATATTTAGCCGTATTTGCCTCTGTAAGCCACCATGATAAATTTAAAATAAAGTAATTAGGATGGGGTTACAGTGCAGACTTTCAGCTTTGATTTTAATGACTTTAACCAAAATACTGCATTAACTGTTTTTTTTCCTAAAAATTTTGTCTTTCGGCTGCTCCAATCAAAGCGTTGCCACAGCGGACCATACGATCTGCACATACAAGCATGGCAAAGGTTTTTTTTTTTGTTTTGTTTTTTTTTACGCCGGATGCCCTTCCTGATGCAACCTTCCCATTTTATCTGGGCTTGGGACCGGCACTGCATCCAGCGGCCTGACAGGGAACGGAACCCTGGCCTTTTGCAAATCATCTTCAAAAACCCCAAACCTTTCCTCCTGGCTGCCCTGTATTGGCCCTGATAAGCATTGGAGCGTCACATTAGAGAAGTTCTATTCTACAAAACATTGCTCTAGCGAACGTGACTTACCCGGCCGCTGATCCCGTTCTTCCTCGGAGCGCTCGGGAGTCTCCCGCGCACAGGCTTTCTGATAGACGTCACTGAAGCTGCTGGAGGTTTGGGTTTGCTGAGCTGCTGTTGATTTCCTCCCCTTATGTGCTGCTCGTACGGCAGCATCAACCTGTGTTTCCAGGAACAAATCAAATGAATCAGTGCGACAGTGTGAGCTGGGGATCATGACAGCGGCGCCACTGACTTGTTGCTGTAATGGGACTCACTTTTCATAATGTCTCCTGGTGCAGGTGGCAGCGCTGGTACTGCCTGGACTTCCCCCTAGCTCGTTGTAGACTGCTTTCCACATGCGCCGAGACGTCACCTGCAGGCGAAACACTGGCGTGAGAACTTGATATAGTGAGTCTCAGATTTATTTTGCTTTTCATAAGCTTTGCCATAACAAAAGCGATTCTTTCCAGAACATAATACAACATAAGCAACTTCCCAATGCACGTTTCCATCCAGCATTGGAGCTCCGTTCTTTCTGCTCGACAGAAACGCTTCTGTATAATTTAATAAAGAAAAGTGAACGACCAAGTCGACGCAAGTTTTGACCGCAGTAAGATTTATTTGTACCATTCGGGATTTTACAGTACAGTTTTAATTAATATTCTGCAACATTTTAGATATCAAGCTGCATCAATAATCATTTTATCCCCACATTTTAACTCCCCGACTGGGGGAGGGGAAAAAATTTAATTAAATGAATACAATCACAATCAATAAGGTGTATGTTTATGGTCCATCTTTTATGTAATTAATCGGCATTAAAATTTTTACCAATGAAATACAGGTATATGCAGATCAACTAATGTTTGTCTTGCATAATATTTCTCCCAGGCTCAAGTATGTGTTAACTTGGACACCACAAGGGGGCGCACTTTCACGGAGGACAGAGATGCACTACTGTAGCAGCATTTCCAACAGTCTCTGTCGATTCAAACTCAGTTGCATGAGAAAAGTTAATGAAGCCCACAAATTTGTTGGGTTTTTAAAAAAGATTTTGGTGATTAATTGATTATTGATTGTTAACATGTTCAACTCTGGGTAATAAAGAAAAATGTGCAGGAATCGTAAACATTTCCATCTCTACAGTACACTAAAGCAGTGGAAAAAAGAAATAAATAAAAGATTCTATACACAGTATGTAATGTCTTATTTAAAACTTACCGCCTCATATCCCCCCAGCTTGTTGACAACCGAGTACATCAGGAAGAGATCAACTGAGGACAAAAACCATTACTATTACAGGTGGAATAAAGAATTCAGGATTAATCAATAATAATGAAAGAAGAAAAAATAAAGAAAAGAATTTTCATACTTTCGTGCATGACGGGCCTAATACCGGCCGTACGCGTACCCCAGGAAGCTACTACTCACTCTTTTTGAATCCGAGGTTGGGAACCTTGCAGATGGGGGATCCTCTCCGCTCCATGAAGAGATACAGCTGATCCAGGAAGATCTTCTCTTCAGGGTGAGGAAGCCAGCTTCCCGCCATCGTCTCCACGTTGCTCATGACATTTTCCTGCACGTCACACATTAAGCACTCGATCGTCAGAATTCTCCATCGCCAGGACATGGTCGGGTGCGCACCTTAAATATGTAGAATTTCTACGGAACACGTACCTTTGTTCTCTCTCCCCATGACTCGGAGTGGTTGAGGCTTTGCTGATCGAGTCCCTCGCCGTCTCGGCCTCGTCTTTTCCGCGGCCGTCCCTTCAGGCTCACGGAAAGGCATCCTGAGACAGACGCACAAACCAGGCAGACATTTAAAAAACCCTGATTTTAATATTTTTTGCGTCTATGTGGGATTTACTGACGGCACAGACGCTAGACGCATTTTTATTGCATAAACAGTTTGCGATACTAATTAGAAGTCTGTCTGAAGTATAGAGGAATAAAACGCACTTGGTGTGTGCCGTTATAAGACGATAATCATTGCCAGGATGGTGTGGTACAGCCGAGTTGATCATTTCTCTTTAACCACACGCTTTATTCCTATCAGACCGTAGCCATTTTTTTATTTAATAATAAACGACACGCTTTGCTTTTTAACCATTTATAGTGACATCTCCTGTCTAAGAAACTACACTAAAGTTCACACGATGGGGAAAAAAAAAAAAAAAAAAGCACCGTGTTCGTGCTCATTTCCCTCTGAACAAGTGGTTGCTATAGAAACGCAAGATTAGTAGTAATGCATTAAAATTAATACAATCCTGTGATTTGCATGAAAGCAAATCACCAACGCTGAGGTATAAGACAGGATCGTCCATCATTATCGCACATCCAAGTGCCGGTAATCACGGACGGATTTCTCTACTCGCGTGGTTTTCCCGGAGCTCGCACTGGAGACTCACCAAACTCGGGCGTTAAGCTCGGGTTGGTGCCCAGACTGGGATGGCTGAAGGTGTCTCTGCAGTACAGGACTCGGGTGTTGTGTAGCGTCATTTTGATCCAGCCCAAGGCCAGGAGGTGAGGGTCCTGCGGAGTGGACCAGCCCGCGCGGTCCTGGATCCGTTTCTGAAGGGAGCGAAAGCGGCAGTACTGCGGGTAACTGAGCACCTTGACCCTGTGCTGAACTCCTGAAACATCATCTGGAGGAAATAAACAAAATAAATAAATAAACAGAAGGAACGTTCTCCAAACGTATCGCATGTAGTCACACGTCACACTTAAAGCTCACCCTTGGCTTTCACTTCCTGTTGATCTGTTATACAGGGGGAACCTTTGAGCACGTGGATGTCGCCGATTTTCATGGCGTTCTGTTTCCACTCGGGTGGCTCCGAACAGGTCCATTTCACCAGGTTGTCCACTCGCACCACAACCTTCTTCGAGACGCCGATGACTTCGTCCTGGCGTGCACACACAAACACACACAATTATAGCGACTGCTCAATATAATCCACACCATGATGCAAAATCTATAATTCTTGAAGGTGGTCATGCCTGTTGTTGCATTTAGGTTTGTTTTTTTAAGGGCAAACAAGGGCAAGAAATCCAATGTTCTGATTCCTGAAGCCGTGACTCACGCGCCGTCGTATTACACACGCACACATCAAGCTGCCGCAGCTCTGGCAAACTGTAATTTTCCAGTGAAATATTACAAGAAAGTCAAGATTCATACAGAATGTAGTGATTTTTACAAAAACAGAACGAAAATAATGGAGTTAATAAGGTCTGACTTGTGATATGGCACTAAATGAGTCCTTCATGTACTCTAAGGTTAGGACCTTATTGTGTCACTAGAATCAATCAATCGAACATAAATCACATTTTTAAGACGGGGAAAAATTATTCAGTTATGTTTTGGGGTATTTTCTCTGTTTTTAAATAAAATTTTTATTTCTACTGTATACTTATCTTTTGCATGCATTAGAGATGATGAAACTCGCAGTTCCTCTACAATCCTACAGATGGCACATTCTCGACTATTCACACATTAGCACACGGCACAGCATCACACTCATGCATTAGGAGCCAATTATTCGTTAAACTTGTTTAGAAATAACACTTATTGCAGATGACACACAAGAAACATGAGCTGCTCCTCTTCGGTTTAAATTGAATGTATGGAGGAACCTCTGTGTTCATAATGTTAGTAGAAAAGGGGAGTCAGATAAAAGTCATGGACAAGTTAAACACCGTGATAATAAGACCAACTTTTTGGCATCAGCCAGCAACGGGTTTACACGAGATTCCTTGCAGTTTAGATAAGGCGAAGCTTTCATTTAAATACAACGTTCATAGGTATAAACATTTAGACTCAACATTTTATACATTTATAGATTTAAATTTGCAACAAAATCCAAAAAACCTGTCATATCAAATCAGGACGATCATGAAATCGTGATAGTTAGAGAATCGATACCTACAGTAGGTATTGCGAGAATATTGGATGCTCCCTATGGATTCCCCCGCCTAGTACCAAGTATAACATCAGACTGGTTAAAAACAAAAATGATACTGGTCCAAATGGGAGGAAAAACATCACACTGGATCTAAACAAATCCAGTATGGATGATATTATTCTCCAGTTCTGCTTGGTACAAATCAATTGTATCTAAAAGATAAACAATTAACTTTGTCACTTTTACATTTTCAGCGGTAATGGACTGAAAATCTTTAAAAAGTCTTAAAATATTTTTTAAAAATAAATGGTAGCTAACTTTTTTTTTTTTAAATACGTGCATGTTGAATTAATAATAATAAAAAAAAAAACCTGTATTCACAACCAGTTGTGCAAAAATAGAATTTTAAGAACGACAAGGCAATTACATGCCACTGTATTCATTTACTCAAGCTGTAAAAGCTTTTAATTCCAGTAACACTTGAACAGTATTTCCTGGTTGCAAGTTAGAATGGAGTTGAAACAACTTGTACTTTTTTATGACTGTGTTTTCACAATTAGTTCATTTCATATCATTTGATTACTGCAAAATAATAACCACCTGGATATTAACCGAGTCACTTCCAGGACTGTTGTGTGATTTAAAAATAAATTGAACACACCGAGGGTGAGGGGGGTGGGGGGTTGGGGGGGATCGTGGTGGTGGTTTGCCGGCATTCCTGTGAAAGCGGATCGACAGGCTTGCTTGACAATATTGTTTTCAAAATGACTCAAACACAGACATTAAGCATCAGCATATCCTGTTTCCAGACAGACCTAAAAATACTGTAAGGTATAGAATTTAAAATGTTTAAAAGCGGAACGGATCGAACTGTACAGAAACAAGTGAAAGGTTTTAAAAGTTCAGACGCTGAAATACTGCTTATTCACCTCTCCGTGTTCCTTAGTTCTGCCCTTGGGCGTGTCCTCTGGTAGGTAATAGAGTCTGCAGCTGGCCAGAGGGTGACGCTGCCTCTGATCCTCCCATAGCAGGGTGATCTCAGCGATACACACGGGCTCCTGAGGGCCACAGCGCACATAGTAGAACTCTCCAAGTCTCCAGACCTTAACGGGGTCGCCAGACTCGGGCTTGCAGCTCACCGACTTGTAGAAGGCGAAGGAGCCTCGCAGGCAGCACGGGGGGCCTAACCACTGACACGGGAAAAGAACAAAATACAAAAACAATGAATTCAACTTCTGGTTCCTTGGGACAGAGGAATGAAAATCTCCTGCAAAGTTAAAAAAAAAAAACTCCTTCACATGGAAGGAGTAAAAAAACAAACAGGGTGTGTTGTGAAAGAAAAATAATCAACAGACCAGTCAGGAGTCAGCCGGCGTCACCATCCCAAAACCAGCGCGTTCTGAATTGCTTAACAATCTGCTTCTGATTACAATTTTATATGTAATTACTTCTGAACCATGTTTTTTTTTTTTTTTTTTTTAACAATTTATACTTACATGTCATGTCGTGGAATTTCCACACAATTAAAAAGTTAATTCCTGTTTACAGCTCTTACAAACAGACGCGCCGGCACCAGCCCCTTTACTTTTTAAAATAAAAGCTCATCTTGTCGTGTTATCAACTGGGAAGTTTAAAGATGTTCACCTCATTAAAAAATAAACTTTACCATATCGATAACTACAGATTGTTTTGTTAAATTGCAATATTGACTTTTTTTTTTTTTTTATTCAAAACTTAAATTATGTGATGGAACTCTTTCAAACACGTTCCTGTTTGAGAAACTTTCTGCACTTTGATATAAAGAATTATAAAACTTTCCTCATTTCCAATCCAAATGGCCAAATAAGACAGAAAATAACCTTATCATGGGATTTAAAGGTCAACTTTATAGACTCAACACGTTCCTCCACCTCATGTGATCATATTTCTTCTGCAATAATTAATTTTTTTTAAAAAGCAGCTCAACATCTTGTTTCCCTTAAAAAAAGAGAGAGGATGTCTCTTTCCAACACATAGAAAAACCACCATGTTCAAAAAACGAGGGGAAAAACTTTTAATCACTGATTTCCATCATCTGTAACCCCATAACGTCCGGATTGACTAGTAACTGTAAGTGATGGAACTAGAGTAAAAACTTACATGGTTCAAGAATATCTCCATTTTCAGGGCAAGAAAAAACACGTATTCCATGCTTATAAGCTTACACTTGAGCGTGATTATTTCTTCTTTTAATTAAAAATGACTTTTCAAGGCCATATCAGAGAGAGCTATAGAGAGCTATGTCAGGGCTTTTAACTGCTCGTGTGATGTAAAAATCGCAGATATGTTGCGTTGCAAAATAATATTTCCCACCGAGACCCCCATAGATATATATTTTTTTTCTGTAGGGAGAAAGGAAGTAAGCAACTGGCAGTCTTTCCTACCCCCCTACCCCCACGACCCGCCTCCATCGGGGCCTCCATTACCCCCCTGCAGGGTTTCTCCTATGGGAGCAAAGCTTTAGAGGCCACATGTACAGCTTCTAAACCATGAGAAACATTGTCAGGCTGTGACTAAAGACTGGGTTAAGAGCCCAAAAATAAAATGTATATTTTGATATATATTTAATGCCACTCATTTTCTCATTACAGTGATTTTGCTCTAGAAACACCCAGATCATTGAGGTTTGGGGTAGCGACTATAATGAAAATAATAATAGTAATAATAATAATTTAAAAAATCCAACATGGTGCTGAGCTGAAGGCTGTACTAGTAGTTGACCTTGGTGTTTCTTGTAAGGTTTTTTTTTTTTTTTTTTAAACTTATTATGCAACATTGCTGGCTAGGACTTAAGTAAAAATGTTACAGCACGTAGTTATAATATGAGGGAGATAAAAGGAGAGAGAGAGAGAGAGAGAGATAGAGAAAACACCACCCAGGATAAACGCCTCAGGCTGTTTGTGTGTGAATAATTGAACAACAAGTCACTTCCTTTATAAGAGTTATACAGAAAATGTTTAAGTCGTTTTGCTATAAAAGTACTTCCTATAAAGTATCAGAGAACTGTGAAATGTGCTTCTTAAATGGAAGCCATTTTGGACATTTGGAAAGCAATATTGTGTGCTACTAATATTAGCTCATATTCGTTTTATTTATTTTTTTTAAATAAAATAATGAAAATAATAATAAGAAAATGGATCACGACACGATATCAGGGTTAATTATAATGTAGGGGGAAAAAGTCAATACTTTCTGTCAAGCCTGATGATGATATGATATATTTTTAATATACAGTATTATTATATCTCTTAGTCAGCACGTCGTATAAAACAAACAGACCTTGAGTTCCTGTTTAATTCGGTTTTCTTCACAAGCACGAGCGAGCGGCTCGGAAACAATGTAGCGATTTAAATTTTTCTAACAAAAATCAAACAGAATGCAACACTGTATCCGAGCCGTTTGTCCCCCGAGCAGCTCGATATGAATCCGAGCGAACAGAAATGATTATTATTATCATTAATAAAAGGCACACATGTAATGATAGTAATTAAATATTTCGGTAGGGGTAAAATGTAGAAAGAAAAGTGCAGTAGTGGTGGGGGTAGGGGTAAAAAAAAAAAAAAAGTGGTGGAAAGAAAAAGAGAGAGAGAGAGAGAGAGAGAGCTAGGTAGCTTCTACAGCACACAAAGAAATTAATCATTAACCAACAAAATAATCCCAGTGATTATGTGGAATCCACTGCCACCAGATTATAATAAATTTTGAAAGGCGACAAAAAACAAAGAATAACGCGCAACTTTTATTTTTCTTCTTCTTATTTTTTCCTTTAAAAAAAAATAAAAATAAAAAAGAGCAATTACCCCCCTCCAAAAAAAAAACTTTCCCGTCCAAATCAACAGAAACCCGTGCAGGCTTTTGATAGGATCAAATCAGCGTTTAAGGCGAACTCATAAAAACAAGGAGATATTAGGCGCCATAATAATCACCGAGCCCTCAGAATAAAGCTTCGAATTATTCCTAATCGGATCGATTCATTATTTCGGGATATAAAACGATACAAGAGCTTGATTTAATGTAATATAAAGTTGGAGTTTCCATTACCTGTATGGCATTCTGCTCCATTGCAGTCCAACATTCCCTCACCCCCCTCCCCTCCTCCTCCTCCTCCTCCTCTCTCTCTCTCTCTCTCTGCCCCCTATCGAGTTACACAGCCGGGTCCTACATCCACTCAAATATATTAAAATATACACCAAATACAGTGCTTCACTTTATATATATTTAAATATATATATATATATATATATATAAAAAATTTTTAAATCGTCTTATCCTTATTGTTAGCACGTGACCATGGCCACAGTTCAAAGCCAAAACATTACATAGATAATGGAACATAATAAACAGCTTGTGCTTTGTTCTTTCTTTTTAAGTGTCAAAATAGGGCAGGATCTATAGGTGTGGCCAAACAAACTCGATTTTCAACGGCTGTATTATTATAAAAATTATAATAAAGAATATAATTTATCAGAGATAAACAACTCTACTGTAATTTTTTTTTTTTTTTACTAAAAATGTATAATTTGGTCATAGAGCTTTACATATCAATATCAATGTTAAAATAATCCTATCTCAGGCTGTTAATGTTTCCAGAATTTATTTCTTTATTTATTAATATATTTTTTGTGATTATTTTGAGTCATAAGTCGAGACGTTAGACTGATATTTAAATATATTTTGGGTTTGTGTTTTTTTCTTTTCAGTTCCACCCTGCTTTGAGGAAGACGAACTTTAATTCGGCAACTGTCGTAAAATGTGGTGAAGCCTTCTGGTCACGTGACGTTGCCACGCTATAAGGACGACGTATATGCATTTTATTTTTGGCAAAGATCAGCACGTAGTGAGCAACCACAAGGGCATGGTTATAACATAAAATATAATATAAAGTGCTTTTATGAGAGGGAGAGAGCATACATTATTTGAAATATATGGAAGATTATAACTACTTTCAAATGAAAATAGTTTTTATATAATATATATCATGTATGTTATTTTCTAAATTACAATTAGACTATTTTTAAAAAAATCAAGTGAACAGACCACATTCATAAACACATATATCATCAACAACAAATCAACCGAATACGTGACTAATGAATCCATGTACAGAAGTTTTATATAGAATAAACATACTATAGGTGTTCAGGAATGAATCATAAGTAAAATAATATTTGTAGGGTTTTTTTTACTGTTTAAATTATTATTATTATTATTATTATTATTATTACTATATTTATTTATTTAAGAAATCAATTGTTTCTGGTTTCAAGTTACAAAAACTCCAGTCTACAGTGTTACCACTAATGTTAATAGAAAGGACTCTTGTAAAGTATCCTGCGACAGGTTTCTTTATATATTATTCAATGCAAAATAGTTATTTAAAGTCTTCCAAAATTCATCTAATTTTCATTGCTATTCATTGCTATTTTTTCAGTTTCATCCTGCTTTGAGGAAGACAGATAATACTACTCAGTAGTAAGGCTCATGATTTTATCATAGCTATAATTCTAAAGTATATTGATTAGAATCTTAGCTTTTTTTTTTTTTTACTGTAGCCCATTAAGTTTGCAAAAAGGAAAAGGAAGTTTGCAGTGTCTCAAAAACAGGAAAAAAAATCTTAGCAATAAAAAGTTTTCTTTAAAGCTTGCCTCTCTCTCTCTCTCTGCAAATAAAATTAAATCAAATTTTAAATTAAAAAAGAGTCAAATAAAATGTATTTAAATGTTTGCTTGTTTATAATCAGTTTTCTTTTTTTGACCAGATTTAAGTAACCTATAGAGACAATCTTATTAACCATTTTAAAGACATTTCTCAATCAAAATTAATATTATTTAGATTCAGGCTTCCTAAATGCTTTTCAAGACCTTTTAGAGCTCTAAATATTCTCATTTTATCATCCAATTTTATTTATTGCCTTCTTTCTACAATTAACCGGCTTAAAGTCGGTACAACAGCACAAGATTATTTTAAGCAAGAGTTTAGTGCAAATGTCTAACAATAGGTTTAATAATCTTATTAATTAAGGTTTAATGTAATCTTATAAGCTAATAAGAAACACTAGCTATAACTATATTCTACCTATAACTATATACAAGCTGTTTAATGGTCATAATTACTTATAATCACATGGAATAATATATAATAATTGAAGTGTAGTATGTAGGATAAAGAGTTTATGATTTCTAGACGGTGTAACTCCACTGCTGAAAGTTTACAGGATCATCCTTGTGTGGCCGCCGCCATGTTTGAAAGAATTTCGAATGAAGTTCCTACTTTTGGACGCTGGGTGTCGCTAAAACGTAAAACAGACTGTTGGAAGAAAACAGCTTGTTGTCATCATGTCTGAACTGGGCAAGTGGTGTCCAGCAGCAGCAGCCTGTTATTCACAGAAATAATACATCAACTCACCTACAACTTAAAGCTGGGATCGAATCCCACCTATAGTCTTTATATGTGTGTCCATGCCCAGTGATGGATTGACACCCCATTCAGGGTGTAAAATAAAATTCTATGTGCGATATGCAGTGAAATGCTTACTTGCCTGTTTGTGACCTTGAAAAGAAAAGTCAGGAGGAAAAATGCTAATAGGAAAAAATCAAATATAAAAATGTGTTGCAAATAAAGTAGAAATATGTAAAGTATATAAAAATTTAAGAATGTAAAAAAAAAAAAAAAAAGTAAGAACTGTGTAAATAAACTGTATTAAGTATGTGGAATGTGCGATGTGCAGACAGCAGCAGTACGGTGTGGTCATGGAGTGTGAAATGAAATGATGAGCAACAATCATATTGTCCATCGTTAAACTGCAGTAGTGCAGTAGTCGTCCACTTTTGTATGTAAACCTAACCAGTGTACAGTACAGTACCCTGTCTTGAGCTCTCTGCGATGGGCTCGAGCCTCCTGTGACCCTAAATACATCAGCAGCAGTGTATAGTTACTAGTGCACTTGAAATTATTAAAGCGGCATTGAAAATTAGGTTTATTGCAACTTTCAGTAGTGAATTTTACAATTCAAATAACAATAATACAATTTAAATAGCTCAACTAATATAACAAATGGTTTCTCCAAAGTCAACACAAAATGCTACTTGCAATGACCACTACAGTATAAAAATGTTTGAACCCCTTGATGAGAAGCATCTTCAGTACTTAATAGAGCGTCTGTTAGCTGCTATTCTGACCTGCCGCAATCATGGTGTATATATATATATATATATATATATAATTTTATGTGTTTTATTTAGTTTTAATGCTGTGAAGCACCTTGGTCCAACTTAGGTTGCTGTAAGATTGATTGATTGATTGATTGATTGATTGATTAGCTCATTCCTCATGGACAATGGCCTCTAGTTCAGTAAAATTCCTGGGTTTGTCTGTTGCAACTGCTTTTTTTAAATACCACCAAATATTTTCTATGGGATTCATGTCGGGTGACTGTGATGGCGACTCTAGAACCCTACAAGATTTCATCTGAAACCAAGCCTCAAGGGACTTTGAAGTACACTTGTGATCATTGTCATGTTTGAAAGTGCAATGACGCCAAAGTTTCAACATCCTCACAGATGCCTTAATGTTTTCTTCAAGGATACATGATTGAATCCATCTTACTGTCTAGACGCTGCAGGTTTCCAGTGCCAGAGGAAGCAAAGCTGCCCCAGAGCATCACTGAGCCACCACCACCATGCTTCACTGTAGGTTGCACAGGGTGCACTTTGCTGCATATGCTTCAAACATACTGCTGATTCACAGGGCCAGAAAGTTTTGTTTCATCAGTCCATAGATGGTTTTTAGCATATTGGAGCTTCTTCTTCAACTTCTCCTGTGTTTTCGGGTCAGTATTGGGGTACGTCTTGGGGCGACCCTCAGTGTTCAGTTTGCACCTTATAGAGCAGAGTGTAACTTCAGTGCTGCTGCCACCAAATCTTTCTGTAGGTCCTTTGCAGTCTCCTCAGGATTCTGGTAGCAGCAGGTGATAGCTTCCTTTTTCTGCTACATCCAGGTAGTGTAGCCAACGAACCTCCTACTGTATTTATAGGAACATTTAGTAGCTATTTTTCTTTACATCCTTGTCCTTGCTCCTGCAAGGCAAACATCTCTTCTCTTTATGGACAACTCTCTTGACTTAGCCATTTCTGACATGCAGTCAAAGTAGAAGTCCAGGTATTTCACGTGTTCTACATCAAGTACACCTGAGGCATCTGCTGAAAATTTAATCTGGCCGGGAATCAAACCCAGACCCTGGAGGTGCAATGCGACAGTGCTAATCGCTAAGCCACCATGCCGCCTTGAAAACATGCCACCTGATTCTATTCAGGCATTTGGCAGACACCTTTATCTAGAGCGACTTACATTTTTATCTCATTATACATCTGAGCAATTCTTTTAGGGTTAAAGGCTTTGCTCAAGGGCCCAACTTGGTGGTCATGGGATTTGAACCTAGGACCTTCCGAGCCCAATGCCTTAACCGCTGGTTGAATAATTATGAAACTGCAGTAGTCATTAAAAGAAGCCACTTGTGTTGAATTTAGAGAAACTATTTGTTAAATTAGTTGTGTTGATCTATTTAAATATCTGAATGTCATATCTGAGCCAGACAGCTAATTAGTTAGCTAGCTGGTTCCGGTAGAGTTGTGTTGTAAATGTATGTTGTTGCATGGATGTAGCACCTTGGTCCTGATGGAATGTTGTTTCGTTTCACTGTGTACTGAACGGTATATGTTTGGAATGACAATAAAAGCCTACTTCATTTATTTATTACAAACAGCTGCAAGTTATAATTTTGCCCCGCCCAAAAAAATCTAATTTTAATCTAATGGGGGTTGAATAATTTCTAGTGTAACCATAGGTTGCTCATTCGCCTTCAGTTTTTTAGGGTTCCAAGTGTCTTTTTGCTGCTCTCCCGCTCTCTCACACACAATTAGTAATGGCTGCTCTCATGCTCATATCACACTTCCTGTTATGTCTCAGTTAGACATTCTTCCCTCTAACATAGAATCATAACCATCAGACCATATCCAGTGCCTTCACAGCCCGAAGTCTGTCTTACAACCTTTCCCCATAGCCTGCACAATCAAAAGTCCCTTTGAGGTGAACGCTGCTCGTAACTCACGATTAAATTGAAAGAGTAAGAGTACAAAACGAAAAGTAAAGTTTAATCAAGCATCAATATTTCATAACCATTTTTATATGATCAGTTATAAAAGTTTCCCCGAACTCTTTTTTTTTTTGTCTCATAACATTACATCGTACAGTATCTACACAATACAAAATAACAAGGCACCTTAAATAACATTACTAAATCATTTAATCATATTAATTACAACATAGAAATGATATTAAAAAAAACACACAAATTATCCTCTGTGTGTAAAAGATAAAGCAATAAGCCATGCTTTGGAGCATATTTTCTTGCTATCTCTTAAACTTCCTCTTCCTCGCGAGTCTCTGGCTGGGCCGGTCCGAGTACTGCCGCTTGAAGTCTATGCAGCAGTCCTTGAGTTCAGATATGGGAGTGAAGGATTTGATAGGAGACGAGCTGACATAATAAGCTGAAGCTTGAGAATCCGTGCTGTCACTAGACATCACCGGTGCGTCTGCAGTGCTGCTGAGGAACAGAGACAGATAGACACACAAAGCTTTAACATTAAAGACTCAGCAAGCCGCAGTTGTACACACATGAACTGTTCGGGACCTACCGGTTGTTTCTGATTGTAGTATTTGATGGTCCGGCTCCACTGTCATCTGAAACGAGTTTATTGAGGATATGGTATTTAGGTGCATTTAAAACCCGAGCGTTACATGTTTAACGTCAAAGTTATTGCACAAATAGTTGAACACAATCATAATTTTCCCCCAGAGACCAGGAAGAGTGTACGTACCTAGGTGCACCGTTTCTGTCTGATTCAAGGCAGACAGCAAGCCATTGCCCTTAAAAAAAAAAAAAAAAAAAAAATCAGGATACTAATTTTATTTAAGTGTTTTTTTGTTGTGTTGTTTTTTTTTGTGTGGAGGTCTCCCGCAGGAGCTAGTGTCAGCTGGGAGACCAGAATGGAATATTAATACTCCAGAAACAGTCGTATTCAGAACTGTGTTATTTTAAGATACATTTGTCTAATTAATCTTTTAAGCTTTTTGGAACATTTTCGTTTCAAACTGTGCATGTCTTGTAGCATTGCATCAAACTTTGAATAAATATCTCTAACTGCTTTCTTTTATGAAAGTCTTTGGTGCAACTTTACGTCACTTCTTTAATCATAGGATGTGTTACTGTTTGCTTGCCTCTCTTCCTTTTCAGCCCTTGATTAAGGACCTTAAACCCTTTCTGCTCAAGGGGGCGCTGTATCCTGGCTGGCCCTGTCCCCTGACTCCAACTTTCTAACAGTGATATGTGGAAAAATATTACACTGCACTGTGACAAATCACTGTACATATGACAAATAACTGAATCCTAATCTTAATATTATACACGATTTGATAAAGAAAAAATTGCATATTAAAAACAAAAAAGTATTTTCTTAATGGATTGTTTTTTGTAGGGGTTTGACACGGTACACATACTGTTTTAACTAAATACATATTTTAATCACTGTTTATAAAATTACTTGTAATTCTTTCATTTAAATGTGCACATTGTTTCAAATTAACGTAATTGAAATTAGTAATATTAAGACGATTTGCAGACAGAGGTGGGCAAAGTACACAGATCCTATACTTGAGTAAAAGTAGAAGTCCTCCATTTAAGTATTCGCTTTCAAATGTGGTTAAGTATCAAAAGTACAGGGCTGTATCATCTCACAGTTTCCTTATTCATAGTAAACGTGCTGTTTTCCTCTCTGTTGTCTGCTGGTTTCAAACTCCTGATATATTATTAGGCGTGTCTCGAAGGAAAGATGAGTCACGCAGTTATGCATAATAGTTTTCCCGCTTCTAATACAGCAACACCCCTGTGATTAGGGAATAGCAACATCACGCAGAAATGTAGTGAAGTAAAAGTGCAAATATTTGCTCTGCTGGAGTAAAAGTAAAAAGTATAGTCTAATAAAACAATACATAAATATGGAATTTAAATACCGTAATAAAGTATTCTCTGTGTGTGTACATAACTTTTTTTTAAAAATTACCTGCTTTGGTCTGAATGTTTTCTGTTGAAGGCACTGGTCCACATGATGGCTGTACTCCTCGTTTGTGAAAAATTTACTACACAAGAAGCATTTCTCTCGCTGCTCTGATCTGACAAAAAAAAAAATGAAATGAAAAAATACATTTCAAAATGATTTGCACTCATAACAAATGGTCCAAATAACTGGACAGGTGTCGATACATACCAGTCTTATTATTTTTATCAGTCTTGTATTTAAGTTAAATACATACTTAGCAGTATAGAGAGTTTGGAGTTTTTAAAGCTCAGTGGTTAGTCAGGGACACTTCAATTAGTCTAGCTTTAGTCTCTGAGTAACAGCTGGAATTAACATCACTTGTATATGATAAGCGTTATAGAGAATGAGTGAGTGAGAGAGAGAGAGAGAGAGAGAAAGAGAGAGACACTAATTCCTAAATAAAGTTCTACATGCCTAGAACTTCAGACATTCTTTTAGTTTGGACAGAAAGTTATACTGTTTTCATACTGGTTCATAAGTGCGACAAAGTGAGTCTTATACATCTTTGACACGAATATATACTATGTAAAGCACCCAATCCACTTGACTAAATCTCTGTCCCCTTTCCCCACACCGCCATGTGGCCAAAAACTGTAAAGAACCACCAAATACCCGCGCGTAAAGAAATGAATCTCACAGTGAAATTTAACAGTGTTGTTTCTGCGCCTTAAAACACCATTTTGTCTGTTTTCCACTGTATTGGACTGTAAACTCTGTTTTATTGAGGATTTTCCGAAATTAGGATTATTCACCATCAGGACAGCTTTACAGGACAGACATTTTCTATCATCATGCTCCCGGACTGATTCATTAACAGCAGTGAGGCCGACTCATTTCTCCCTCACCCCCACACGCACACATTCAGTACAATATACCGGACTTTAGACATTTTATACATTCTTTTATTTTTTGTACAATGTGTGTGTGCCCTGCGATGGATTGGCACCCTGTCCAGGGTGTACCCTGCCTTATGCCCGAAAGCCTCCTGGGATAGGCTCCAGGCCCCCCGCGACCCTGATCACAGGATAAAGCGGTATATAAGATGAATGAATGAACACATGAGCTACTTAATTTAAACCTTATTATCCTTAGAAAACCTTATTATTGATGAAATGAGAAGCTCATACAAAACAAACAAACAAACCCAAAGATAAACTCAAAACCTGACTCCAAGACGGTTTATAGCATGAGGGTTAAAATATTTAAGGCTCTCCATTCTTAAAATTGCAAATGACGCATATATAAAGGCTTTGCAGATGATAAGATGGTGTGTATGATACTTACAGTACTTACTTCTCAAACCTTACATCATCTTCCACCTGTGCTCTTCTTCCTCGTCTCCTTCGTGCACTCACTAAAACCAGGGAGATTTTTTAAAAATTGTTTTTTTATGTTGTAAAAACTAAAAGAAGACCAGCTGACCTTCTGAAAGGCCCTCCTGCTCGATGACGACGTCCTGACTCTCTACAGCGCCGTTACAGTAGGCCGCATGAACCTCGATCTTGCGGAGAGGGAAGAAGCGGGTGCACATGGGACACTCTACCTGAGAGGGAACGGATTCCCTCCACGACTGCTCCTCACCCGGACGGTCCTGATCCATTATCTCCTCAGCTTCAGCTGCCGGACCCGTCACTTCATCCACCTCCATGACATCAGTCTCTGTTTGCTGAAAGAAGAGGACAGGATAACTTAGCGAATTCAGAAAAGTTCATTTTTATAAAATCCTCTGTTTGAGTTAATACAGCTAATAACACTGCATTATAACAACAGGTGACATAGTGGAGTTATTATCAGGGGCGTACCTGTGCAGGACTGGTCACCATGAGCTCGGGCGTGTTGTCTTCAGTCATCTGGGTTTCTGTATTTTAAGAAGGGAAGAGTTTAAACTCATCCAGATTAGCAGTAAAACTATCAGGTCACATTGTTGTGTAAATCATTTTTATGCTAATTTATAGTAATTGGATCACATTAAACATAATTACTTTGATTTTTCACAAATTGGCTCTTTAAATTATGAATGATGAAATGTGTCTACCGATCGGTTGAGTTGGCTGTCTAAGGTAAGAGTAGAAGCACATAGTGAGCACAACAGACCAATATGTTTTAATTTCGTTATTTTAAAGAATATTCAAATGTGAAGTCCATGAATAAATAATAATAAAAAGTCCAACAGAGACAGTTAAAAACAATAGTGTTATTCAACATATCTCATTGTTACAGCTTGTAAGTTTGCCTAATCTGTCATGCTTCTTTCACGTTGTTATCTTGATTTACAGTTAAGGCATTTGTCAGACGCCCTCCTCCACAGCGACCTGTCTGTATCTCCTTATACATCTGAGCGGCTGAGGGTTGAGCGTCTTGCCCAAAGGCCCAACAGTAACTGGATGGTGATGCTGGGCTTTGAACATGTTATCTTCTGATCAGTAGTCCAATGTTGATGAAACATTCTGTTCAAGAAACTGCTATTAAATATCGCTCACAGCTGACTGCCAAATTACTTCACTGGAAGCAAAAGTGGCCCGTGTCCGTTTTACTAACCTGAATCAGGTCGATTATTTCTTTCTTTTAGACTGTTCATATTAAGTATTAAGCAATGTGGCCTGTATCTGATTAGTCTGAACAGATTGAGCTTCTAATCTGCCTCGCATGCACACAGACACAGGAAAACAGGGTCATGTGATGTGTTCAAGCTCACTGTTTTTTTTTGTGTGTGTGTGTGTGTTTTTTTTTTTTTTAAGAAGAAAAAAAAAGCATGTTATCCGGGCAAGACTTTCGTTCATATCTTTTGTTTCTTTCGGTTTGGCTTATGAACTTTTAACTCACCTTTAGCTGTATTTGGCTCTTCAAACATGAAACAGTTGTAACATGTACCTTCTAATTTATTCATTTATTTTTTACCCCAACATGACATCAATGTTTATGAGGCGTAATGCCGTTTAAATTTTTATCATCTATACCAAATACAACTGAAGAAGGCTTTGCTTTCGGAATTTTTGTTAGTTAACTATATTCTTCTGTTAAGGCTATAGATTTATTTACATTATATATTTTTTAACTATTTATTTTTTTCTGTAAAACAGCATTGTGACCATGTCAATGTTACATAAGCTGTACAAATAAAATGTAATTAAATTCACTGACTGCTTCAGATTTTTCATGATGGATTAAAAATATAATTTAAAATATAGTCGCAAGAAGTGATGAGTGGGCCCAAGCACCCTGCACCGTTGCCACCTGGGTGTATCATGCATACAGGACATAGGGGACATACCAATACCATTATGACATAATTTTAGAAAAGGGTGACTTTTATGTTTAGATCTCCAAAAGCCGTAGATGCCAGGAAAAAAGCATAACACTATGATGTCACGCAATGTGATGTCACAGAAAGTTATTAAACATTTTTTGTCATCACAGCTGATTCGTTTGTGATGTCAGAAATCCCTCTACAATTTTGCATCCTCAATGTCTTTAGATTACACACTGGAGGCCCCGTTTGCTAGCGATCGAATAAATTTCCTTATGTCAAAGTCCTGTGTGTGTGTTTAGAAAACGACCCAAAATAACTGATTTCCAGTTGAGTGGAGCCCATGATACGAAAGTTGTTCGGCTCAATGAGCTCTAAATGTGTACTGGGTTTCGTGTGCAATGTTTGTATGAGCTGTACAGAAAAATCTTGTGTGAGACTCTCAGGCATCCTAATGAGAGCAGATTCCAACCTGGACATAGGATTGCACTCTCTTACGAAATTCCACCTTAAGAATTTAAATTATGCAAGAATTTTGCATCGGCATACAAACAAACCAGACGCAGGCCGTATGTTCGGGAGTCGTTCAAAACATGTTTATGTGGAAAGCCAAATGAAGTGAGTTTACGTATTTTTTTTTAATCAGCAAAAGCTATTTAGAAAGAGTCGACCCATGATACCAACACTGCATTCGACATGCGTTCAAGCGCTACATGACTTTTCGCACATTTCTTTGTAACACTGGTAATATTTTTAGGTAGCTAGATCGGATTATCTGCATTTGCATTATTTCTTATGGAAAAATTTGTAGCCCTTTGATTTCGTTTGTTTTCAAATGATTTAGGCAAACTTAAACGTTAAATAAATTATTTTAAATCACAAAATTCCTTTAAAATATACTGCATGTGTCTTCCGCAAAGTCCTTGCAAAATTTGCTCGTTTTGTAATATTATCACTTCTTCTTCTGAGTTTACGGGTGGTTGGTGCAATATCACCACCTACTGGACTGGAGTCTGGAGCAGACGATTGTTTTGCTGCTTCACAATCAACTAAACAAGTGACACAGCATTTCGATGTTTAATAAACACTCTTACTAGTTTTAAATACTATAAGAAATATAGCTGCTTGAGACAAATCAGACAATAACCAAGATGAATCAAAAATCTCGCTGTGATTCACAGCTCCATCAAAACCTATAGACACCTAACACTATACACAGAGTCATTTTATACCCTGAACCAAAAATCTAAAATCAAACCATGCCTGGATATCTACATCCCGAGGACCGGGACATTTCTGTACCTGGACACACGGTGCTCTCCACTTCAAACCGTCCGTTCGGAACGTCTTCTTCATGCTCTTCGGTTTGAGACTCAATCTGAGTGTCTTGAGAAAGGTCCTGAGTAGGTAGCAGCTTTCGACAACTACAGGACAAATCACTATGTTAAATATCCAGGCTGATTAGACAGGTATTAGTTTAATCCACCAAAATGCTCTATATTATTATACTGAGAATACAGAATACAGTTAATTAGCAAAAGACATTAGTTACCTGGAAGGTTTAGCTGAAGTTGTAGCCTCCTGTTGTCTAAACAGTAAAGGTGATTTCTGTGGTGGAAATTTTTTTTTTTTTTTAAGTGCTTGCGGTTTTCACTAATCAAAATGAATAACATATAGTACAAAAAGACTCGTATTCCCTGACCTAGTTGAACAAGAAAGAATATAAATGTTATATAATTATTTGAGTGCCACCTTGTGGTAGGAAAAAAACAAGAAAAAACCCCTCAAAAGAACACAAATAAAATAAATCAAGCTAATCAATAAGACTGCTGTAATATGCAATATATCGAGTATTTTAATGACTGGCCATATAAATAAGTGTACTATCTATAAATTTTTTATAAATTATAAAGTGCTGTGTTACGAGGTCAGGTGTAAACCTTAGAATAATAAAAGCGAACAATACACACCCCGAGCTCTTCCTGTGTCTCGGGAGAGGAGACGACGACGTACGTTTCCTGCTGTCCGTTCTCCGCTTCTTCTTCTTCTGAACAGTGCTGAGGTTCCTCCCGCTCCTTCCTTTTCTCTTTTTTCTTTTTCTCTTCATTGTCTTGTGCCTCGTCTTCCTCATCCTCTTCCTCCTCCAGAAGCTGAGGGGCTCGGTGGCGCTTCAGTCTCCTGCCATGGGATCTCTCCACCGGGCATGGGATCATCTGAAACAAACAACGACACCAAACTTTTGGTTTTGGTTTTTGTGCATAGTCATAATATATGCTTTTAAAACTGATTGAATCAAAGTACACTTTATATATTTTGTGAAACCTTACTGGTGAAGGTGAGGACCTTTAGGAGGCTTTATCACATTCCTGAACTTTTTAATAAAATAGTTAGTAGCAAAATAGTTTAATAGAGTTTAAACTTTACAGTATATTCCGTGTATAAAAATGCAATATCCGGGGAAAATTCTACATTTAGTAAATGATCAGTTTGAGATTTACATTAGTTAGTGTTTTTATATGCAGGTTTACACACAATCAGGAGAACGAGTTGAATAAAAACCTTGTTTTGAATTTACAGGATTGATCACGGATACCAGATTTCTTGTGTAAATACTTTACAAATAAATCTAGCTTAACGAATAATGTTCATTGTACAGAAAATTTTTTTGTCCTCAATTATTTTTCTGCATAATGCAGACAACATCAAACTACTTTTCACACTAGTCTTGGGTCAGGGACAGACTTTCCTTGATGATTTAAAATATAATGCTATTATTCTCACAAGCACTATATTATATAAAACGTCAAACTCACTGGAAGACCCCAGTCGGCTTTGCGTAGCAGCTGTCTCCGAGCCTCTTTCAGGCTCTTCTCATACACCTCCAGCTGGGTGAGGATGACTCGGGTGTAATTATCCGGATGTAGGCCCTTGGGGCAAAAAGGAACGCCCCAGTAGTACGATACGGGACCGTTCTCATTCCCCTTCGCCGGCGGTGCGAGTCTACACTCAGGAGACTTTCTAGCAACATTTGGCTGCACAGACTCGGACACGGCTCGATGAGGAGATTTGATCAGAAGCGGGTCTCGTGTGGTTTCTTCCGGAGGTGTGGATGAGCAGGGTTGCGTTGGCAAGAGCTTCGGCTTTCCTGCACATGAACCATGGCCCGGAGGAAAGACTGGGCTTGGAGGGATAATCTGTAACACATCAACACACCGATGTACCTTCTTACAGTTTCATCTACAAGTATAATATTTAAAAAGAGATTTAAAAATCCCACACAAGAGTATGGGTAATAAATACCTTATCATCGTCTTCATCATTATCGTCGTCATCATCATCAGACAAATGAAGTACCATGTGACTGGTGAACTCGTCCAAAGATTTGGCATCTCCAGGCAAAGACACATCCAAGTTTTGTGCTCTGACTGCAACCCAATAAAGAAAAAGAAAGAAAAAAAAAGAGAAAAGAAGGCAGACTTAATAATCAGTATTATACAATATTATCATTTAGGTGCAGATTCAATTAATATTGTAAATCTCTGATACGAAAGGACCGCAGTTCTACTTCCGGTTCAATCACGTGTACAACAAATAGACACTGCAGTGTACCAGATACCAGTATTTACAACTATGTACAATATTTTTTTTTTTACAATATATCGTCTAAAGTCTGGTACAATACGTTGTATATTTGTGTCAAAGGCGTACATGACTCACTATTTGGACTTAAGAACAAATCGTTAAGTCTGGGCCTACCTGTAATCTTAAGACCTTGAACATTTAAATAAAAAGTTGAGTCATATCTCGAATGTTTTACACCTTAGCTTTAATCAATAGCTTCACAACTGAAATGCACACAATTTAACTAAATGTAGCATAGTTCCTTATAGCATCAGTTTTCTTACATAAAAACCCAAGCGCAGAATTTAAACAATACAAATTGACTTCAAATGCAAGAATTTAATAGTTAACTTCAAATTAAATGAAAGAAAAAGCTACATTTTTACTAAACATCATGTATCTGTCAAACACCATAATTATTATTGCTAATAATTCTTAATAAACTTGGCAAATAATTCATTCTGACCACACGGGATGCCAGTGTGTGAATACTTTAGAGTGCGCCACCTGTAGGGTGATACGGAAACTGTGAAGCTGTACCGCCTCAAATGTCTCCAGATTTGTGGGCATGTGGACAATGTTGCTGTTCCTCTATAATCCTACAGGTGGCGCAGTCTAAATGAATCACACAGCACAACGTCTTGTGTGGTAGGTATAGTTATGTGTTAGATTAAATAATATAGTATTTTTCTATTTACAAAATGGTGATACGGGTATCGGGAGTTCCCTGGTGATTCCCGTAACTTTCTCAAAACTTTCTCATGTTAAATCGTTTGTATGGAGCCATCGCACAGGAAGCCCAATAACTTGGCAGGCCCTGTCGGCAGGAACCAGTCACTCTGCGTGGTGCGTACGTACTGCAGGACACTGCTCAGTTTTGCAGCCACGGTGAAAACACCACACACTCACCCAAACACAGTAAAAAGAGAAGCTCTACCTGACACGGTGCTTACGCCGGTTTCCCCAGAGGATTCATCCTTCACCTGCTGCAGCATGACAGTGTCCTGTGATCCAAGCGAGAAAAGTTAGAGAACTGTTTAAATTTTTTTATATATTTATATATATATATATATATATATATATATATATAAACTGCACAATGTAAAGATGCACAATGTGATGTGTCTAGAAATTTAATAACCACACAATTTCAGAAACAGCAAGAGTGCTGTTGGAATCTTTT
>JAQQZS010000011.1:1900010-1910715 GCA_030068045.1 Platyallabes tihoni
CATGCCTGAAGGGGGGAAAAGCTGCTGCTCACCTCTAATAGT
Source organism: Platyallabes tihoni (assembly GCA_030068045.1). Taxonomy (NCBI): domain Eukaryota; kingdom Metazoa; phylum Chordata; class Actinopteri; order Siluriformes; family Clariidae; genus Platyallabes; species Platyallabes tihoni. The sequence continues at coordinate 1,900,053 of JAQQZS010000011.1, forward strand.
TATCATATTATGGTATAAACTGTAAAGAATTGTACGCGCACAGTTCATCATTAATGATGTTAGTTCAGTCGAGGGGTCGCCACAGCGGACCATCCCGATCCACACACAACTCGGCACAGGTTTTAGGCCTGATGCCCTTTCTGACGCAACTCTCCCCTTTGATCCGGGCTTGGGACCGGCACTGCATTCAGTGGTCATTAACTCGGCATCATTTTCCCCGAAAAGCATTTGTGCAATACTTAATTTTTCTTAATGGTGGTTAACGCTATGAGCTTGGGACCGAACTTATTACATGGCAGATAAAACGCATTTAGGGAGCTGACTTTTGACCTGAAATTCGTGTTTGTTTTTGAACACGTTTCCTGTTAGTCATTTTCTGGACACATTACTCCTGAGCTGCCGTAAATCCTGTGCTTCAGGGCAGGAAGAGGAAAGGGAGATCTGCCACCTACATGTTAAAGGTCCAATCTTGGGGTGAAAATCGACCAACCCTACGTAATGTGCGTTTAATTAAAATCATGAAGAACAGAAATGTTTTTTCTTTATTATTTATTTATTTAAATAAGCTTTCAGAGTGACTTGACTGGGCAATTAAAAAGAGATCTTTCAATGTATTGTTTCCTTTACTTTCTATAAAATTTTGTAAATTATAGGGTGAAAATGATCGTGTTCCAAGATTCCTGAGTGTTGCTGCTCATGAAAAAAACCAGGGGGCGCTGCAGCACACTGCTTACACACCACCAGTGCAACACACTTTTGAGGAAAGCGCTATCCACCCACTTCCTCTTGTGTGCTCTCTCAGACGCCCATGAATGTCTGTGGGTGTCACTTGATCTAATTAGATTCAAGATCACAGCAAGGTCAAAAGGTCTGAAATAGTTTTTATTCTGTAATATCTTCCTTCCTGTTTTGAAGCGTATTTTAAGATCGGACTAACGCGTTAAAGGCTTTGTTTTGCTTGTTTATTTGCATGTGAATTATTATTATTATTATTATTATTATTATTATTTTATATATACTGTGTGTGGGTATGCGCAGAAGCTTTTCTTTAAATCCTGTAAACCTTCACGATGACAGTTTTTCATTCATGCATTTAACTAAACCATTAGGACCTTTCTAAGATGGATGTCATCAGCACGGTTCTGCAATCATGTGTCTCTGTGTGTCTTAAGTTTAACTGACTGAGGAACATTCTGTATTTGTGTGCCCATGCTGTCACTCCAGAAACCTTGCGTCTAAACAGTTACTCTCTCTGAAGGACGTTCGTTTATCCTTTCAAAGTGTTCATAAAGGTTAATAACTGATATTAAATGTAGCACAACATTTCAATAGTGTTCTCATCGTCAGGTGGTGGAGCGGTCGTACGGATACAAGAGGCGTAATTAAAATTCCTCTTTCGGTTTACGATGCTGTGTGAATTGCCAAGTAAAATTTCCTCTGGGGTTAAATTGCTGGGCCAAAGTTCTCGGCTGCCTGGAATGGTTTTGTCTGCAGATTTTTTTTTTTAATCTATAAAACGATAAGTGTAATAAAATCTATTGTGCTACCCTACATCTTAAAAAAAAAAAAAAAATCTATGGTCCATATAATGATATTCCATTATTTTATTTATTTTGTTATTTTACACTCCGTGCTGAATCTAACGCTGGTGAAAAATCTGATGAGTTATTTGTTACGCCAGTGCAGCGGACTAACCCTTTATACCTGCACACCATAATTGAAAAATATAATCAAAGGGCCAAGGTTCATGCATGTCAGAACATTTTAGTTGTTTAACCTTCATGATATTAACACACTCACGCACACATACACTCCTAGCAATGTGAAAGGCTTTGTATCATTAGCAAAACAGAAATCCGTTATACAGAAACTGTAATCTGATTACAGATATTCATTCAACCTATAGGACTGTGTAAAAATACCTTGTGTTATGGACAGCTTTGTTTTATTATGACATGATTTTGTTTGTCTGTCTCTTTCTTTTTTTTTAATACATTGTGATCACCAGTTAGTACATCTTCGTTCAGTAAATTGTTTTCAGAAAAGAAAAAGAAAAAAGTTTTGTCCTTTTTGGGGGGGTTTGGGGAAGTTAATACTTTAACCTGAACTTTAAGAGTGCTATCAGGGACCGAAAGATGAGGTTTTGTCCTCTAGATGTCGCCGTTGGCATTCAAGGTAGATATTGATTGATGATTGTTGATCTATTCCACCTGTGGGTGTAGTCATGAACCGGAAATTTGTCCTCCAGAACTATGTAATAGCTTTTCCAAGAGTTATTAAAAAATGTGCGTGCGTGTATTATGTTCCCGTAAAACCTCACATTAAACCACTTTGGTAGAAAACTTTTAAGCTGCACTGGAACGGATTCAACCCCTTCCCCCCTGTTTAAGTATCAATGGTATGTTCGTTCTCAGCAGTAAAGGTGAATGAATCCTGTTTTTTTGGCACAGGTAGACATCCATTCATAAAAACGCACAGGAAGGGTTCGCTGTTTTCATTGATAAGATCTATTTACTCAGAGAGAGGAGCTGGAGGGGAGGAGGGTGGCCTGGTTCATAGTGTGTGAGGCGCCACAATGTATAAACAGCCCTGGCTCTATATACAGCTGACACACATACACACTCCATCTGTGCTGTTCAAACCAACCAAACACACCATCATTACTTTTTCCATAAGCATTTAGGTTTGCGCTGTGCGTTCTTCAATTTTCTTAGTTTGTCCCTGAAAAATGTCTCAACCGAAGAATACAAAGGATCTAAACTTTTATGAAGTTGAACTTCTGACTAGTCTAACAAATGAAGTGACGAATATGTTTGACACATTCCAGTCTTATGGAAAATAAAATCTCAAAATGAACTGCTTATTAATACACTTGTAGAACTTTGTATATTAGAATACAATCGATTGTTACTTGAAGTTGTGTTCACACTGAAAAATTAAACCAAAATATATATTGTTTTTTTCCCCCGACAAATTATCAGCTACGAATGCCCACATAGCTTGTGTTTTTCCAGGACTTGGCAATACAAACAGACTTCTTGGACATGGTGTTGAGGTGAACGGACCGTGTACAACCTTTACTCCAATACAACCAGGCTGTATTTACATACAGATAAAGGTTCGCTGATAGATCATATTATTAAACTGATACCTTTTTGCTTTTAAAGATCACATCTAGACCCACTTAAGCATCATATCTCATTTCAGCGATTATTTTTCTAACCCTAATGGTCAGGTCAGGGTTTTTGTTTTTTTTTTGCAAAGCAAGCCATACACTTCTCTATATTATGACTTACTTGTAACTGACAGGCCCTGGGGGTAATGCGTGTTCGAAATGGTGTTTTCCTTCCTGTACACACTGGAGTCTGTGTATGAAGGTGGAAAGGGGATACATTCACTGCCATTAGGTTATCCCTATAAACAGAGCTTATTCGCTTCAGCTTTTAAATGAAGTCAGGTCAATTACAGGGATTTTCTCGATTCCGAAAGTGGGTGAAAATCTTGTTACGATTTAAATAAGCAAGAAAGATCCTAGCTGTGAATTTAAAGACTTTTAATTAAAGTCCAAATACAAAAAAAAAAAAAAAAACTAAAAAGAAACAGGAACATTTTAGTTAATGCTAGCTGACAACATTCTCCAAAATGTGACACAGGATACAAGAAGAATCTAAATAGCTAGCTAAATAGAGAACACCACATACACAGACCCCAAGGCGGGAACCGAACCCAGATCCTGGAGGTGCAAGGTGACAGAGCTAACCACCAAGCCACTGTACCACCACTTTACAAACCGTTGTAGATAAATACAGAAATCTTACAGGTTTGGTTGAAAACTACAGAGCCCCGGAAGAAAAACCTGCAAGATTCATCCTTTCTTATTTGTTTTACAAAATAATTTGCATCATTTAGAAGTGCTCGTTTTACTAAGAAGGGAAAGGCATGATAGAAAAAAGGTGTACATTTAACAGGATCCAGAGCTGATTGGATCAAGCGGAGCCGATTCAACGGCATGTGAAAGCTCCACAAGGATTGGAGCGAGGCTGGAGTCAGTGCATCAAGAGCCCGCTTTAGAAAATTGGACTACAACTGCTGAATTTCTAATATCAAGTCTCTCCTGAGCCAGAGACAATATCAGAATTGTCTTCCCTGGACTAAAGAGATAAATAAATGGACTGTTGCTCAGTGGTCCACAGTCATCTTTTAAGATGAAAGTAAACTTTGCATTTCATTTGGAATTGAAGGTCCCAGAGTCTGGAGGAAGAGTGGGGACGCACAGAATCCAAGTCCAGTGTGAAGTGTTTCTGATGCCTCCTGGTGTTGGTCCACTGTGTGTGTATTAAGTCTAATAATATAAGTCTAAATCAGTTGAAAAGCTTTACAAAGATGCTGATTTCCTTTTCCTTTAGCACCTGCCCAAAAATAACAACTAACAGGTTTTCTGACTGTGACTGTAATATTACTGCGCTTGATTGGCCAGCCAACTCGCCTGACCTGAACTGCATAGAGAAACTATGATGTGTTGTCAACGAGAAGATGAGAAACACCCGATTCATCAATACAGACGAGCTAAATGCTGCTATTAAAGCACCCTGGTCTTCAAAAAAACCTCAGCAGTGGCACTGTTAATCGTGATTTGTTTATTTTTTTCCCCACTTGAAAAGCCCCAGACTGCTCACTCACTTTCTCTCACTCATCTTCTGTACCGCTTTATCCTGTATTCAGAGTCACGGGGGACCTGGAGCCTATCCCAGGAGGCTTAGGGCACAAGGCAGGGTTCTCCCTGGACAGGATGCCAATCCATCGTAGGGCTCACACACATACACACACTCATTCACTCACTACGGACAATTTTGGGGATGCCAATTAGCCTAATCTGCATATCTTTGGACTGTGGGAGGAAACCGGAGTACCCAGAGGAAACCCACCAAGCACGGGGAGAACATGCAAACTCCATGCACACAGAGACAGGAATTGAGCGTGGCCGGGAATCGAACCCGGGAATGCTAACCACTACACCATCGCACCGCCCGGACTAGTCAGGTCACATTTTATTTAATTAGTTTGCTTGCTTTAATAAACTATTTGCATGTCTCGGTTCTTTCGTCTGCACAAGATACAATTTCGGTCCCAAGTTTCCTTTAATTCATGCGCATAGTTTAGTAAAATGATACCCTCGCATGTGTATAAAATTATGGTGCTTTTTAAAATTCTTTTCTGAGCCACAACAGAAATTGTGGTTCTTTGCACTTTCGTATCAAATCATCAAATCAGTTCATTCATATTTGTGCAGGATGAATCTGTGATGTCTGAGATGAAGACGTCTGGAGGTCAGGGCCTCGAAGTTCGTGTGAAAGTGATGAACCAAATAGGGAGAACCAAATGTGACTCTGCCACAGGTGGCAAGAACAGACCACATGAAAGGCTTGAGAGACAGATTTTCCATTCCTGATTTAGCGCGAGTGAATCTGGATACTGTATTTGTTTTTTGTTTTTTTTTATAATTATTAATTCACTCTCTCGGGAACATCATTAAACTGTACTGTATGTCTGAGTTAACTCAAGTACGTGTTTGGAAACACTACACCAGAAGCAAATTATTCCTGCCCTTGGTGGTACAAATAAATGTTTAGTTATTGGGGTTTCCAGGTAATCTGTTTGTCACTAAAATGTCTTTTTCTGCAGCTCATTAGCTGTGCAAAAGGCTAAGAAAGGAACCATACAGCTGTTTGCGTATGGCAGATCTCGCCGTGATTTGGTCTCCAAAAAGAACAAATTCTCCACTTGAGGTTTTGCGATATTTTTGAAATGTTTATCCTCTAAAAACAAACTCAAACATCAACTCAAACATATTATGTCGAAAGCGTAACGTCCCTGATGATTCCACGCTGCCAAATGTTCACGGCTCGTTGCTGTTTCAGCAACGCTGTTTCATAACCCTGGATCGGAAGTTGGGCCCGATGTAGTCCAACAAACACGGGGTGAAATTCTGAGCCGGAGATAAGGGAAGGTCAAATGTTTGTTTGCCTGGTGGCTGAGATTCAACTTCGCCTTGTGGATGAACTGCAAAGGAACAGAGAGCAAGGAACAAACAAGTATGGGTGATTTTTTTTTCTCCACAACTGTGGAAAATTGCATTCCCTGAAGAATTACAGCAACACCACCACCAGCACGAAATGTTGAGATGTTAAGAGATGTTCTGCCGCAGAACTCAATTCCATCGGACTTTAACATTAAACCACACCACGCTGCTGAGATCCCCAAGTACATTTTTATTGTCCTGCTGTCACTTAATGGCTGCTGGTGTTCCTATTAAAGTGGCCTGCAAGTGTAAGCATCTGCTTGAGTCTTGAACAGGGATTAGCTCTCTCGCCGGGACCTGGGAGAAAAGTCTCGTGCCCCTCCACTTCCTGAGACCCGGGGACGGCTGCAGGTGGCTGTGGGGTTCAGATTACTTTTCTCCCACCAGATCAAAACGTTTTGCAATCTGAAAATTCCTGCAGATTACTCCTAAATTTCCTGACAGATGTTATGGACATAATCCGCAGCAGTCGGGATGGTAGAGGCAAGTGCTACAACCTGTGAACGATTCAGCTTGAACAGGCACCTGTCGGGAACCCTGTCACATGATAAACGAGTGGAGCACGGAGAGAGAAAAAAAACGGACTCAGCACTACTTTTATAGATCTGAACCAACCTTAATTTGATCATATATATTTTTTTAATTACAGCCGTGCATCAGAACTTGGGGTCTGTAACTTGGGGGTGAAAAACGTTAAAGTCGCAATTATGTATAGAAATGTTATACATTCATGGACAAAATAAACTCAGTGGTACTCTTTACGTAGTCTTGATGTTGAATTTCCAGTGTTGTTGGATATTGCATGAAGTCAATCCTTGCAAGTCAATTCTTTATTATTTATTTAACCAATAACTTTTGTAAGAAAGTTATATTTGGAGCAGCACGGAGGCTTAGTGGTTAGCACTGTCGCCGTGCACCTCCAGGGTCGGGGTTCAATTCCCGCCTCTGGTCTGAGTTGGCGTTCCCAAATTGTCTGTAGTGTGTGAACGAGCATGTGTGTGTGCCCTGTAATGGATTGGCATCCTGTCCAGGGTGTACCCCGCCTCGTGCCCTAAGTCTCCTGTGTTAGGCTCCAGGTCCCCGTGACCCTAAATACGGGATAAAGCGGGTTAAGTGTTTATTTCAATTATTATTTAGATTCATATAGTTAATGGATGGGTTTACTGCAAGCTGCAAAAACAAAGTAGTATCCGTTCATTATCTATACCACTTATCCTGTGTAGGGTCACAGACGTCTTAAGGGATGAAGCACCCAACCATCGCGGGGCATGGAAATGGCGATCGGGTACAGCCTACACCAAATGTCTTTAGATTGCGGGTGGGACCTGAGATACCCTGAAAAACCCAACAGGCATGGGAAGAACACTCACATCCCACACACACAAAAATGAGATTTGAGCTAGCAACCCTGATGGTGAGATGTGACAGTTCTAACCACTAAGCCAGCAGAAACAAGTAGCAATGGAGGCAAATAGCCACAAAATTGACAAAATTTTACCGTACAAATTTAAATAATAAATCGAATGTGTAAACATACACTTGAAACGTTTGAAAAGCGACTACGAACACACTACAAACACACATTCTTGAAATCCAATCATCATATTCTGTAACCTTATTTCTAAGGTAACAGGTAAGGAAATACAGTACCTACATTACACTACATACACTACAGTGTGAGCCAAAAGCCCACGAAAGATGGAACTAAATTTTGTTTATTTGTTTTTTTTCTCTATACCGCTTATCCTATGTAAAAGATCATGGGGAAGCCTGGAGCCTGTCCCAGGGGACTTAGGGCACTAGATAGGGTGCCAATCCATAACAGCACACACTACAGGCACTTTTTGGAAGCCAAATCAGCATGTTTTTGGACTGTGAGCAGAAACTGAAGTACCCGGATGAAACTCCACATATACATAGACCCAAGGCAGGATTCGAACCCAGACCCTGTAGTTGTAAGGCCACCATACTAACCACTACGCCACCTACATCAAATTGTAGATGTTTTTTTTTGCATGCAGACTTGCTTTTGCCTAAATAAAAATCGATGTAAGAGCAAATTCATGGGCGTGTCATGTGAACAACAGATGAGAAATGAGATTTGAGGAAACCTTAATCTTAACTTCTTGTACAAAAGAGTTGCGCTGAATGTTGTATAGATTTATCCTGGAATCTTGAATATGCAAAATACCGCACATTTCTTCTATTTTATCTTTCTTTTCTATTTTAAATTTTTGTGATTTAAAGTGTTTAAAAAAATCCCAGATTTTCCAGATGGTCTTGGAATTTTAGACCCCACCATACAACACTTGTTTTAAGTCTACTGGTTATATATATATATGGGTCTATAATATAATAGGTTAAGTTAATAAGTTAAAAACATCCTGAAATTAGTCGTGTATGTTCATTCCCAATCTAATTACTGTTAGTTATTTGCTTCCCTTACAAGAAAGTGCTTTTAAAAATTTTTTTTTTACAGAAAGTGTCCTCCAGACCCTCCCCGCTACCACCATATGGTTGTCATTTCTAGCGTACAAGTGTTTGAGGAAGTGGAGATGAAGTGCTTCTGCAAATGCCCAGCCGGACCAGACAACAGGTGAACAGTTACGGTCCACTGGCAAATCTCAGTGATATTCTAACCTATTGCACTTTCCCAGAGAACAGCTCCCCCGTGGACACACATTATTGCATTACAGAGCCCTTTCCCTGCGCTTTGATCCGTTGAATGTGAAGCAGATCTGTGGCACCGGCCTGTACACGGAAAGCTAATGAAAGCAGGCTGGCTAAAAGGAGAGAGAGAGAGCTGTCCTGCGAGAAGCCGGGACAATACCCTCCTTTCAGGGTGTTTAGTGGGATCTGGTAGATTCTTGTACTACAGCTAGGAGAGTGGTTCTCCAGATTCGACACCTCCACCTCCAGCTTGGCAGAAGAGAACAGCATAACATTCGGGAGACGCAGAGAGCTCTTGTTTGATCCTTAAAGGTCTGCGATGTGGATCCAATAATGTAATCGCATCTCTGAGCATCTGCTCTTGGTAACAGAAACAGAGGGAGGGAAGAAGGAAGGTTTTTTTTTTCCCACTAAGTCACACTAATTAATTCAGTGGTTCATAAACTATCATTATAAACAATCCTTCTTGCATTCTTGAATTTACTCCAAAACTCAAAATAAATAAATAAATAATTTCAACTTAGAAATAATTTGCTGTCAGGAATGAAAAGCTCTACTAAGTGACTTTCAATAGTCACATTGGTGTGTTTGCTCTGCCGGAGACATCTATGAACACCAAAGTGAACTTTAAGCCTTTTTAATCAATATCTGACTCCTAACCAAAGACCTTTACTCTCACGCTGAACTCTCAGTAACAGCTAAGGAGTAGCACAGAAAGAGTCGCGTTCATCGACGGTGCTGTAGTCAAGTCACGTTCTTAAGTAACAAATATGAAAATTAACACAAAAAAAACTCTCTCTCTCTCTCTCTCTCTATATATATATATATATATATATATATAAAATATCCAGAATACTGTAGTATCATAAACAGTAAATACAAGTGATGAGCCTAAAACACGGCAATTATTTATTCAAGAGTCCTGGAATATGTCCGTGCCACCAGGGAAGAAGGAAAAATCCACAGATGTGATAACCAGGTGATTCAGTACATTCAGGTGCTCAGCTGACTTCACTTTATTGCCACATAACGTTGCTGAGTCTTGACCTGAGCGACTGAAGCAACCCCAGATCATAACGCTGTCTCCAGAGGCTCGTACAGTGGACACTATGCATGATCGCTTCCCCATGTGCTTCCCTTCTTACCCTGACACGCCCATCTCTCTGGAATAGGACCAGTCTGGACTCATCAGGTCACATGACCTTTTTCCATCACTCCATAATCCAATCTTTATGCTCCCTAGCAAACTGAAGCTGATGAGTCTCACTAACAAGTGGTTTTCTTATGGACACACAGCTGTTTAGCTGATTTATCACATTGTGCGTGTGTGTGTGTGTGTGTGTGTGTGTGTGTATGGAAAGTTCTCATTTGTACTATCAAACACAGCTCTGATTTCTACTAGCCGTTTTTTTTTTTTTTACCATGCATCTTCATCAAGTGTTTAAGTGATCTCTGTTTACGATGTTTTGCACCACATTTCTTCCATAACATTAATGGTTCAGCACCATCTGTCCAGGTTTAGTATAATAATGTTGGACAGTGCTTAACCCAATTCCAGTCAGTTTAATGTTTTCTTTGCTTAGTGCAGGTCAATAATATTTTTTGGGGTGGTCAGGAGGTGTAATCTGAAATGAATAAAATTATAACCTTAAACAAGACAAAGAAAGTCTACATATAATTGACTTTGTCCATCTACTTTATATAAATAAAGGAAAGGTTTTGTCTGTGCATTGGTCAGAACTCTCTCTTTCAATCATATCTTTATGTAACCAGTCTCAGAAAAATTTCTGTCTGTCCATATGTTTCACAAAATCACGCAAAACTGGACAGAATGTAATGCAGTCCTTAGATCTCTGCCTGAAGTTTAATCTGCACCATCAGTGAATCTAAATGTTGAGTAAAAGTGATGTTATG
>JAQQZS010000011.1:1919184-1941200 GCA_030068045.1 Platyallabes tihoni
GGCTCCAGGTCCCCCGCGACCCTGAATAGAGGATAAAGCGGTATAGAAGATGAATGAATGATATTAATCACTATTTTGATTGTTTTTATATGCAAAAATATGATTATAGTGTTAGAAATTGGTAATATTGGTGATATTTTTGGGCGGCTAGAACGGATTATCTGCATTTATATTATTTCCTATTGGACAATGTCTTTCACAATGCAAAATTACACCTTAAAAATTTGCCTCTGGAATGGATTAAATTGTATGCTGATGTTCTGCTGTAATTAGTATAGAATGTTCACCAGTTTGTGTATAAAAAGCGAGGCATAGTGAGACAAAGCTTTTCCCCCTGAAGGAAAACTGGCCATTACAGGAGAGAGAACATTAAAATGCTGAGACACTTTAGAGAAAACACCTTGTAAAGCTACTTATTGTAGAGGAAATAATACAGTAATGTACATAATGGGGAAAAAATCCTAGCAAAGGAAAAGACTTAATGATCCCAAAGGGGCAATTAGAGCAAATTAGCAAAGCTAGTTATAGCAGAATTTAAGTTTGGTAACAAACCTCACAAAACAAACAGGCTACTAATCTCAGAGCCAAAATTAGATCATGTGCCCTAATGAAGCTAGAGCTAAGAGGTGTTAGAGCACCCCCCCCCCACACACACACACACCCTCTCCCTCTCTCTCGTTATGTTCTAAAATAAATAAAATAAAATATCAAATCAATAGTCAAATCAAATAAAAAAATCAAGAAAGGAAATATCTGTTCAAACAAGAAGAACAAACAGAATACAAATAATATAATCAGACTGTTTTATTTTTATTTTTTATGAACAAAAATCAAAGAGTCTATAACATTAACATTTTAACTTCATAAGTGCTGTTATTGTGTAATTTAATTTTTTTTTTGTAATAAATGTTTGTTCATAAAATTGAGTTATTTAAATCAGCTCTGTTTTGTTGTTAATATAATATAAAGCTTGTTGTAATGGCTCGGAAATATAATAAATATACAGTATATTCAGTATTTTGTGTATGTTTTTCCATATGTGGAGGGATTGCAGAGCATCATTCTGGGATTTTATTATTTTAGTTTAATTCTGTACATCATTTTCACCTGTCCATCCAGTTGTTCAGTTCGAGCTCCTGTAGCTTGTAGGATTTTTTAAGCGTGTGACAGCATTTACAGATGTTTAAAGGTCACCGCAATTAGTGCAGAAGAAAAGAATGAAATTATTATGTAATCACTTTGTACTTGGAATTGTCAGATGTTCAGAGTGAAAGTGTATTTTTTTAATAGGATGCACATGTTTAGTCCTCCATCACTCGTACCAAAGTGTCTTAATTAATGTTAATGAGGAAAAAATGGCCATAAACTATAAATCTATGAACATTAGATCATTTACAAGTATAGGTTGGTAAGATCTAACTAGACTAGCTAAATTAGATAAATAAGTATAAATAAAGTAACGTCTTCAGATCTTGACTTTTTCACGTGATATAAAAATCACTGATTATTGATCAATTCTGTTACAGGTTCATTAATATGTGAGTGCATTTGAATATTCAAATAATTCTAATTGATGAAAATGTTTTTTTTTTTTTCCATCGACAGTACACGTCTAACGCCGTCTAAGTTGCAACTCGGATTTTCCGTCTGACACGTAGCTTGGAATTCCCACTCGGAAAGTCTGGAAGTCGTTCTCTAGCTCCACATTTTAAATAAGATTAGTGTTTTGCTTGTGTGCGTTTTAACGTTTTACATCATTTTACATACAGCTGCTTTCATTAAAATGAGTCTAAAGCATTGTTTGTACAGTTCTGATGTACGTTTACAAATAGCTTGTTGCTACCCGTTTTCCTTATGAGGCTTTTTTTTTTTTTTTAAGACAGCAGCTTGCGTGTTCTAAAGTCTGATAGCGTTTAATGAAGAACGTGCTACTTATCTTCTATCTAGTTCTCCTAACTGGTGAAATTAACCTTAAATAAAGAAAGTCATTTTAGGTGACACATCACACCAATATTAATCTATATCTATATATATTTAATATCTTAGTTGTTTGTTAGCTGCCAATATTTAGTTCTTGCTTTAATGTACAGAAGGCACGCTGCTCTTGTTCAATAATGTACAGTTTTACTGACTCTCATTAAACTGATTGTGGTCTAGCTCATGTATGTGTTGTTGATGTCGATGCTCTTGCTGCTCTTGAGACTCAGAGTCTCGAATGAATCCTGACGGTAGGCGTGAGGAAACAGGGACGGTCTGTTCTGGGTTTTCGTGTCCTCATCCTCGTCCTCATCCTCGTCCTCGCTGGAAATGTTTGCATCGACCTCGTCGTCCAGCTCGGTGGCGCTGTAGTTCTCCTTGTAGGACGAATATTCGATGTTCTCGACACAGGGAGGCTCATCGTCCTCGAAGCAGCTGAGGAGAGACAACAGCGGAGATCAAGGACAAGGAGATACAAACGCCTCAACAGTGAGGGAAATTATGTCTTTGGCTTGTTCTTTCACCAAAAAAATTTCATGGTCAGCACAGCTATTTTATTTATAATTATACTTATTCAGTGTATTATAGGATGTACGATTTTATCACAGTCAAATCAACAAGAATAACGTAGCAGTACATCATTTATGTACAGTATATAATGTGCCTTTTTCGCCCCTCGCACGCTCCAGAGAGCTCACTTGGCATGTGGCCTCGCCCTTCAGCAGGTGTGTGAAGGGGGTGGGGCTGATGATCATCAATGGACCTTGGGCTCGCTATGCTCTTTAAAAGGGAGCAAGTTGTCATCAAGAGCTTTTTTGTTATTCTGTTTGCATGTCACAGGCGCTGTAACAATAGCGGAAATGGATACGGTCAGGCTGGGGTAAGGGTGCCGAAACACTGGAGCAGCGTGAGGAGTGGCAGCGAGTTGACTGCACAATCCGTTCTCAGGTAATTCACAGGTAATCCAGTCAAGGTACCTGCTACAAGGTAACTGTGGCACGCGGGTGTCAGGATCAGCCGCAGGTAAACCTCTATTATTATTATTATTATTATTATTATTACTAATCACAAATATAGTTATGAATGTAACTTCATTCCAACATACTATAGGTGATATCTTATATTGATATAATTGATATAAACATCAATTTCTTATTTTACCATAATGGCAGATAATTAAGACATAAATGATTCAAATTATCAAAATTATCTGGCACTACACTAAAAATAAAATTTTACATAATACTTCTTTCTAAAGACCAATATTTACAGCGTACATTAAGCAAAATCATCGATTTCCCATAATACAGTATGTCTAGGAATTGGCTTAATAACCATATATGTACTGTAGTGTAAAGAATTTTTTAAATTTGAACTTTGAACACTTCTAGATTCAAAATATGTTCCCTGGCTGTCACTTCTTGCCGTGTGTGAGTTACTCGTGTGAACATTACTGCGCTGTCACGGCTACATCGTGTCATCGTGCAAAAACATGACGTCTTAGCAAAGTACAAACACCTTAAATATATTTAAACCTATCCAATATTTCTGGATATATTTGACTATTTATGAGCTTTAAAAGTTCTTGTTCTGTTGTTGGCAAATTATTTTGCTAAATGTAAGCAGTACATTTCTTTTAAAGAAGTAATGCAATGGCCTCCGAGTGGCGCAGTGGTAAAGCGCTGTCCTCCGAGTGTGTTACTCCGCCCCCAAAGGCGTGAGCGAGCAGTTCGAAAAGATGCGGTTGGCATCACGTGGTTCGGAGGAAACACGTGATAGTCTTCGGCCCTCCTGGCTGAGTGGTAGCAGTAGCCTTAATGTGGAGCCCCCTAGTGACAGGGAGGTATTGGACACGACTAAATTAGGGAGAAAATCAGGAAAAAATCCAAAAAAAAAAAATAATAATGCAATGTTATTCATCAAAATTACAAGTAAATGTGAAGGCTAAACTATTTCCAGTAATAAGGCTTAAAAATCTTTTATTTGTTTATTTAATCTTACAAGAAGTGATAGCAAGTACACAAATCCTAAATTTAGTCTAAGATTTTTTGCCTTCCTTTTTTTTCTTTTTAGAGACAGAGGAGGTGCAGAGGTTCAGCTAGCTGGGTTCCCCCTAGTGCTAATTTGAGGAACGACACTTTCTGGCCCTTCCATGTTGGACTTGGAACCGTAAGTTTCCTCTAGAGTTAAAACACCCCACGCTGTGAAGCGTCCGCATCATCCTGAGCCTCAGATCTGTTTATTTTACATAAAGATGGCTTGTGGTTTAAGGATTTGTATCAGTATTTAATAAATGATTAAATAAAATAATTGAATGATCGACGACCCGCAGTGGGATTTTTTGCTCTGATCCTTTAAACATCCTTCCTCCTGGTTACGGTTCAAATTTATTAATCAGAAAAATAATATCTACTGACCTTCAGCGGGAAGGCGTGAACATTAAACCTGGTCACACACTAATCAGATAAAAACCACACACACATCTGTGGAGAACGAGTGTGTGTGTGACAAGCACACTGATTTCATCCTGTCCTACCCAGTGGGCCTACGTGTGTGTGTGTGTGTGTGTGTGTGTGTGTGTGTGTGTGTGTGTGTGTGTGAATGCTGGCAGACATGTGTCTGGTGTGCTAAATGCTGAGTAGATTTCCTGCAGTGAGTTGCAGGGCTCCGGATCTGAGCACAGCGTTCCCCACTAATCCCCCCTTCCTGTTTTGTGTAAATGCAGCACCGCAGAGGAAGAGCGGGATTTATTTGATAATTAGACTGATAATACCTTACAGCCAATTACCTGAGATGGTGAAAGGAGAGTGTTGTTTTTTTTTCCTTCTTTTTTGCATGATATAATGTGTGTTTGTGTGTGTACATCTGGATGTAGGTTTGTGTGCCTGCGTATGTTCGGATGTGGATGTGGGTTTGTGGGTGAATTCTCATTCTGCGATGGATGTTTGTTCCAGTCTGGTCAGTGTGCTACTCATCGGATCAGACTCTGAAACGTTCCGCCGTGTGATCATTGCTTTTGGGCACCGACTTGTCCGGCAGAGCTGTCAAAAAAAAAAAAAACAGATGAATGCAATGGTGCGGAAAAGCTCGTGGTTTTTCTTTTTCTTTTCTTTTTTTTTGTAGAGATTCCTGATCTCTACACTCCTCCCCACCAAAGCCCCCCACCTCCCCAACCTCAGAATTACACCCTTCATACACACATACACACACACACATATGGGCATTGAGAAAATTATTTCAATGTGGTTGGAAATCATAATGTGTCCCAGAAGCCTTGAACCTGACTTCTTTAAGTCCAAGGCACAACAGCAAAGAAAGTTTGGACACCAAAACATGGTATTGGTGCTAAAAAGTGTCTCACTTGGGTGAAAAAGTGTATTTTCAGAAATGCTTTTTATCTCCAAATCCATGCTTTTTTTTTTTTTTTTTAAGGAAATATGCATACACAGCTATATTTTTATCAGATGAAAAGAAAAATATTTGCTTAATACAATTTGATGCCCTTTTATGTCTGTAGTGTCCGTAACCTCTTTTTTTTTTTTTTTATTAAAATCTTTATATGATCTTAACTATCATTCAGATGAAACTTGGCCAATTTAGAATTCACATGCAAAAAAAGACAACCATGAAAAATTTTATTATTCTAAAATGCTAAATTGTCAAGATATTGCAACATGAATTTGACATGGTTACGGACACTACAGATTTTTTGCTTTTTAAGCTTTTACCAAAAAACTATTAAAGCATACATTTTTACAGGTCATATGCTTCTAGAAGCTTACACCAATTAAAATATTATTAATCATGAATAAATATGAATAATTTGAATTTAAATGATGATTGTTTGAAGCGAGACAGTATAATGCTGATTGGGGCTCATATAAGATCATCTGTCCAAAACGACTGAAGTTAGCAACTTGAAATTTTTAGGGAAGCAAGATTCCATGTTGCAGAAATAGTTTCTTAGGCACACACACTTTCTGTATTATATGTATAATCATAAAAATTTTTTTTTATCACAACCAGTACTGTGTTTTGGCCGTATATGTAACTCTACATGCACATAGGTTTAAATATATATATATATATATATTTGCCTTAAAGTGCTGCACCTGGCCAAGAGGAAGTTGTATATTTTCAGCTGTTTGTGAGGAACTCTTGCCGGCCTGACATTTGTTGTTTTGTTTTGTCTTAACGCCTGTGCTTAATAGTGTTTAGGGGTGAAGTGTGCCCTCATCCCTCCCCCTTTGAGTACAGATGTTTTTCTAATTATCTCTTGCTAACAGCTTAGCTACACGGACACAATATCGTGTCTCGATCTTGATCATTTGTTAGCTCGTTCGGTCTAGACGCTGGCTCCTCTGCGTTTAAGTACTTTTCCATTTTCTCAATAAGGTTTGCGCTGGATCGTGTCAGCGATTTGTTCAGGGTTTGCGAGCAAGATCGTATCGTGCTATCAACTTTTGCGAACGCTTCTAATCGCCACGCTGAAGTTTAAAAGAAAACTGAACGAATGTCGTGAAGGCGCCAGACCACGTCATGCTGTGGGAACACTGATAACCGGGCTGGGAAAGCGTGTAAAGAAAAGGCTCCAGATCCTGGACTCCTGTACCCTGCCCTTCCTGCTCCGTCTGTGCCTGAAATCCAAGCCAAATCAATTACGCTCCCAAATTACAGAACAATAAATACCCACGGAGTTAAAAGATACCGCGACAATCCCTTGCAACATAAACTCCTCTCTACTCCTCCTACTGTCTCTGATATTTGTATTTTTCCCTTACACACACTGGATGTAGATGATTCCTCTTCCTTCTTGATTCCCTATGCTCCGGTTTCAGCGTGCTCGATCGTCCGTGACCTCGGGCCTAGCCTTAGGATATGTGATCCGGGATGTAGCAGGCACCCTGCATCGACTATGGCGGATCTGGACAGGGAAATATTTATCTCCTGGCTCTCAAATCATCTGAGAGGGAGGGAAACACGGACATTCCGTAACCCTCTGCTTTTTCATTTACAGATTGTGTCTCCCATAGGAGTTACACATCCTTGGATAGCACAAGCTTCCAATATATCTTGCAGCTTTTTTTCTTCTTCTTCTTCTTCTTCTCTCCGGAAAATGAAAAAGAGAAAAAAATTTCATTGTGAATGAAAGTTTTTTCTTTTCCTATAGTATGACATTCCGGATTATTGGGAATATTTCAATTCAATATTGCATAGGCCTGTTTAAATTAAAAGCATGTGTTTTATGGTTTAGCTCGGCAGCTGGACGAGCTTGATGTAAAAGCGAGAGCTCTTTCGGTTCGCACACCTGTGGGTGAAAATAAAATACTGCTGATTTACACGGTGGTGGTGGTGGTGTTTACACTTTACACTTCCTGGGTCCACACTCTCGAGGCATTATCTGCAAAGGAACTGTGTATTGAGAAGTGTTCAAATACTTCCTGCGATCAGCAGATACCGAGAAAGAGAAAACAAAACCGCAGATAAGGCATTGTGCTCTTGTCCGGAGTGGGGCTCGTCCAGTGGCTACACGGTTGAACATTAACTGCGCAGAGCTGACTTTTCCAAGCATGAGAGCCAGAGTGTGTGTGTGTGTGTGTGTGTGTGTGTTCTAATGTCTAATTTTACATGCGTCTGTGCAAAAAATGTCTGGTTTAATATACTGATAGAAAGGAACTAGTTTCCTGGAGTGATGCTGACAGTTTCAATCAAAGCGAATCATTTCTCCATCCATCATTTCAGCATTTTAAACACAATCGTTGGGTTTGGGATTATGCGGCACGGTGTAACCCTAACCCTAACACACACTCCTTAGGAAGTAAACCCTCCCAACTAAAAATTTCCTAATGTTATCCGAGGCCAAGGCAGGAGCAATGTCCTCTTTCCTTTACCCCTGGCGAAATCCTATGTAATCTGAGCTGCAGTCCATGTTATCAGCTGTGTACACAAGCGCTGCACATTATTACATTTCTTCCTGCTTTCAGGGCTTTGCAGTTGAAACGGGGATCATGATTGATAGTCCAGTGCCGTAATCTTAATCGGAACGGAAACCGGGAACAGCGAGCAGCTGATGTAATGTGATGTGATGTAATGACATAATCAACCCTGGCGAGTCGAGTCCAGATAAACACCCAGGATCCTTCAGATAACCTCGCTGCCGATATCGTACCCGTTCGAAAAAGGGATAACGGAGAAAATTAGGAACGGCTCTGAGCTGAGGTTCGGCTCGGTTCTTGGGCTGCTCGATGATGTCAGCACCAGCGTTTTTGGTGTAGGACCTGCAAGTTATTATTCAGCCCAAGTGAAAACAATTTACAGCACATGAACCGTAGATGGCTAAAATGATTTCCTTTAACCACAGACTTCCTCGCAAGATTGCTTTTAGTCAGGTGTGCTGTAACAACTCAATGCATCATTTGTCTGACCAACTTTACACTCTCTTAGCCTTACGCTTATCACCGTACAAACTCTTTTTTTTTTTTTTTTTGCCTTTTCAATGTATTCTTTGTTAAGCTGTGGCTGGAGATGTTAGCTAAATAAAACCCGCGTCATGCTTCAACCTGGCTGCCTCTCGAGCAGACCTCACTACTGGCGAGCTGAACAGCAAGTAGACAATAAGCACTAGATCCTAATCAGGTATTAGTAACAGAAATAATAGTGAATTGCTTACTGATTAATGCCGGCGGTTTCTCTTGCTATAGGGATATTAGACAATCAGATTTGAAGTCAATCATTTACTCTACAAGCTTGAACGAACCAATCGTTCCATGTGAGTGATGAGAACCTTACTGTGTGTTGTGTTTGGTCTGCTTTTGATCTGCCATGTTTTGACCCCTAATTAGGTTTATATTAAGCTTTCGGCCAAAAAAAACACAGTATTTATAATAAATAGTAAATATTTCAAGTTGTTAAGCCGTTTTGTGCCCCAAAAACTCTCACTTCAAATAATAATTTAAAATGCTAATCATTATCAATAGTATATCTATATAGTATACTTAGTATTGATACTAAAATTTATGTAAGCATTTAGAAGCATATGACCTATAAAAATTGTTGCATAAATTAAAGCATAATGCAAAATTAAGGATTTTTTTCTCTCCAAATTTAACAACAGTGGTTATGTTTACATGCTCCAAATTAGACATGTGGCCATAAAACATAGAAAACTATAGTTTATTCAGTTACAATTACTTTTTGTAATCTGCTCAATAATTATTGTTAACACATAAACCATTAAAATTGCAGGACTACCTCAGTGAGAGATACATATGAGGTGGTTTTCCGTAACAACTTAAAAAGCAACAAAAAAGCTGTAGTGTCCGTAACCATGTCAAATTCACGTTGCAATATCTTAAAAATTTTGCATTTTAGAATAATAGACTTTTTCAGGTTTGTGTCTTTTCAGGTGAAGTCTATATCGGCCAAGTTTCGTCTGAATGACAATTAAGAGTATTGAAATAATTGAATTCAAAAGGTTACGGACACTATGGACATATAAGGGCATGAAATTGTATTTATCAAATGTTTTTTTTATCTGATAAAAACATACATGTGTATGCATATTTACAAAAAAAAATGAAGAAATTATGATTATTATGAAAATGGTGTTATATGATCCTATCTGAATATTCACTTTTTCACCAAGGTGAGACACTTTTTTTTTTTGCAGCAATACCATGCTTTTTGGCCATTTACATTTTCTCCATGGTCCTCTGGTTCGATCCTGGGTTAGTAACACATGCCTGCAGATCCTGTTTCATTCTGTAAATTGCTTAATAATGTACCATCATTTTAACCCACGCATTGAACTAGGCTAGGACTTGTCACATGACGCAGGCCATTTTTGGATACACGTGTGATTCAGAGCTCTGTGTTTGACTAAGCGAACTTTCCAAGATAGCCGCGTCTGGCTTTAATTGTAAATACAAGATATTAAACCACTCTAAGTTAAGTGGCGCGGATAAGTGTGTGTTTTAACGATAAGGCATGATCTGCACGTCCTCACATGTAATTATAATATTATTTAGAAATAAAACACTACCTGTCGTGTGATATACTGTCGACTATAGACTACAACCTGTGTCTATAAACCGACACTCGGTTATATGTATGTTATAGCACATAATGAACATTTTGCAAATAATAATCATAGAAGCCATGCATATAGTTTAAATTATCCTTTATTTAATATAAAACAACACAATAAACAAATAAATTAGATATTTCTAAAATAATTCTCTCAAGGGAAAAATGCATAAGAACATTGTTGGTTGCTATATCTTTTTCTTTTATATGGAGTACATAAATGGAATGTCATGCAGTTTATTCTTTTCTTTCTTGCTTTCTTCACCCTTTTAGGCCACGTAAAGGGATGTGACAATTTATTATTTTTTTTCCGGTTCGAGCCGCCTGGTCATAGCTCTTGTAAGATAATGCCATTTTCAGCTCTGCATATAAAAGAGGGAGGACTGGCTGGTCGACTCATTTGGATGCGCACACGGAGGGGGCCGAATGCCCCCCCCCCCGAGGGATTCGGAGGAGCATCGCTGGCCAGGCATTCAAAGCAGCAAGTAAATTAACTTGAGAAAGCCGTCTTATCAGCTTGCGGGTGAGGCCTCCAATCCCCTTAAGGACACTGCAGAGTTTGCTCAGAAAAGGCCACCATTAGAATTTGAATATTAAAAAGATAGTGGATGGGCAGCTGGATCCATTACCATAATAAGGGGCCAGCTCATTTGCATGCAGGCTCAGACATCCCCCCAATCACCCTGTCCTGTGGTCACACCCATTACATCTGCATGGACCTATTGTCCAACTTGGCCTGCGCTTGGACCCTGCAAACAAACTGCACTTGGTAAAAGATTACAATGGAGGATTCTCCCATTTTAAATCAATCATCGGCCTCAGGGGTGGTTTTCACATTCAATTCAGTCCTTTCCTCTCCGCACAGCAAAGCGATGAGATCGGCTTTTTTGTTAGCGCTGTCCTTGCAAACTCGACAAAACCGTCCCGTGATGCCCAAACTCTTCACTCAACACCTTAACTTCACATGCTTTAGAATAATTTATAGAAGGTAATTGTCTTATTCGATGATATGTACATAAAATATTTTCAAAGGAAATCATAATTCAGGCACATCGCTGCCACTGCAGCAATTTCACCGATGCGAGATCCTGAGACTTTTTAAGACAAATCTTTAAATAGGAAAAGTATAATAATCTTTATATAGAGAGAATTTTATATTTAACAATGCTATCAACTTTTATATCAAAATAAATGTTCTCTTTAAAAAAAAATCCATCTGGTTGATACAGCACACTTCTATGCAGTTTCGATGCTGCTCAGATACTGTACACATAATAAGCAGCATTCATTCTTCATTACACAAGAAAACCCAGACTTCTTTACCAGGCAGATTCTTTACCAGTCCTAACTGTATTAGAAACCTGAATATTTGAGGCAGCCATTTTTGTCACCAGGTTTTTCTAGTGCCAAGCATTAAGGTGATAATGTTCTTTTGCGCAGAGCAATCGCAGGCCAAAGTCTGCTCCTCGTGTGACTGCTTTGTTTTCCGTGAGTGTTTTTTAAATGGTATCCATAAACTGGAGTCCTCATCTGGTCGAGCCCTTATCGTATCGTCGTCTTCATGTCCAGGCGAGAGCGCACGTCGTGATAACCGAGCAGGCATGGATCGGTGGACAAGGCATCGTGGGTAAACACTGAATCGTTGTCTGAAGAGCACGAGCTGGAAGTGTCCTCACACGACGGGGAGTACTGTTCGAAAGGGGTCGACAAGTCGAGGTACTGCGAAAGGAAATGAGAATTCATTTAGTACGTTGGCTGAACAAGGATTGTAACGATACAGCGCATGTTGAATACTGTACAGTATGTAGGAACCACGTCAAGGGTATTTACCTCATCCGAAATGGACAGCAGCACTCTGTCCAGCTCTTCCACCAGCTGTTTGAAGGTCGGCCTTTGCGTCGGAACTGCGTGCCAGCATTCTCTCATCTTCATGTAGCTGGTAAACAATAGAATAATGAACCAGTCAATTTTCGCATTAAAATGCTTGTCCGAAACTAGAAAAGAATGATAATGAAAATGATAACAGCACTTACAGTTCATGCGTGCAGTTAGAGGGTTTGTCCATTCGGTGGCCTTCTTTCAACAGCTTGAAAAGCTCCTCTACTGGGATCCCAGGGTACGGTGAGCCTCCCAACGTGAAAATCTCCCACATCAAGACTCCAAAAGACCAACTGCCGAAGGCAAAAGATATATCAGCTTTAAAAGGTGGATCAGGGGCGATTCTTTAATATTAAACTAAGGTACTCCCAGGACTGGGTATTCCTGATCAGATAGACTTACACATCACTCTGGTGCGTGTAGACTCGGTCAAACAAGGCCTCTGGTGCCATCCATTTCACTGGCAGGCGTCCCTAAAATCAGACACATGAGGGAAGTGAGCATGGTGCGAGACGATTACAGGACAGCACAGCCAAAAGTTTTCCTTTTGATCCATAAAAAAAACCCATGGTTCTCCACCCTTTCACTAATCCTCCCCGAACTATCCAATTATCCCCCATTAAACTGCCTGCCAATCAGCAGGGACATGGCAAACATCTGTCTTTAAAGGCACTGCGACCGCAGCAGACATGTCAGATCTATACATTAGCCAGGGTCAGAATTTAAAGTATTTGCTTTTTGAAGACAACAAAGTGAACTTCATTCCAGCTGCTTACGTTTGTGGTTTTCTTGTAGTAATCGATCTGATGCACGCCTCTCGCCAAACCGAAATCTGCAATCTTCATGACGTTATCTTCTGTGACAAGAACGTTCCTCGCTGCTAGGTCTCGGTGAATGCACTGTTGAGGAAGAGGAAAAGACAGGATACGGATCAGCGATCGCGATATTTCTAAACGTCTAAACCGACATGCAAAAACAAGCCTGGCTTTATATAGATGTGGGCATTTGCAGAAAAACACCACCGGACTGTTTGCTCAAATGAACTCATATTATTACGTGTATTTTGGTTTTAATTTTAAATAGAAGCGGCATTGGGGGACCAAAAAAAAAAAGGGGGACGAAAAAGCCCCTAGTTTGCGGCCCTTAATGGAAGGGTTTCAGACAGCTGCATTCTTAGCAGGCCACAAAGACCTAGTAATATGATCTTGCGCACAGGCGGATCTGTGCGCCTGCATGCTAACAGATTTATGGCAGTGCTAAAAAGGACAAAGCCCACAGAGACAGGACAGACGCAGCGGTAAATACAGCACACCACCACTCCAGTGAGGAATGCCTGGCATCGTGTGTCAGACAAAGGGACGTGTTGATAAGACACAGGGGTAGAGGTTAGGGGTTAGGGGTTAGTGTAAAGGTTTCAAAAGACAAACAACTCACCCTTTTAGAAGCCAGGTACTCCATGCCTCGTGCCACTTGGTAGGCGCAAGACAGCAGGTCCTTGAACGTGAGCTGCTCTTCAGGGACCTTGGTCACGTCGAAGGTGTAGTCCATTCCGGGAGGACGGCGAGCTCGTAGGTACTCACGCAAGCTACCTTTAGAAGCATACTCAACCAGCACGTAGAGCGGACCTACAAAACCAAAAAGAAATTAAAAAAATGTTCATGAAGTTTAGTGTGAATCAATAAAGTTTTGAATGAATGAAGAGTTGGACATATGGCATGTTTAGGTTGGAATCTTCATCAGATGCTTTTGACTTGAACTGACCTTCCTGAGTACAAACTCCAAGAAGATTTATGATGTTCTTGTGCTTGTCCATGCCTTTCATAAGCTCCATTTCGGAGATAAGGTCAGCCAAGTCTTTATCCGTGGCATCATCTGGAAAACGATCAACCGATGCTTACGTCAGCTCACATCACCATGTATATAATATATATCTGATCAAGCATTTTAGGAACACCTACCTTTCAGCATTTTGACGGCCACGGTGTTTACTTGATCTGCATTATCCTTGTTTATCCCATAAGCCTCCGCTCTCACCACCTGACCAAAGCAACCCTCTCCGAGAGGTTTCCCTAAAGTCAAACTAGGTAATAATACACCATTGTCAGTACATCATCAAAGTTTTATGGCAGGATGATCAAAACGCATTGTATCACTTGGCACGTACTTCTCTCTCGGGAACTCCCAGTCAGGATCGTAGGGAAGCTCGAACTCCATGACTCCGGCTAACATGGGCGAGCAGCTGGACGAAAGACGCGCCACTCTCATTAGAGAAGCGCTGGACTTCCCGGAGGAGTTCGACTCGACGGAGTACTGCGTTTCCAAGATACGCAAAATTAGTGTAAATATATTCAAAATAAACATGCATTACAGAGATGTCCTAGTGAGTTACTCTCTCACCTGTCTGCGAAGAGGAAATTTGGAAAGTTTCTGCACAGGAAGGGTATCAAAGTGTTCCCGGCTGGGGTGGGTCTGCATTCGGCACAGAACCACAATCACGATGGCCATCACCAACGCTAGGAAGCCTGAGGCGTATATGATGATGTCGGTATACTTGGTCTCCATAAGGTCCACCTCTTTGGTCACTTCTTCCTCTGTTTAAACAGATGAACAGGTGTTAACATCCATGAGTATGATAAAGTATAAAGATAAAAGGCTAAAATGCTGGTTAAAGATGGTAACGTACCAGATAGGACCGTGAGCCATGCAGACTGGTGCGAGAACCCGATAGAGTTTCCAGCTAAACAGGTATACTCTCCGGCGTCCTCCATCGTGATATTCGTCAGATACAGGACCTCCACCTCGGACATGTTCAAGCTGCCTGTCTGTAAAGGGAAACCAAATGCGAGTGAAAATGCAGCCTTCAAATTATACTTGGAAACACTAATTGACAAACGTGCCGGTTTTCAACCAAGGTATTTCAAACCATACCTTGACGACCTTGACGTAAGGGATGCCATCAGGTCCGTACCGGCTGCCGTTCATCTCGATGTGCTTCAGCCACTGGATGTGCGGCTGCGCATCACTGTAGACCTTACAATGGAACTGGGCATCCCCTCCGACCACGGCTGTCATGTTGGTTGGTAGACCGGCTTGTAAAATGGGTCTGTGAGGAGAGCGTTCTGAAATGGAAACATTTAGAAAAGTTGCTCAGAATGTGCAAAATGACTATCTAGAAATTGTCCAAAACCTTGCTTTTGTTAAACTTGTTACTTGCAAATCCTAATCAGATCAAAAAAAAAGAGAAATAGATAAGTACTGCTTCAAAAAAAAAAAAAAAAAAGCTGGAGGCATGCACTAATTGGTTCCATTAGGGAATCCCAGAGCCAAGCCTGTACACTGGGAAGCTTTGAAGTCATTAAGCTTTCTCTTGACGGAGACAGCAGTTGTCCCGACACTGAACTGTCACAGGTCAGGTAGAAACCTCGTCTGGATGCCTGGCCAACTGCTCGTCCGGCATCGCAAGCTAACACCAGCCCTCCTATTGTGCAAGTAGTTGTTGCCCTTTTCCAGTATAGCCCTGAGCGAACCCTGTAGCGGACACACTTGCCCTGTGGTTATATCTAAGGTGCGATTGGTGCCTGTCTCACTGTGAGACACTGCTGATCTGCCAGAACCGCGGCTCCCCAGTCTAATACTTATTACCCCTGACAGGCGCTGAGAGGAGGCCAGCTCCAGCCACTCTGCATGGAGCCAGACCACTGTCTACTGTAAGCTACTGAGAGCCGTCTTACCCAACACATCGAG
Organism: Platyallabes tihoni; assembly: GCA_030068045.1. Lineage (NCBI taxonomy): Eukaryota > Metazoa > Chordata > Actinopteri > Siluriformes > Clariidae > Platyallabes > Platyallabes tihoni. Next base: position 1,934,869 of record JAQQZS010000011.1, read on the forward strand.
GAGGTAGCTATGAGTGATGGAGCCGTATTTGTTCTCCACCACACAAGTGTAGTTCCCACGGTCTGACGGCACCACGCTCTCCATGACCAAACTCCAGTGCTGATGCCGCAACTGTGGGGAAGAATTAGACAAGGATAAGCATCAGACAGATCGTTCCACGTGCAATGTTCAGCTGCAATGTTCACGGACTGCTTTACTTTCACAACGTTCTCACCTTGATCCCTCCGATCCTGTGCTCTCCTCTGAATTCCCTGCCGTTCTTCAGCCAGCGGATTGTAGGCAGAGGGCTTCCCGTAGCTGGACACCGAAATTTGACCGTGTTTCCAGCTGGGACAGCATAAAGCTTTTTCTCCATCCTCTGAACATGCGTCCAGTATGGACCTGAAGAACAAGAAGTTGGATCATGAAGCCCAATTTCACATTATTTACTTTTAATTTGAGTTCCAACTTATACAACACACACCTCTGGAGAAGTAGACTTGATCATTTTCCGTCTCTGTAACCGAATCTTCCTGACCAGCGTCCTCATCATCATCACCAGATCCCAATGCATCTGCAATGTTACAGAAATAAACGAATGTAATTAAACCTTACTATTATTAGTCATTTTAAAAGTATTTGAAATGCGCACTCTTTTTGTGTTATACGTCTGAACGTGCCTGCTACTGTGATGGTGAAGTTCCGCAAAGCCTCTCCGGAGCCACGGATCGTACACGTGTAGACCCCTGAGTCCTCGTATGTCGCGTCTGTAATCTCCAAGACTCCTGCTCTGATCTGGATACGAGCGCTATGTTGCACTAGGGTATCTCCTTTGTACCAGTGGATCGGTCCCGGGCGGTTTGTGTCACAGCGCAGTTTGAGAACATCACCCGGTTCGAGCAGGAGGTGTTCCGATGATTCTTCACTCTGCTCCTCTGAAACTTCTATAGAATAGAAGAAAAATAAATGAAAAAGATTCCAAAGTTTTATCTTTTATCCTTAAAACTTTAGCTCTGGATCTACTAATCCTAAGCCTTGGTTCCATAAGGCTTTTTGTTTGGTGTCTGCTGAGCTACCAAAAACGGCAAATTATGAAAATTAAGTAATGATCTTCATGCATTCCTAATTATAAATATCTCATACCTGTTGGATTCTCTGCTGTAGTCAGCTGCTCCATAGATTCAGCAGGAAGGATTTCTAGAAAGGAATATTCAAAGCTTTATTTCTCAACCTATCCATCAAATTTGGTACTGTACTGTTCTACTCATTATGAGAAAAACAATAAATAAACATCTCACCTGTTAAGACTTCCACCCATGCCGAATTACTAGTCCATCCAGCTTTGTTTTTCGCCGTGCAAATATACTCTCCTGCATCCTCCAAGGTGACATTTACTAATGGAAGAACGTTGACATTGTCTCGAAGAGGCTGCAGGGGAAAACACATCTTCAATTACATCCCCTCTCTTACAGGAAAAAAACAAAACAAAAACAAAACAGAGGTGCTCTTTAAACGACTTCCTTACAGTGAGGGGCTTGAGAAGCGGTGATCCGTCAGGCCCCGGGCGATCCCTGTCCTTCTTGAACCACTGGAGACGTGTCGTGGCTGGCCGGTGGACTTTACATAGTAGTTTCACCTGGCCCCCGACGAGCACAGTGGTGTTCTCGGGGAAGCCCGGCTGAAGAGTCGGGCGTTGCACTCGGGAATCTAGGAAAGGGTAAAATAAGAAGCTATTTTAGACATGCTGATGTGTGTACACAACAACAGGTGTGATTAATTACAAAACACAACTGCTTCCTGTATTTATGCACTAAGCAAGCATGTGTTGTCTAACTGGTAACCCTGAGTCTGCCATGTTTTTTTTTTTTTTGGAGGGTGGGGAGATTTGAAAGGGAGGAGGGTGAGATGGGTTGTAAATTACATCTGAAGGAACAAAAGCGAGAAAAGATCTATGGTACTCATTGGAAGTTTGACTTCACAGCAGTGTTCCCGGCTGTCCAGCAGTGAGTGTGATAAGCATTTGTGTAAAGAATCCCTAAACCAGCAATGTCACCTCCAGTGCTGAGGCACAGCATTCTCCCACCAACACACTAATGAACTTCACTGAATGAAACCCGGGCCCTGGCCTGAATCTGACCCCAAAGAGAGGGTGTAGATGGTCAGAGAGGAAAGAAAAGGCAGAACACACAAACGAATCCTCAGCCTAAATTTAGGCTCAACAGATGAGTCCAAAGAAAAAATTACGCTCAGGTTCGGGTCTTGGCATCACACGATGCCCGAACACATTGAGGATGTGATACAAATCAATATCATAAGTATGGAAAATAATCTCAAAATTATTTGATTGATCAGGATAAGATTTGATTCACAAGTTGACGAAATCAACAAGAACGACAAGATTTCAACAAGAAACGTCCTGATATGGTTTTTATCGCACTGTTATTTCATATTCCACTTAAGGTATTATAGTTGTAAGATGACTTTAATTTGCTTTGGCAGGCGTTGTTTGGCTGCACCGCAGGCTCTCTCAACCTTTGCTGGACCCCAGGTTCATAAAAGGACGCTTTTAACAAACACTCTGCCCCTGTTCTTGGCAGGGTCTCCACCTGCCCTCTTCATTCTCTCACTAATAACCATGTGGTCCTCAAGCAAACCACCCTGACCATGGTAATCATACTAGATCAAGTCTCTTTCCAGGGCTGCTAACGTATTCCTGAATATAAATACTGGGTTGAGCTCTGCGAGCCGGCGCTACTGCTGCATAGACCACAACCGCCTAGTGAACATCTTCATATCAATTGTAGATAACAGAATAATAACGTCTGAGCAGGTACACAACCAGGACAGTCCTGTATTTGTAGGGGAAAAAAAGCTCCCCAGATCTCACTACAATCCCCTGTCACTGGCACCAGGCCAGACAGATTTACACTTCCGAGCCTCAGGGCTTTGGCAGGATCAAGTAGCTCTGTTTACGGCTTTAAAAAAATGGGATTCTTTTCCTTTCCAAATGATTTCATCCTACTTCACTTCCTCTGGACTTAAGCTCTTTGAGATCACACTTCTCTGTGCTTAAAAAAAAAAAAAAACTTTCCTTCCATAACAGTTTCAAGAAAATGTCCAATGTCAAACATCCTGGATATTAAGCATTACACGCTCTATTCCATTTACCTTTCGAGCGGGCTTCTTGAGTCGTGATGCTCCTCGATAAAGCAAGTTCTGCCAGGCACACGGTAATGAAGAACTTACAGATGCTCCACATTTTGACGGTGAAACGTATGTCTTGTGATCAGCTCAGACGCCGACGCCAGGCATTAGCGACCCCTGGTTACACGTCTCTGTTGTTGAGAAAAACTGAAAGACAAACCAGGATCTAGATTAAAGTGGAGCTGAAGACTGTAAGACATTCAACCTTCTAACTTTTAAGACATGCACGGCACTCCTTCACCCCTAAAGCGCATTTGTTTATGAATGGACAGCAATTCAGGCACACTAGACACATTGTCTACCTGATCACTGCTGGACATTGTGCACTGTTTTCCATAAACATGAATAATTAGAAACACAAATGCAGGGTAGTTTGTAAGGCTGTTGATGGTGAAAATGTGCATAATGGGCCATTTGTACAATAATTAGGGTCCCATTTCTGGAACTATCAGTCGACTTTATCAAGTAAGTAGAACAAGCTGTTAGATGGATGTAGATTTTTATAAGCCTTGTTTATATTTATATGCATAATTTAGATGCTTTTGGCTATTCAGGTTCATTCAGGTTTTATTCTTTTTTTTATTTTGTTTTATTATAGTCATTCAATTTCCATTTACGTCAACTCTCTTTTTAATTCTATGATGGTTTACAAACATACAACAGGATGATCAATTTTGATCTGAATAAAACCCATAACTGTTTTTATATATAAATATTTATAATTTACTTTTTAAAAAACATTTTATTTAATTACTCCAGGAAGGAAAGTTTCTCCAATCTGGCAACCTTTGACTCCTAGGCAAAGTGGCTGAGATTTTCACACCAGAGTGAGAGTCAGTTTAGGATAAATAAACCTATTTACAAGTGTGAAACCACTTGGTAGTCTAAATGAAGTTTTCGATAGGATCGGGTGCGCGCGCGCGCACACACACACACACACACACACTGGGTAAGTGAGTTTATTAAGTGAAGGGATAATAAAATAAAATAAACACAAGACTTGTGACATCTCCAGCTGAGCTCCTGAACCCCTGACCCTGGATCTGTTGTTGTTCTTAAATCCATTTCTGTGAGGTTACAGATTTTACGCAATGGAACCGGATACCCGATTTATTTTGCGCACAATAGAAAAGAACCAAACTAACACACAATCAGAGCTCCGGAAACAATGCATGGACAGGAATCAAACTCTTAAAAACATTCATCATCAGTTGATGTCCCACTTACCTTTTTTTTTTTTTTGTCCCGCTGCACTTTGCCCGGTGCTTTGAAACACAGTTTCAGATGAGACACAAGTCGCGCGCTTAGATCCTTTGATCTGCTTCAAAGCTTCAAAGTTCTCTTTCTCTGTAGAAATCCTCTCATACTACAACCTGTGGACCTTCTTCTTCTTAATCTTTTTTTTTTCTTTTTAGAAATCCATTACATATCAAACCCAAACCATGGCTCTCCGTTGTGCGCGGACCTCCTGCGTGAACCGCGCTCGGAAATAATGCGCAAAGTCCAGATGTCCTTAGATTTGTTGGATTTTTTTTTCTTTCTTTTTTTTTTCCTTCTTCACTAAGAGTTCCCTCCTGGAACAAACATAAAATCCGCGTCCTGGTCTGTCCAGGTCTCACAATGGGACAGTGAACATTCGTGGGCTCATCGTGTCCTGTGTGTGTGTGTGTGTGTGTGTGGACGCGCGCTCCAGGTTTCTTCTTTTTAAATTGCGCACCGCAAATCAATCACGCAAAGGAAGAAGAAGGGGAAGAAAAAAAATCCGTGCGGGTTTACGGTGTAGAACCGATGAGAGAACAGGAGAGAGTCGTTTCTCTGGCAGCCCTGGGGGGAACACACTGGTCTTCTGAGTGTAAGGATCCCTACAATGGACTAAAAAACGAGGGAGGGGAGGGAGGAGGCGGTGGAAGGAGGGAGGAGGGAGAGTCTAAACACACACACACATACACACACACACACACACGCACACATTCACCCCTTCACCCCATTCACCCACCTCCCTATTTCAAAACACCACTCTCCAGAGTAGTGTCTGATTTTGTGCGTAAAAATGGGGAAAAAAACAGCACAATTAGTGAATCTAGTTAAAATAAATAAATAAATAAATAAATAAGGTATTTGAAACACCCCATACACTCTCTCTCTCTCACGCACACTCACATGTGAAACGTTATTGTTATTGTTTACAGAAATAAACAGTTTATTCAACATTACCAGACTTGATTAGGATTTGTGGAGTGCCAAATTAGCAGGGGGCATAAATAAGGCATAAAGTGCCCTTTGAAGCGCGTGCACTGTATTCAGTTGCCCTGAATGGTTCCTCGGCCGTAATTACATCATTGTCGTATAGCGCGCGCTGCCCCAATAATCCTTTTAAGGTCGGGAGGCGTCACTTTGGCCCCTAATTGATTTATTAGTGGAGGCTGGAACGTTCCCAGTCCTTCTTGACACTCTGTGAGCTCGTGTGAAAGCAAGTGTAGGGTAGGTTCAACAGGCTGAATACACAAGTGCAATATATATACATTATACATATATATATATGGACAAAAATATTGTTAATTTATAAACCCTTACCACAAGTGCAGAACAATCCTAATGCTTTAGCATACCAGAACAATGCCATGCTGCTCTTTTATTAACTTTGGGAAAGGACCTTTACTATTCCAACACGACTGTGTTTAATGAGTTTGGTGTGGAAGAACTCAACCGGCCGCACACACAGCCTTGTGACCTCAACCCCATCAAGAGCACCTCTGGGATGAACTGGAACGGAGATTGCGAGCCAGGCCGTTCATCAGTGCCTGACCTCATAAATGCTCTACAGAATGAATGGACACGAATTCCCACAGAAACACTCGAACATCTTGAGTGAAAGCAATTATAGCTGCAAAAGGGGGACAGATTCCATATTGAAGTGTATGTATTTGTATATATGTATATACAATAATAGATATTTCCATAAACTAAAGTGTATTAAAAGTGAAGTGGATTAATCAATTATATATTATTTTTGATCTATTTGTTATCTATTTTTATTCATCCATTCATTGTCTGTACCGCTTGTCCCGTTTAGAGTTGTTGGGGACCCAGAGTCAATCCCAGAGAGCTCAGGGCACAAGAACATCGGAAACTTGGTTGGGAGGGCGGGT
>JAQQZS010000011.1:1941300-1958272 GCA_030068045.1 Platyallabes tihoni
CACTCTTATAACTCACTTTCAGTCACCTTTTATATCTCATGAGTGGATCTAGAGTCTAGTCATGGAACACTGGGTGTAATTCAGGAATACATGCTGGACAGTATTTCACAGTGCACAGTGCAAACACACACATACACACACACTGGATGTGTACGTGTGTATGTGCACACATACACACATACACACATACACACACACACACACACACACACATACACATTCACACATCCAGTCATACACATTGGAAACACTAATCAGCCCAATCCACTGTACCCCTCCTCCCACCCTTTCCTATACATGTATGTGCATGCTCTCTGAGGTCTCTATTATATACATATATATATATTTTTTTCTTTCATGTATGTGTGTGTGTGTGTGTGTGTTTGCCTGGTGAACTGTAACATACTGTCCAGCGTGTATTCCTGAATTACACCCAGTCTTCCATGACTAGACTCCAGATCCATTCACGTGATATAAAAGGTTGATGCAAGTGAGTTATAAGAGTTTAAGTACCCTTGACATAGCCTAAATCATCATCATCATCATCATCATCATCACTACATACTCATGTTTCCTCTGTAGTATTCTTTCCCTCTTCAGCGGCACGTGCGCGGTTTGATTTGTGTCCAGATTTCACTCGGTGCTCTGCTGCTTGCACGTGGAGGTGTGGTGATAAATTGAATCCTCGGAGCCTAAAACGAGTGGGGTTAAGAGTCCCCGAGAGACAGATCTGAGAGGGGGATAGTGCTTGAAATAAACAGTTTCTCTCATCCCTCACTCAGCTATGCAGTGCATGTGCTTCTCGTTGTCTGCTCCACCATTAGCATCCGGGGCCTCACTTTCCTGCCAGGAGATAATTTTTTCTCTCAAACGGTCAGTCATCAGGGGTGAGGAACCGATCAGCCTAAAGCACATACTCTGTCAGACTCATCAGTAGGAAAAAGCCACAGGTTGTTGAATATGTTCAGTAAATGTTGAGAAATATGTTGAGAAATATGGTGCTAAAAATTATGAAACTAGTTTATTCAATTTCATGAAATTCAACCTGTTTAAACTAGTCACTGTCTGGTGGGCTGACAATGGTACGAGACTGTGCTCTCCTAATCCTAATCTTCAGCTCAACCTAAACCTTGCACTGTATGATCACAATACACACACCAGTGTTGAGAGTTTGACATCACTCTGTAGAATGACAATCCATCCATCCATCTAGGAACCACTGTAGTCCGACTGGGGACCGTGGAGACCACTAGTGATTAACGTTGTATTTATTCCCATTTTTACAACCACAGTAGGACCACCAGTCAACATTCATTTGGGAACAACAATTAGCCTAATCTGCATGTCTTTGGACATGAATATGTTGGAGGAAACCGGAGTACCCCAGAGGAAACCCATCAAGCACGGGGAGAACATGCAAACTCCATGCACATGAGTTGTAAGGCGACAGTGCTAACCGCTAAGCCATTGTGTCACCATAGAATGAAATAGAGATAGATAAACCTTTCCAGGAAAAACGTGATACACAAAGACAAAACCGTGTCTGTCTGTATCCCTCCCCCTTACACATCTCTCCATCTGTATATATCCCTCTATACTAGTACACCAATTTTTTTTTACACCCCTCTGTCTCTCCCTCTCTCTCTCTCTCTCTGTGTCTCTGGTCCTCTTTGGCGTCCTTGAAAACCGCTGACATTCCGCTTGACAATGGTAGATTTCCTCCCTGCAGTTGCCCTCAGCTTCAGTCTCCGGGGCCTAGCATTAAAGCACACTGGATCAACAATCAGCCCTCCCAAATCCCACTGCCTGGCCTTTGTCGCAGTCTACTGAATGCGAATGCCCCATTAAAGCCTATTATCTGAAGCTTCTCTGTTGCCCTGCAGATCCCCTCCTAACCGCCCATCTGAAAAGAACTCTCTCTCCAAAGCTTTGCTTGGGCCGGCTAATCAGGTACAAACATTAGCATACACATATTATTTCCCTGTTAAACTTACAGCATGTAACAGAATGTAGAATCAACCCCCAAAAAAAGAGAGAAGAGGGACTTTACGTGGCTTTCACAGACTCCGCAGAGCAGGACAACTTAACTCACATCGCTCTGTTGTTTTTTCTTTTTTTCCTTTTTCTTTAGTGCCACACTAGACACTAGTGATTAAGTGGGGCAACAGGGTTGTTATACAACACAACCTCAATTTTCCTCCTGCTGCTTTCCAAGACGACAGTTTTATAATCATCCGGGGTCAGATTTTTTTTTTACAGCATCCTTAGCTAAAGTCAAAGTACACAAATAAATGAGGAGAAAATGGAAGTCGTAAAACAAAGTAAGATAAGGCTCTGAGTCATGAGGACGTACTCACAGAAAAACAGCCTGACGTGCTCAACACTGCCTTTGGCCATTTATACTTTTATATAATCAGTTGAGAAAACAATATTATTGTTGTCCAGTATTAGGTTTCTGCACCGATAAGCTCTGTAACACCGATTGAGCCGAATCAGTGAGGGTGTTGGTCTTACAGATATCGACATGATGATATTACAGTTCTGGGGTTTATGGAACGTTAGAAAGTTGAGATGGGTGTCATTTCTAAGACACACACAAAAAAAAACAAACACTTGGAAATCTAATCAGTGGCCGTGTCCTTAAACATCTCAACATTGTGTATATCTTTAAAACATGTTCTCCAGAAATGTAAAAAATAATCCATCTCTCTTTAAAAGATATAAGCCGATGTTGCTTGCTGTAGATGTTGTGAAGTCATAGTGTAGCATGCTCACAGTGCACCTAGTGGTCAAAAATGATTACTGCAACAGGAACTTATAGAGGTCCAGTTGGGCAGGAATCATGATGCCCAGTGCTTTATTCTTTGTGGAAGTGGAACAGTTAGGCTACGTTCACATTTGCACCCTGAAGTGAATCAAATTAGTTTTTTCGATCTATTATTTAAACAGCTGTCTGAACTGTTTCTCAGATCAGATCAAAGTCACCTTCATATGTGGTCCTAGATCTCATACATATCCGATCCGAGGTCATGTGACTTGAATAAGAACATGCAGATGTTTGGAATTCATGTGACTTTTTTGCTTCTGTGCATCTATAGGGTGCTCGCTGATGTCATCAGTCAGCGCCGGCAGCACATGGATTTCATAGCAGCGTTGGCAACAGCTGCTGAAACAGCTAAAGTGAGGCATCTGGCTTTCTTTTATCTCCCGGACCTCAACAAATACAGCTGACTAACCGCTCGCCAACCTCCAAGGCCAAACCCCAAGCGTGTTTTTGGTTAAAATCGCATCCATTGTTTGAAATGAATGAGCGCTCACACAAATATGACGTTGTTTTGTAACACATGGCGCGAGCAAAGACGTATCGATGGGATCAGAGGACAGACGCGTCCACATTAGAGTCAAATAAAAGTCACTTGTAGTTTTGAATGTAAAACCGTCATGACGTGCAAATCCGATCTGACCAAAATAAATCAGAACTGAACAATGTGGCTCTTAATGTGAACGTAGCCTTAATGACAGGGTTGTAAAGGTCGACGTTTTAACCAAATTGGCCGAGGTTAAAAATACTCACCGCAAATAAAGATTTAGAATCACAAAACATTTCTGCAAACAAAGTGTCAGCGCAGACAGTTTAACTATTGTAAGTGCTATTGTCAGAGTATCTCCCATTTCTATAGCTTCAGTTTTTTTGGGATAGTTTCAGGTCTTTGGGTGAAGGGTTTTTTTTGTTATTGTTGTTGTTTTGGGAATTTTCTTCCTAATTTAGTCATTTCAAAGGCTCACCCGTCTTGACGACTCTACCAACAAGGGAGGAAGAAGGGTATCATGCACTTCCTATGAGACCTGGGACACCATCGTACTTGAGCTATGATAAAGTTAGAAAGGTGGGTGTGGCACCCTGAGGGCGGAGCTTCGATCTTCGAAAAAGTGTCAAATGATGGAAAAGACATCATTCTAATGCTCTGTGAATTTCATCTGCAGGAACATCTACAGTCTCAGGAAAGTAAAAAAAATAAAATCAGTAACCCAGGAGAGAATATATTTTAATTCCTAATCTAATAACTTCTAAGACTTCTAAGAGGCCAACAAGTAACAAATGCAGTAATGATTTTTATCTATGCAAGATTAAGAATGTGCTTATCTAAGAAATACATTTAAAGCTTGTTTAAAACCCTTGAAACACAAATGGCACCGATCCGAGCTGGCAACACAGCACAGGTCAATAAAAACAGCACAGACGATAAAAAGAAAGAAAGAAAGAAAGAAATATATATATATAGTCATATGGAACCCTTGCCGGTGTGTGTTAATGGTGAGGCCTCAGACTTTAAATGTCAGGAAGAATAAAACTTATCATTACTTTTATAATGTGTGAATTTTACCGCTACTGGAATATGGGAATAAAGTTGGAAAAATGTAGAACTCTCAAAATGAGCACATTATTATCATTAATATAATTATTTGGTCATAGAAACAATCAAAAATATCAATAAAAACATGATCATGTGTGCTATTTCTTTGCCCATGTGACCCATTTTTTTGCTAAGTCATATCTGTATAGTCCTGAATAGAGGATAAAGCGGTATAGAAGATGAATGAATGAATGAATGAATGAATGAATGAATATCTGTATAGTTGGCTAAAAGGAACTTAAATTCAGTACAACATATTGCTGCCTATTTTGTGCTGAAGAAAAGGACACGTCACTCTATATTGCACAATCCTGAGCCCTATATATGTGATTATAAAAAATAAATAAAAAAACAGCAAAACATAAATAATGGCTAAAAATTGTATTTTATAACGGACATGAACCTTGAACAGGTGTGCATGATTTGAAAAAAATTAAAGCAAATTGACATGAAATTGAATGCTTCATTGCCTTCTGAAGTTTACATTCATCATCATCATCCCTCCTTTTTTTTTCTTTTATGTGGACTGGCAACAAATCAGCAGTGACATTCCCGCTGTCCTCTCTTCATCTGCTTTCATCTGATTACGTTAAGTGATATGTCGGATAGCCCGTGGCACCTTCGGGCTGTCCTTTGAAATCATTTGAAAGTATTGATACGTGCATGCCTATGCTAATGGCCTAGCTGGCTGAGTGCTTGTGATATGGAGGACAGCGTTGTGAATAATTAGCCAGCGCGAGCAGGCGCTGAGTGTCCCGGGTTCAGAGCGTGTGAATGCGAGGTGGAGCTGGTCGCTCATTAACTGAAACACTCGGTCCTGGCCTATTGTCTCTTGTTTGTGTTAATTATTACCTGGGCCTGGGACTGACAATAGCAGTGATGGAAAGACCTACATTGTAATGCAAGTTGCCCTCTGCTGCCAAAATACAGGCCCAAGAAAGTCATCCAACACCCAGCTGTTTTTACAGAGATAGATATCACAGCACCCACTGTTTTCCCTGGGTTTGTCTCCCTTTCTCTTTCCTCTTTCGGAAAGAAGAGCACTCTGCGTGAACTCTGTGCTTTTGATTAATCGGACAGAGTTTATGACTGATCTCTTAAACCAGGACCATATGTGTGAATCGGGATTTTTAGGAAGCAAAACTAAACAAACTTAAAAAAAAAAAAAAAAACTATTAGTGAACATCTGTGCAAATCATGACTGTTAAACCACTGAGGTTAAAATTGCACCTCGTATTAAGTTAAAATAAAATAAAACAATTTGGCTTGACAATATTAAAGACAAAATGAGCAACTCGGTATTAATCAGAAGCAAGAATGTGAAATGAGGAATTTAAGGGAACCGTTCTACCCCCATCTTAATCTACAAGGCTTTTCACTAATCTAGTGTGTGTGTGTGTGTGTGTTTTAGGGGGATGGGGAGTGTGGTTAATGATTATTTGAAGTCTTGGCTCTGTGAGAGTGAGTTAGATTAATGTACCATCTCATTAAGACAGCATGCCATTGTTCCAGTGCTTTAGTTTGTCTTTATTAGCATCACTTCAGTCATATGCCCAGAGAGACCGAGCGACAGGGTGCAGGACGGCGCTGGCACTGATCCACGAATCGTCACAGATGCATGTTTTGTTTTTTCTTTCCTGCTGGATGTAGGATAAAACTAATGATCGATCTGTCGTTAAAGACATAAAGTTGTGGTGCTGAGTTTTTATTTATTTGGTTAATCGAAGCACAGTGGATGCTCGGGGAACGATATCTGGCGAAGGTCTCTAACTCGATAAGAGGGAATAATGGCCAGAGCTCTGGACAAAAGCTTCATAAGTTCAAGCACAACCAAGTGAAGCCATTCTATAGATATTATCCAACAAAACAGGGCTCGTCCTAGTGATTGTGAACAAAAGAGAAATGTTAACTTGTGTAGATGTTCTGTAAGATCTCCACAGACTGGAACTGTGTTTGGGCGTTTGTCGATTATCATGCATGTTTTTCGGGAAAACCAGGCATCCAGGCAATAACCTCAAATCCACTGTTTATGTTCATAAAGCGAGCTCTGAAGGGATCAGGACACAAAGAAAGGAAGAGGAGAAACAAAACAAAGAGAGAATTATCTGTAACTAGATCTTCACTTCGCCAGAATCTGCCCTTTTGAGGCTTTCCGTGGTACATGGGTTAGCACTCTTCTCTTTGCGGAGCATTTATTAAAACTTCAAGATGCTTCTTTATCTAGAATCGGAGATAAGATCAGAGCTGAGCCGCTGGATGGCCTCCTTTTGGATGGTGCGCCAGACGGAATCGACGCCTTTCCATTTTAATCAGTTTTCAGAAATTCCTAATATTACCCTTTGAGCTGGGGTGAAATCAAATCCAGCACTTCTCACCAACCCGCCATCTTCTCACTTGTTCATTAAGAAGGTGTCTTATGAAGACATTAAGCCTGTGTTTGACAACGTCAGCCCGGCTTTTGTTTGTGTCGAGGCCGGGCGTTGGAAAGTTCAAAGGGTCAGAGGGCCTGGCTTAAATTAAAGGGTCTTCAGAGTTCTTCTTCAGGTTTCCCTGCTGTGAAGGATCTCTAGAGGTTATTCAGGGGGATCAGCTCCAAGTCCCCCCCCCCACCCCCCCCATCCCCTGAGCTTATTAGATCAGGCCGTGCCAGAATGAAGGAGTTGGAGGCTGCATTGTTTGGCCTGATTAAGAGCTTCTCATACTTTCAGAAGGCTAAAGCGAAGAGTTGAGCCTGGCTCTCGGCTCTCAGCTCCCGGCTCTTCCTCCTCTTTCCTCATGTGATACTTATTGTGGGACACAGTGTAGGGGTTCTTCCTTAGCACCACTTCAGAAAGTTCAAAATATTGGCCTCCATGAAGTCCCCCCCCCCCCCAAACAATGGGATGAGGTGAGATTAGAGCACCGGAGGTTTAGCTCCGTTGTGGTTCTCGGAGATCAATACTGATCTTAAGTACAATCAGAAGGTGGAAAAAACAAGCCATTGTACTTTGTTACTATAATTACGTATCACTGAAATGGAATGCGCCGACTTAATTACATTTCAAAGAAGAAAAAAAAAAACATACTCCTTAATCCTCAGATAGGTTTAGACATGCAAATTGCTCGTTACAAATCTTCCTATCTCTCTTCTGCTGTCATTCAGCCACTCACTGTATGCTATAGTATATCAGTCGTAACAATTCATTACCTGTTCTGATCTTCTCCTGTTACATACTGTAAAGTTCTTAGCATTATCGCTATCTGTGTCTGTCTGAGGATAATGAGGATAAAAAGGTTCACTGTGCTGGAATAAACAAAGATTTGCATACAGAAATATCAGTTTAAAGGTATTTTGAGGAATGGTTTGCTAAGTGTTTAACTAAATTAGCCCATTTTTCTTCGCTTGTCGGGTTAGACTAGCATTGATTAGATATGCAGTAGATAGGCTGCAAGTCAAAATCTTTAACGATATATTGGTTAGCAAACTACGCTATGGATTTTTATCAGCAATCTTACAGAGACAGAACGAACAAAATGATCTTCTAACAGCATCAGGCATCAGCATCAGGTTTTACTATTCATCATCTTTAAATTATCAGTCAATATTTGGCTGTTAACTTTTACTTCAATTAAGATTTCGACACGCTATCTGTTAGGGAATGGAATCACCAGGGACCGGCCGATACAATATTATCACGATACCTACTATAGTCGCCGATTCTGTTTGTATTGAGATTTTACGAATATCCCTATTCAATATCATTTTTTAAATTCTAAACGAACTTTTAACATACAATTAATTTGATTCTAAACTGCCTGCTTATGTGTGAATAGTTTAGCACACGCCACCTGTAGGATTATCAAGGAACAGCGACTTTTCGTCACTTGAAATGACAAAAAATTTGTCATATTTACAAATAAATAATTTGTAAAAAAAAATTTTTTATTATTCTTTAAACTTATTATTCCTTTTGCAAGATATTAAGTACTACTCGTGTCTTAGGAATAAGTTATCACCAGATACACATTAAAGTAAAAAAAGCAAAGAAAGCTCAAAGTTTGGCTACACGTATAATCGTAGACCTTCATAACAAGATCATAATCGTTGCTCATGTATTCATTTCACAAGCAAGCGTTATATTTGTTGAGCTAAAGATCATCTCTCACATTAGTCTGACAAGACAGATTTTTATTTCACATCCATTGAACTTAATTTTGAAAAAATGGAAAACTTTTAAAGTATGATGCCTCGATGTTTAAATGCCTTAAAGCATAAAGGCCTGTTCTTGGTATCAGCTCGACATGGGAGTGTAAGGTTAAACATTCACCAATACAGCGTGTCTGTAAATAATAAGTTATACATGTGAATGTGCACATTTTGTTGCTATGACTTTCTTTTTATTTTATTTTTTTATGATCTAACCCAAGTCTAAAATGAGGCAATTTATCCAATGAGCAAACATCTTCAACACCGAGACGATTGAAGTCGTTGTAAAATAGTTTTTCAACATTTCACCCAACAGTAAATGTTTCATCAGGGTTTCTTTAATAGGTTGTGTTCACTTGCTGTCCCTGGTGAGTGTGGGGTGTCCACATCTGTGCTTCATTAGCACAACAATACGAGCCCGGCACCTCCTGCATTAATGAGTGCTCCTCAGCACAATGCAGCCCTGCGAATTATCACCGGCTCCTGCAGAAAGCTCATTCAGTCCGATGGCAGCTCCTGTCCTCCGTTCACTCCAAACTCAATGACATCGAATTAGAGTCGGAAAACCATCACCTTCCACGTACAACCCATGTCATTTCCGCAGACGCTCTTCCACCGAGACGGACGGAGCAGGAACCTTCCAGACTCGAGCCATTGTGTTCAGTATGGACTCAGCTGCGACCATGCCTGACTTTTAAGTTAAATTATGTTAGCAAACAAAATTCTCACACACATACAGTAGGTTCTCCGCCGGTTCTTTGACCGTGTGAGAGTTTTCAGACCTGAATGTCTTAAAATACTCCTAGGTATTACATGGTGTATGAGATATGGCGCCATTAAGTACCTCCATCCTGGATCCTGAAGGTGCTGAGTGTTGGGTGACTGCGTGACACTTGGCCCCTTGAGTTCAGAACAAGGTGCTAATGTTCTTCAGCAACAAAACAATGATTCACGACCACGCCACATGAACGGCCAATTAATGCACTTGGACGCCAGTGTTTATTGCTCTTTCCTAAATGAACTGGGGCCTCTCGCTGCTATAGGGATCTCCCTCTCCCCTACACACCCCCCTCCTCCTCCCCGCCAGCAGTAAAATGAAAACCAGGGAAGGCTTGAAGGTTTGCTGATGTGCAGAATGCGTTCTGTGTGGTCTGGATCTAGGTGGAGTGCGAGAGAGAGAGAGAGAGAGAGAGAGAAGGGGGAGCCACAAGGAACATCAGACTTTACAGGCTTCAGTAATCGCTAGGCGTTAAACTGAACAATTAGGCTCTGACTATGTTGTCGCCGGTTTTATGGCGCTACTTTGGCTGGCTGTAACTTGGACTTCATGGCTTAGATTGTGTCCTTCTTTCTGCGCCCTGTGTCCTATATTTACATTTACAGCATTGCATTTTTATCTCATTATACATCCAAGCAGTCGAGGGTTAAGGGCCTTGCTCAGGGGCCCGACGGCAACGGAACCGTAGTCCAGTGAGCTCCCCCTTTATCCCCTCAGGGTCACGTTCGCTCTGTGGTCATGCCCGAGGTTTGCTAAACGTACGGAGGGAAGGCAAATTGCAGGTATGAATATGCACTAAGGAGCTTAGCGCACCGTAACTGACTATAAGCATGTTTAATGAAACATATCCGTGTGCTCAGAGGGGGGGAGTGAAGCATGTCACTGAGCGGTGTGTCAGGTGAGTATGGAAGCTCGAGTAACAAGCCTGAGGCCGAGTCAGTCAGGCTTAAGCAGCGTGCGCAAGTACGAGACTGACAGGGTCGTGGGTTCGACACTACACCCGTGAAGGAAGGATCCAGAGTGTGTATTGAATTCAGGAGAAACACTCAGTAGGACCTGGTTTACTTGCAAATATAAGAATGAATGTATATTTGGATGGTATTTTGGATGGATCTTATGATTGGTTAATATTTCAGAATATTCTATAAATTAGGTCTTGTTGAAAATGTATTGAAGAGATCTGGAGATCAAGTGCTGGTGGTGTTGCAAAGTTGAAAAAGAAACAAAATAAAAAAGATATTTGAGTCTCAGTTTTCTTTCGTACACATCAAGCCTGTATTCGATTGTCATGAGAAAGAATAGAATAATGAATGCTTAAACACGAAGAAAAAACGTGCGACAGGTGGTCAGGCGTGTCCAGGTGAGTGCTTCCTGGAGTAGGTCAGAGGTTACGAGTGTACAGACGAACAGCCCCCACAATCTTCCTCCTCTTCCTCTGCGTGAACCTCGGCCCCGTGACTGACAGAAGGTGAGAGGGTCTTGTGGGATGGATCTGAAGGTACGGCAGCTGCGCACAGACCCCCGGGGGCCTCTGGAAGGTGTTTGCAGCCGGATGCGGATCCTCTTGTCTGACACTAAATAAAAAAAAAAAGAAGAAGGAGAAGAAGAAGAAGAAGAAAAAAAAGGATGTTCTATCCCAACGCTTGGATGGTGGTGGTGTTGAGGGGGGCAGTGAAGTGTTTCCTGTGAAAAGAGAATGCATGCATTGTGCAAAAACAAATCTGGTAGTCGGGGCAGCTGGTGGCGAGTCGACGCCGCAGTCGGCGGAGGAAGCCGGAGTGAGAAATGAAACATGGTGGAACATAATGATGTGTGAAAACAATCCATGCTAGAATGACGGGAAGCGACGCAAAGTGGTGTGTTTTCCAATAACAGCACGGTCCAAAGTATGCACTTAGACTAACAGCACAGCAGTTTGTCAATGAAGACTACAAAGCATAAAGGAAACTGATTAATGATTGTTGGAAAGCGCTGATCATGTGAATGAGCTGTCACTATAGAGACGTCATAGTACTAGAACAAGTGGAGTACCTTTAGTGCCATGCTGTAAAAATTAATCCCCATGTTCTGATACACGTATATAAAGGGACCTCGTATCCGTGTTGTTTTCATTTCGGTTGTTTGCTTTATTGTCGAGAGTTATCCCAGCACTTATTTCACTTATAACCATCAAGGTAGAAAGATTTCTCAGTCCACTGAAGCCACGATTGGACTTCCTGTCTGATTTGGGTCTGAACTGGAACTGGAGCGAGGTCAGGACTGTACGAGGTCAGGACTGTACGCGGGATTTAGCAAAAACTCCAAGCGCGAGTTCCTGTAATGTGCAAGTGGTGTTGGTGAATGATTGTGTTTACAGTTCTCATGGACGAAGTTGAAGTTGGTGAAAAGTTATCCGTTGATTTTCAAGGATCAGGTGTTCAAATCAAATGTTTTAAGTGTGCTTTAAATCTTCTGTAAATGTCAATCACTTTTACGGCTTCAATTAATATACGTTTTCAAAACGAACCAGGATAATGCTTGGTTTATGTTTCTTTGCTAGGCCTCTACCTTCTTTAATTGTTGCCCAATTTTTTTACACTCTTACAACACCTTTAAAGCCGACCCCGGGCTTAAAAAAAAGTCGGCCATGTTGAGCGTTGCTCATAAATTCTTCATGTGATAGATGATGACATCATTACAAAATATTTCCATTTCATGTTTTTGACGATACTGATGTAATTTCGTACTTTGTTTCGAGTGAAGGATGATGCTGACGTTCTATGACTGAACAATTGTAGTGAATATAGCTAGTGGAACCAGTGGAATGAATTTCTGTGACTGAGTTTATCAGAGACTGACTTGTTCACATTCCAGAGATAATTAATTGTACTAAGTGATAAGACTCAGGGTAGGCAGTGTAAAGTACTGTGTAAAATAATTAGCAGATTGATTTAAATGATTAAAAGATAATTGATTCGTCTGAGTGTGAGAATATGACAGTATTTAGCAATAAACAGACCCTGGGTTCAGGCTGAGTGTTCACTCTTTCTTAATATCTCACCAAATCCTCATTCAGTATTCCACAAAGAAGATTGTGCACTATTTGGACATTTCCGCACTGGTCATATCACAGGAACCGGATATTATACAGGGTCAGGGGTCGCTCAGTGGTTAGGGCATTGGACTACGGTTTGAAGGATCCCAGGTTCAAATCCCATGACCACTGTTGGGCCCTTGAGCAAGGCCCTTAATCCTAAAACTGCTCAGATGTATAATAGGATAAAAATGTAAGTCGCTCCGGATAAGGGCATTCGCCAAATCCCTAAACGTTACCAGAATGTAAAAATATGTACAACTTAAATCACTCAAAATGCAACTTAGTACCTGATTTGATGTGACAGGTCACACCATGATGATCACTTCAACACACACATTACTATATATTAGGCCTTGAACAGCATCTACATCTTACACACACACACACACGTCCTTATACAGTAAATAAATGTTTTTTTTTAGTTTTTTAGGAAGAGGGAGGAAAAAGAAGAAAGGAGAAAAGCGTCACTAAATAATAAGCCGCGCTCAGCGTCTCCGTTTCTGCACCGGCTGTTTTCTTCCTTGTCATCAGATTCAGTGTTTACTTGTGGTTCAGTTCTTTTAATTTTATTTAACTCGAGTTTCTCCCTCTCATTGTGGTAGATCTGCCAGAGCCAAATAAAGCAAAATGATCCGAGGGAAGCTTTAGGCTTTTGGTAGTAACCATCAGCGACCACTAGATGCTGGATGAAAGAGCTGGATTTGTTTTATACTGTATGTGTTACGGAACACGGTTCAGGATTCAGCAGTGATGACGGATTATCCAGAGAAACTGAGAATAAATAAATGGAATGACTCAATACCTTTTTTTATGCAAGAAGCTAAAAAAAAGTGATTTTTATCCTTTTTTCACGTTTGTCTTCATCACTAATGTACACTTACGCGCTCTGCCATAATTCAACTAGTTATTTTTAAGATCCTGTCTAAGCCTGAGTAATATATACGCTGGCATTTTTATTTCTTTATCCAGAGTAAGTGATTTTGAGTGAAGCGTACTTCCAGGGTTTGTTTTTTGTTGTCTTAGTGAGTCACAGAACTATCTGGCTCGCGAGCTGCAGCAGGTTCCTGACCCCTGATCTAGCCGGTGATAGAGCATCTGATTGCTCCATTGCGGGCCGTGATCTCGGTTTAGAGTTCGCTTCTGCGTGCCACGTGTATGCGATCTTAGTCTAGCCTGTACTTCTGCAAGCCACATGTCCTCCTTTGTATCGTTTCACACACGCGTGGCCCAGTAAGTGCTTCCAGGCTTTTATGCAATGCGCTGTGACGCAGATTTTTGGTCAAACTTCGCGTTCTGCTCCCGCCCAGGCGAAAGCGAGCTAAGGCACTAAAAAAAGAAAAAAAGAAGAAAAAAAAAAAGCTGCAGCACCACCAATTACATCAATTATATGTAATCATGCTTATTAATTATCTGTGAAATAGCTCTGGACTGGCATCGCGGGATGGACCATGTCACGTTGTTTGGGTTGCGCGGTTCCAGAACGGCCATGTCTTGCAAAACTCTTCTGGAGTAAGTGATGGCAGCTGGCGTAATCTGTAGCCTCCTGTTGACAAACAAATGAGGGGGAAGTGAGAGAGAGAGAGAGAGAGAGAAAGGGGACGAGGTTCCTGTCAAATGATATAATGCAGATTTGTTTCACCAGACTAGCTTTAAAGTGATACGATATCCACCACTAAGTGTATAAGGATGGTCTTCCTAAAACTTTGTCCTTCTGCTCCACATCCTCCATACTCCACACACACCACCGTCCTCGGGCTGAATGAATGAACAACACAGAGGACACCTGAGCGACTGCGGGAGAGAACATAGGAACATACACGGTGAACTGAATGAGTAAATGGGGGAGGGAGGGAGGGAGGGAGGGAGGAAGAGAGCACCGGTAGTGACAGAGCGCCAGGTGGGGGCCCTTTCAGCTCAAACTGACCTTGAAGGCAGCTGATTAAATTCTCACTTCCTCTCCGTGGGTTGCTTATGCGCAGCGCGGGCAGCAGAAGTTTATCCTGCTCACACCTCATTCTACTCGGCCGTGCTCTTTGCAGCCGGCGTGCTTTTTCTTCCACCTTCACTCACATGGGCGCGGCGTCAGATAGACACGCGCTCACCTAGGCGGGAGATGAAGAAGCGGTCACGTAGAGTCAGAAAGGGTAATTAGGGAAAGGAGGTGAAACATGCTGAAGCAAGCTGGGAAGTAAGAAATACTGAATGAATATTAGTGCTTAAAAAATGTTAACTAGCGATGTTGGAATAAAGAAATTGGTTAGAGGTAACAGATTATGCAGGTTTATAATAACTCAAACATTACAATCGCGTAAAAAAAGGTAGTAGAGGGTTTGGCAACCCACCAACATCAGGGCTCGAACCCAGATCCTCACATCTTAAAAGAGGATCGCAACTAACTAGAGCCTTAACCACCCGAGCCACCACTCCCACATCTTACATTTTTAATGTATTCTTGTTATAATAGTTTCCCCTTGAAGGCAGCGCGAGTACACAACTTTAGTTTTATCCAAAATTCCATCTAGAAGCTTTTTATAATGGAACTTGCCGTTCAGCTCACCTGGTGATGTTTCCTCAGTCGTCCTTTTATCCGCACCAAACGTGCCGTTATCACAGCATCAGCAAGAGGGTAACCGTGCTGCGATTATGGGAAGCCATTAGGGTCAAACGTGGTCATGTGACTAATTTGCATTAAAAAATAGTAACATGTTAAAGATTGACACAGACCATACATGGTTCTCAAAATGTATATCATTATACATCACAGAAGAATGTAGGAATGTAAGAATGTAGGTTAAAATGAAGAGCAAAAAATAATAATAAAGTCGGTAAAGCAAGTAAAATGTGTTGTATAAACATTGAAATAACTGAACACAGACAAGTCTGATCCTGTGCACACTCCCATCTCTGGCAGATGCTAATGAATATTCATATATATGTAAATGCAATGGTCATGTGACAAGATGTCAAAACAAACAAGACGTCAGAAATCAAAACAAGTGAATATTTTTCTTAGGGGTTTCCTTAAAAAGCTTGCGTCTTTTACGCGAGTTGGCTCTGTGTCCGCCATGATGGTTGTTTGGTGAAAATTATAATGAGGTTTAGGCGGTTGGGCCTAATTAGCATACTAAAAGTACAGGCTGCACAAAATACAATGTTTTTCGTTGAGGACAATAACGGTATCAATCATAATTTTTATGAATATTATTCTTATTTATTGTTTATAGTCTAAATCAAGTTTTAAAATTCCTGGATTAATCACACGCGTTAATATTGACAGCCCTAATGAATATTAAAATAAAAAGATCCTTTCGTGTTTCAGTATTTCACAGAGAGTTATCTATCACCTCTGTCAAAATCCTACAGGTCTGTTTAAGGCTATAATTTTTCCACAGGAGGTGCCCTAACACTAGCCTGTGTCTGAATTGTCTGAATTGACTACTGAGTGTTAGGCGAAGGAGGTCCATCCCAGTGGCACAGACTCCCAGGCACCATTGAGTCCTCTTAAATTTATTGGCCTCATTTACAAACCGCAAGCTCCGCGTCTAGCTGCCTGTGACTGAGGCCCCTCCGTCTAAAGCCTTGGCAGTGAAACTGTAATGTAACAGACGCTGAGCATCAGCAAGAGGCAGACGAACGGAACCCAGTTACCGACTCCTTTACTACGGCGGAGGTGTACAGAACAGGCCTGACGTGGCCTCCGGGGCCCCTGGGTCGAAGCCCAAAGGGGGCCGAAAGGCAGACGACCAGGCTACACTAGGAGGAAATGGCCCCCTGCTAACTAAGTGCTCCCTGACAGACTGGCAATAAAATGACGCTCACACCAAGCTCAGTCATGGTCAGGAATAAACTAAATGGAAGTGGGTTACATACACACACACACACACACACACACACAGGAGACAGCCTGAGGATTTGATAAATGAAGCGTAGGCTTAAGGTTGATTTAGTGATGTTGGTCAGTTTGTGACAGCTGGAAATGGGCCGTATTTGGAATCGGTTTACTCGGCTATTGGGTGATTAAGTCCATGAAGGGCTGCCGTAAACAACGTAAATGACCCCTGTCTGTAAACCGATACGCTATAACCTTTGAGCGGTTCGGTTTGAAACTTTTATAGCCTCAGAATATCGTGCAGCGTTTCACTCTTTCACTCGTCACTTTATCCTGGTCAGGGTCACGGTCCAGAATCTGTGAATATCAGGAACACTGGGGGTTAAATTTCCAGGGACTGAACTCACAACACACACTAAAATGGACACCTTCCTATTTTAGTCTTCTTGTAATTTCGCCCTTTTTATTTTTGCACATTCTTGATCTGGCTGCTAAAAATACTTTACTTCATTGAACCGCATTACAGCTGCCGTATTAATGCAGAATATCACGTGTACCCTCGTCACATTTATTATCAACTAGCGTCAGTACGCGTCGCTGAAGGTTAAAGTGTTTGTAGAAATAGTTAAAAGGTTAAAGCTAATAATAATCTGATGAGCTTTAATGTAATCAGTGATATTATTATTAT
>JAQQZS010000011.1:1971436-2000850 GCA_030068045.1 Platyallabes tihoni
TTCAACCTCAAATAATAATAATAATAATAATAATAATAATAATAATATCACTGATTACATTAAAGATCAGCAGATTATTATTAGCTATTATGTGTGTGTGTGTGTGTGTGTGTGTGTGTGTGTATTTGCTTGGGTAGTACTATTTTGAACTATATTGTCATATTATCTATTATCTATTATCTATCTATTGTGATCTATCTATTGTGATTTTGATGATAACCACTCAGTGATCGTAAATCCAGAAGGAGAAAATATCCGTCCATGGCGTATGAAAGCTCTCTGAGATTTATTCGTGATCAAAGATTTTTTTTTTTTAAGCTCCAGGCCTCTAAAACGCGTGGTACGCTGACACGCTAAACCCAAAGTACAGAATAAATACAGCCTTCCTGATTATTCTTGACATGGAAGGAGGTTAATATGAGCTACTTAATGCAGCAATAATAGGAAATTTAGAACCTTAAATACTAGAACCAGATGTTAAATTACATATGTTTAAAAATAAATGAACATATTTTAATAGGATGGGGTTTGGAAAGGCCGCGTAATGACAGGAAGTGAAATCTCATAACTGCAGCGCTCGGATGGAGGACCTCAGACCATGCTGTCGGAAGTGTCTCCAAAACCGAGCTCAAAAAATACCAAAATAAAAAATTAAATAAATAAAAATCCCTGGTCAGAAATACTATATCACGTTACTGAAACATTGTTTTTTAACCAAATTGAGGACATGCACGAAGGTTTAAAACAACAAAAAAAAAAAGAGCAGAAATACAGTAAGTACACAGTCGACTGAGAAAACTTTCCCCCGTTCTAGACGAGCCTGATGTTTCATACGGTGTGATCATTTTCGTCAGCTCATGTACAAGTATTTAGTTTATTTGCAGGCATTTTAAGAGGATTTCTGGCCCACAAGTGAGACTTTATTCAGCCTGCACAAACAGCAGGTCTACACAGGTTGTGTTGATCCATTTACAGAAAGCATACTGTGTTTTAGGGACAAAGAGACTCAGAGGGATAAACCATGAGACCTCACAGGCTTAATTGCTCCTCAGCAGCGTAATAAACACTAATTATGTGCGAAAATGACATTTTGGGAATTGATTTATAAAGTAGAGCATTGTGACAAATCGGTTGTGATGGAGGTGAGGACAAAATGATGCGCTCTGTTCAGATCGGTGTGAGTAATCCAGGTGCTGGTAATCTCTCTCTTTCACAAACACACACACACACACACACATAAACCCGTAAACACAATTACAAGGGGTGTTCAAGTCAAACTGGGACTTTCTGGTAAATTTAGAAGACTTCATGCATCAGTACGGTGATGAGATTCTTAGCCAAAACATCTGAACGGTGCGTAACATTTTAACGAAGGTCGTACGTCCATGAATGACAAGGTGACAAGGTGACTCGGAGCCCACTGCATGTTAACGTTCAGCGAGTGGAACGTCTGACCCCTGAAAATCAACAGTGCCAACTTATGGAAGAAAGAGACGAATCTGTCTGTGTGAACTATACACACACTCATTCACCAGCACCACTTGCATGTTATAGGAACTCGGCTGGGAGTTATTTCCACATCCCCCTTACAGTCCTGACCTCGCTCCAAGACATCTCCACATGTTGGGAAAAGACATTAAATGAGTTCCTGGGAGGCCGGCGTTTCCGATCATGTGACCAGCGTACTGAGAAAACTTTCTACCTAAAAACTTTCTCAGAATTGTTCTGTTAT
This sequence comes from Platyallabes tihoni, assembly GCA_030068045.1. Taxonomy (NCBI): domain Eukaryota; kingdom Metazoa; phylum Chordata; class Actinopteri; order Siluriformes; family Clariidae; genus Platyallabes; species Platyallabes tihoni. Next base: position 1,973,169 of record JAQQZS010000011.1, read on the forward strand.
TCTACACAATCAGAAGTCCCGGTTTGACTTGAATTATTGTTATGAGGCTAATTAATGCTAATTCCTGAGCTCAATAACTAAAAGATTTGGCCTTTTTATGGCTGTTGTTCTTGTTGTAGTTTTATTAAAAATCTTTAGTTTTTTTTTTTTTACTCATCCCCAGTCCAGATAAATATTCAGATATTCCTTTCCAAGTGCGGACCAAACATGCCTCAAATATACCCATATTAGTAAAAAAAACAAAAAAAGAAATAAATAAAAAGAATAAAAAGAAAAATTTTATATAAAATTTACAGATGGCCAAAAAAATCTACAAATGTTTTTTTAATCGTGTAATTGTTGTATTGTATTCTTATAATAGTGAACAGTAGATGAGTTTAATTATATTTTTAAGATACTTTCACTCATATGTGAAAATACACACAAACAAATGGACTCGCACACACACATGGTTCTAGTATAACTAGACACTTTTAATGACTGTGATCTAATCCCATCAAATTCCATCGTGAAACTGACTGCACGCTGCACAGGGGGAATAAATCGAGTCCATCGTCGCAGCACCAGCTGTCCTCTGGAGCAGCACTGAAAGGGGTGTAATGATGTCACCCTGGTAGCTGATGTTCTGAAGTGGTACAGCATGTGTTATCAAAAAAAAAGAGTTTTCCTCTGATGCCTGCTCTCCGGGACGCTATCAGCACGGACTCGTCGTTCCCCAGCCCTCTCGACTTCTGCTGCTTTATCAGACCTGCTGGGGAGAATGGGATAAGGGCGTGAGACGACCTGGCTCCTAATCCCGAGCAGGGGCTTCGGGCAACTGTATCACCAGGAGATAAAGACATCCGGGAAAGTGGAATGGAGGAGGAGGGTTAAGGAGAATGAGATGAATGAGTGATGAATGAGAGTAAAGTAGATTATATATTTTCAATGATCATTTGCAATTCTTATTTCCTTTTTAGGTCACAAACAGTCACTGCATATTATACTGTGAATGTTTGTGTATGTAACGAATAAAATGCTTAATTTGAATAATAATGCGACTTAATTATGTAATTACTGAACTATTAAAACAATTAACAGGAGCAAATATTTTGAATATAGTCAAATTGATCTAATATTTCTTAATTATAAACTTAGAATAAGTCTAGTATAAGATTGTTAGACCTGTTAATAATGTCAAGCTTAACATTTTCTTAGAATGTTGAGAGAATATTGTTAACGATTGTTGAAGTTAAAATTTTCTTTCTAGGAGAAAAAAAAAAAAAAGCTAAGCAATGATCCAACAGAACAGGACAAGTACAAATATCTACAATTAAGTTTTTCTTACATTTGTTTACAGAATTGTTTTTCAATATAAATTCTTAATAGATTTGTACACAGACACATTGAATAATCCATAGTCAAATCCTTAGCCTTTATGTTTGTTTTGTCTCTTGTTTGTGTGGTTTGCTTTCATAAGATCTTCACCCATTTGGTACCATTTGAAGGAATTCCAGTCAGTCCTTCTCCATTAGCATTACATCACGCTTTACACTTAACCTGTCTGATATATTGTCCATGACAAGAACACACCGCTGGATTCCACAAGAGAGAAAGAGAGAAAAAAAGGGGTTGAGAAGAATTCTAGGCCCTTAACCTTTGCAGAGATCTTTATGAATGACTGCAGGGTGACTGATTACAAGGTTGGAGCTCTGAGATGACCTAAAGGCCTGCATAGACCCATTGAAATCGAAGGAGGAGAGAGAGAGAGAGAGAGAGAGAGAGTGGAGGTCAGCGAGAAGGAGGCCAGATGAGCCGGGAAAGCGAGACTTATCACTCTGGCCTTCCCTAGCCAGATAAGCCGTGGTATGTCCTCTCACCTACCTCCCTGGAGCTGACCCTCAGGGGGAAGATAAGCCGGGGCTTTGATGCACAACAGGGCCGAGGACGTGGGCGGAGGGAATCGGAGATAGCGGAACGAGAAAGCAGGAGGACTTTTTTTTTGTTTTGTTTTTAGTTTTAGAAAGCGATCAGCGAATCATTTCTGAAGTGGTTCACAGGAGAACAGGATGCTTCTGCTCGATGTTCCTGAGGAGAGTGCTTAGCAACTGATCTGCATGTTGTGGTTTGTTTTGTTTTGACTAGCTAACGAAAGCTAAATAGCAAACAAATGCACACGGTGCAATGAGGAGAGGATTGAAAGATTAGGACAAGTCATCTGGAGGGGGGGGGGGGTCGAGTGGGTTAGATTTTTATTATTGTTTTAAACAGCACCAGCACCAACAGGCAGCCTGTCTGTCTCCATTTTGGCTGCTTAATTAGAAACACAACTGTAGTAGATATGCGCCGCCGCTGCTGCTGCCGCAGAGCTACAGACAGCCAGCGCTGATGCGAACCACACCATACTGGTGGGTGTACGGAGGAAAGCCGTATCTCTCAGAGCCAAAGTGTAGCCTTCACGCTGTCCAAAAGGAGTTACCGTGACCTGGCTCTCACCATGTCCCTACCAGTGATAGGACACTCTGTTTATCCGGCAATGTCATTTCTATGGCGAAGGAGAACACGACCCAGGCTCTTAGGGCTATTATCCCAGCAGTGGGGTAGGATGTTAGATAAACAGGTAGAGAGGAGGACCGAGGGGGCCGAAAAGAAGCAATTTAATTTAATGTGTTTCCTAACAAAGAGCACGTTCTTTTCCTCGTGCTTGCGTGTCAGCCTAAGACGTTTACCAAAATAAATAAGCACCGTTTCTGCTACCGTACTGAAACTTCTGGTTCGACATTCAGGCATCATTTCAGTTTCTGACTCCACAGTCGATATTACATTTGGGTCACGTTTGAGTTTATAGTTTAGAGTATATAGAGTTTAACAGCTAAGATTTTTAGGGTAGCTCTTAAAACTCTGAGCGTTTTAGCCATTTTTTGTTAATAAACAAATATACTGTAGGGCTCAGGATTGTGCAAGTGAGTGACATTTTTCAGCACAAAAATTTCTTTTTTTAGCACAATCTACTGTATGATGAACTAAATGTTATTTTATTTTTAATCAACTACATAAACATTTCTAAGCATTAAAAAAAAGGTGGTCACATGGGCAAAAGGGTGGCACAGTGGCTTAGTGGTTAGTACTGTCGCATTGCATCTCCAGGGTCTGGGTTTGAATCTCGTCTTAGGGTCTGCATGGAGTTTGCATGTTCTCCCCGTGCTTAGTGGGTTTCCTCCGGGTGCTCCAGTTTCCTCCCACAGCCAAAAGACATACCCATTAGGTTTATTGGTGTTCCCAAATTGCCCGTAGTGTGGATTGTCAACCCGTCCAGGGTGTAGCCCACCTCATGCCCTAAGTCTCCCGCGATAGGCTCCAGGTCCCCCGCGACCCTGAATACAGGGTAAAGCGGTATAGAAGATGAGACATAGGCAAAGAAATGGCAGAGTTACACATGATCATGTGTTTTTTATTGTTGTTTTTGTTTGTTTCTATGAATAAGTTATAAGAATAGTAATAATAATAATATGGTCATTTTGAGAGATGGAAATTTTTGCAATGATTTGATTCTCATATTCCAATAGTGCTAAAATGTACACCTTATTAAACCTTAGCAATATTCTATATATATAATCATCTTTTATCTATAATTCATTTATCTTCATTGACCTACACTGTTTTTGCCGGCACTGATCTTGATTTTTAAGGGTTATAAACATTGGATTGGTTTCTGAATCTTTGTTTGCAAATAAGTCCCATTTTCTGGAGGCCTAAAGAACCATTTAACCAGTTAATGTTTGTAAAAGCCTAAACAGTTTAATAGACAATGCTCCAACATGTGATTTATAATACATGTTGAAGAAAAATCCTGTTCTATGGGGGGGAATGTCTTGTTGATGTGTGGCCTAAGGATAATGGTTAGACTGGTTTGAGCTGACAGATAACTCAAATAACCGCTCTTTACAACCGTGGTGAGCAGAAAAGGCATGTTGTATCTCACGGCTAATGAACTGCAAGATTCTGTGAGCTCACCAGGTTCCTCTTCTGTTAGACAGGAACTGAAAGTCAAGACTACAAAGATCTGGAGAAAGACCTACCTGCATCATTTCAGAGTGTGTGTGAAAATCATCCCAGGATGTCTCTGAAATACTCCAACACCTAAAATGTGATGATTAAAGTCAATCATAATAACACTGTTTTCGCTATTCTGGTGAACGGTATTCTGATGAAAGTCTTATTTTCCCTTATGTTCCTAATAAAGTGGCCATGGTGTGTATTACATTATAAGACTGACCTATCATAACAAATGCTTTAATAATAAGCATGTTGATGTATAATATTCTTGCAGTAATATCACAACACTATCACAACACATCTGCATGAACACTCGCCTCCTTTCATAGAAGAACTGACCCGTTTCTGCCCCAGTGGTCATTGCCAGGGTGAATCAGTAACCCAGACAACACAACAGCCTGATGACACCAAACAAAAGTCTCGGACGACTGGTTTCAGTCAGGTGATTACCATGAGAAGTCGTCTCTCCGGGCGCACGCTGGTTATGCTGCTTTGGCTGCTTCGACATTATTGTCTCCTTTGGGAACGAACCTCTCTTGTAAAATTTTATGATGTCTATAGTGCGAAGAGAACAGCAGTGCAGACAGACATGCTAAAACTGCCAGGAATATATTATTGGTGACGCCAAGGCTTCCTCTGGAGCAACAGGAGATTTTATGACGTGTCGGTGCCAAGCATCGGCGTAATGAATTGTTAGCATTTAGGAGCTAATATGAAAGAATGTTTCCTTTTCCTTTACTTATACTCTTAATATTTTAGAGACTGCATCATGTAGTATTTTGACTAAATCTCTTTTAAACAGAGAGAATTACTGCACCTACACTGATCGACCATATATGACTTCAGAACTGCCTGATATTGTACGTAAAAATCCCGTCTGGTACCAACAACCGTGCCATGTTTAAAGTCACTTTTTCTTCTCCATTCTGAAGCTCAGTTTGAATTTAACAGATCGTCTAGACCGGTCTAAACACCTAAATGCATTTAGTGGCTTCCATGTGATTGGCTGAATAGATTCCATAAATAGATTTGCATTAAAGTGCAGTTGAACAGGTATTGTAAGTTGAAAGTACACAGTTTAAGCCTATGTATAATGTGGCTGTGCTATTTTATTTTAAGATATGTTTTTCTTATTTAAAAGAAAATCTGCAAAAAATAAGAATGTTAAGCTTTGAATCACAATAGGAAATACTTGTATTAGTTAATAATAATATTGATAGAAATATTCTAATTTAACTATTTTAATTGAAGACATTTTAATGATTCTTGAACAATATGAAAAATAATGAAAAATATGAGATATCTTCACTTGCTAAAACAAATGGTTTATTTATTTATTTATTTATATGTTTATTTATTTATTTATTTTGCAGAATTTTTTTTTTTTTACCTATTTTTTTAATGTAAATTCATTCCAACATTTATATATAAATTTCCACTAAACCTAGCATTACCCTGTGCATGAGACGTTTCATGTCCTGGAAGCACTCAAAGTCACCAAAATAAGCTTAAGAGGTTGGACGCATGTTAATACGAGCCTCTCGTTGTCCTTTTACCCCCCACCAAAAATAATCCTCCACCTCCTCCATCTCCTCACCACTCCATGGGTTCTGCTCGTCCCCTCTCTCTCTCGCCTCCACGGTCACCACCTTCACCCCCCTGGCAGGAAAAATAAACTTGACCCCTTCAGCTAGCAGGAGGTTCCTGGGGAGAGCCGAGAGTCGGGGAACAGAGAGAGAGTGGAGAGAGTGGAGAGCCCTGGGCAGTCACAATCTCTATCTCATATCCACTCCAAATCAGCCGAAGCATTCGGACACCCTGAAGTGACCTGTCGTTTATCTAGAGAAAGTCGTATATCAAGTAGATAATCAGATTGTGGGTCAGTGACTTTTATCTTGGAGAATTATTAGCGCAGAATCAACACAGCACCATTCACCGGGTGTTGTTAATCAAATTGGTGGAAATGACTAACAACTGTTATGAAGGATGTTATTTCAGTGATTATTTTCCTAAAAACAAAATTAAAAAGTCGAGATGTCGCAAATAAGGGAAAGGTTACAAAATGTAATATTTATCATGATGAAACTATTATTGAAAACACTTTTAAGCCTATTTCTAAACTTTCTAAATTAAGAATTTCTAGATTTACCTTTAAACGTAGTCTATTTGCACATCGTTTTGGTTCTCTCTGTAGAAATATATATATAATTATATAATTATCTCATAATGAGGAACATCAGATTGCTTAAACAAAGGGTTTATTTATTTATTTTCTTTCTTTTTTTTGCTGATTTTTTTCTTTTGACTTACTTCTTAACATAATTTCTGATAAATGGAAAATATTCAAATTTGGTAATATTCAAAATATTTGAGCTTGATGAGTTATTTTTTGTTTTTCTGCATCGTTGATTAAAAAAGGGGGGTTTATTTAATTAAAAAAAACTCAAAAGCAAGCACTAATATAAATCTTATTTATATTAAAGTTAATAATGTTAACTTTAATATAAATAAGATTTTAATTGAAAAAAAAAAAAACATGACGTGTCTGCTGTACAGTGTTTTTCCATCTGGAACTAAACGGCTCTAACGGCTCGAATAAAGTGATATAATGGTTCTTGGAATTTGTGGAGTTTTTGGTCCCTGGATGCAAAAATCGAACAACATGTTCATAGTTCTGTACAATTTTAAACCACACTGGATGAAATGGTTAGTAAATAAGCGTTATTAAATAAAGTGTTATTTTCTTCATGGCTAAACAATGGCTCCTTTTTCAGTCCATGCACTTTCCCAGTTAGACAGTGAAAAAAATAAATATACTAAATCCAAAAATTACCCTAGATCCTTCACTAAACACTGTGTCTCTTCCAAACCAAAACCTAGACGTTCCTGTTTTGGAGACTTAAACGCTTTGTGTCTTATGTCTTACGTAATTGTGAACACTATAACAAAACAAATGAAAAGCAGAGATTTAGAAAGCATGTGAAAGCAGGAGCAAGGCTGATGGGAGAATGGCATTGTGCAAGGGTGAGAGGTTAGAGTTTGAGAACCTTATCAATCCCACATGTGTGAATGAATATGAGTGTGAGGATTCACTGGCTTGGGAATGCTGGGTGTTTCCACACTCCCCTAATCGAGCAGAAGGAGTCTCAGCCGTAAAACCCTCTAGACTGTGACCGAGGAGACGAAACGACACTCCCCTCACCACTTCATTAACTCGTCATACTGACACGACACACAGACATGGGAGACTCCGGTACTTATACTGTATGACGATGTGAATGGTTCTACTGATGTTCACCAAAAAAGGGTTTTAATTAGAGCGGATAAAAGTACAGACGAACTGTTAGTAGTTAAATAAAAGTTGTTGTATGGACTTGAAAGTCAAAAGAATCTTGTTTTGTTAATTAACGGATAAAAATCAAGAATTAAGACTAAAATTCCTATTTATGAAATATTGTAAGCTAGTTTAATTAGTTATAATTAGGCGGCACTGTGGCTTAGTGGTTAGCACTTGCACCTCCAGGTCCTGGGTTCGTTTCTGTGTGCATGGAGTTTGCATGTTCTCCCCGTGCTTGGTGGGTTTCCTTCCACAGTCCAAAGACATGCAGATTAAGCTAATTAGCATCCCAAATTACCTGTAGTTTGTGGATGTTGTACAAATCGTACAAATGGGAATAAATACAATGGTCACCATTGGCCTCCACAGTTGGACTATAGAGTTTCCTAGATACTGTAGATGGATGGAGTTATAATAATCATGCTAAAACGAGTGAAGTAGCATCAGAGGTGAATGTAGGCCAGTTCAGCCCGGTAATGTGTCGCACCAAAAGATTCAGTGGTGGTGGGAAGAGGGAAGAGAGCAGCTGCCTGCTAAAACCCGCATGCAAAGCCAGTAAAGGAAGCACTTTCGGCAAAAGAAATCACACCTGCTAGTGCGCTGAAGCTGATGGATATCCAGTGCTGTATCCTCAGATACTGTGAATTGTTGTGTTGGTTTTCTTACTTCTTTAAATCAAATTAAAATTAAAATTTGTTTGATATTATCTTTTTTTTTTAATTAACAAAACTAGCTAAGAGCCATACAAAAAGACAAAAAAAAAAAAAAAAAAAAGCAAAGTACATGTGCAAATGTGTAAACAAGAGCAACAACATGACACAATGCAATACACTGTAATTTTGGGGGTTAAAAAGAAAGAAAAAGGTTGATTTTTTTTTCTCTTGTAAATTTTCATAAATAAGAATAGATTCAATAATCTTTGTCAAATTTATTTATTTATCACATTATCGTTTTTGATCAAAGTTTACTTGCTACGCTTGTGAAGGAGCTTCTAAATGCTCGGCCCCAGTTGTTGTCAGTGCTGTAAAAGCCACGCCCATAAACACCCAAGTCTACAGACCTAGACCCAGACCTCCAACTAAACAGATTACACCATTAGACGGAAGCTTAACACCAACTCACTGTCACACACACACACACACACACACACACACATGCATGCTCGAGAGGTCATCATTATTAAAATTGAATAAATTTTCTTTAAAATACCCATTGTTTTTTTGTTTTGTTTTTTCAAAAATCCCATGACTCTTACTCATACTGGCAAGAATATAAAACTACTTTCAGTACGGGGTAGCATTAGCAAAGAGAACAAAACAGGCTAGCAAATTTTGTACCTTGCTAACATGCATGAGCATGCTTCACTAGCTTTAATGGTGAGTTATTTTTGACTAAAATGAGAAAAGCAAAGGGAATGCTAAAAGAGAACGCTAGCTTGACAACCGATTAGCGCAGCACTTGTGCGTGCTTTCATTTGACGCTAAGTCAAACTGCAAATAAGTGATTGATGAAGCAATTAGGCGAGAAAGTGATCACTGTACAGTTAACACTGTAATTTTGGGGGTTAAAAAGAAAGAAAAAGATTGAGAATAAAAAGTTTAGTTTTTTTTTCTCTCCTGTAAAGTTTCCTGTAAAGTAAGAATAGATTCAATAATCATGAACAGCAGAAATATTCCAAATATTGCAAGTAATGAAGTACAATTACATCAATATTTTCCAACCTTGCTCCAACCTTATTATAATCACAAATTCCCCATCAGCTGATTGTTTTATCAGGTTTGTACTCAGACACATCTCATATTTCTCGCCTTATCGTTTGGGGTTAATGAAATTCAACAGAGTTTGTTATATTTGTATACATTCCAAAAAATTCCCGAACTTCCATGATAAAAAGAAAGGTTGATATAGTGCTAGTCTTTCTTACAATAAGGGACGACTATAAATTGTGATAAACATGCTCTGTAATAGATAAACCCAGTTCCACCCACACATAAATATCGAAAAGATTCATTCTCATTAACAAAAGTAATAGATCTTCGCTGTCCGGCTTGCAGCATCCTCCCTATAGACTATACAATGAGTCTGAGTGCGTGTGTGTGTGTGTGTGTGGTGTGTAAATATGTGTGTGTTAGGTGGGTGAGTGAGTAGGGATGAGGGGGGCGGAACGTATTTTCTGGCCCACAGTTCCGGCAGGAGGAATGAGAAAGAAAAACAGCCCTGTGTCTTGTTGCCGGACTGGAACGCAGCACAAAACACATGGTCCCAATTTCACGGCTGTGGATGGAGAAGTACGGGCGGATGTGGGGGCAGGAACAAACATGCAATCTGCAGACATTAATACCACGGTAATAGTCACATTCACTTAAAACCAGGAAACAGTTCTCTCTCTCTCTCTCTCTCTCTCTCTCTCTGTCTCACTCACTCACTCACTCACTCTCTGTCTCTCTTTCTCTAAAAAACATAAATACTCTCGTCTCACATGTGTTCCGTTTTTCCCCACTTCCATCTCTCTCACTATTGACTCATTTTAACACACATACTTCCTCTCTCTCTCTCTCTCTCTCTCTCTCTCTCAGTTACAGTAAACTGCTTCCCTCTTGCCTGAGCAGGTTCTACAGGACAGGAAGCAGCTGTGGAGCTCTTCAACCTCTGGACACTCCGGATGCTCTCTGCAGTCTGATGTGCCACTTGACTTTCCAAACCAGGGTCTTATAGACCAGGCTTTAATTAGGACAGAAATCTATTTCCTTTCGCCTTTCTCTCGTTTCTTGCGCGCCTTTTTCTTCACCGACCTCATTATGTAATCTCAGCAATGTGATGACTAAAGCTGCCTTTATAGACGTCAAATAACAGGCTATAACAACAAGACATTTAGGGTTTTATAGTCTTTAAGGTGTTATATAAATTCCTTGTTGTGGAAAAATGTCATCCTTGGGTTAACCGGATTGTTCATTAAAATAGAGGATTAATGCTGTTGGAAGTAAAAGCAATATTATATACATATTGTAAAGCGAAACCTCGGGATACAAATTGAATCCGTTTCAGAGGCGAGCTCTTGAGGCAAAAATTCCGTATTGCGAAACGTATTTTCCAGTAGGAAATAATGTAAATCCAGCCACGCAAAAAATTACCAATGTTACCAATTTCCAACACTATAATCATACTTTTGCATATAAAAACAAACAAAACATTTAGAAAAGACATGTAAATAAATAGACATTAAACCATTAAACTTATCCATGATTTATGATTCCTCTCAGTACCAGCTGCTTTTAAAACCAAACTGAAAGTGGCTCCCTTTTCTTCTTGCAACCGTTCTTGCTAATATTTCAGGTAGCCATGGTGCTACGTCTTCATTAAATCTTGCACAAAATGCAAAAAAAAAAAAAAAACCCACAAAAAATATTTTAACTCGCTTCACTTGGCTTTGCACTGCCGCAGACAAGTTTTGAACGGCTCCCGGACATACGTGCAATTTAGCCGGGCTTCAGTTTGGCTTGTTTGTTTGTTCACTTACATGCAGAAAAATACTTTCTATGTCGAGGCAATTTTTTTGTAAAATTGCATTTCTTAAGGAAAAGTTTCTATGCCGAGGTATCACCGTATATGGAAATTGTTCCTTGTCAAAACTGCAGGACAAATCCTGAAATCCTGGTAAATTACACATAATTCTCGACATTACTATCGAACCTAACATTTGGTCTGACAAAGAAAGTGTTTCTCTGTCAAGGTAACTAGTAAACATGTGAGGTTTTTAGTTTTTAAAAGGCAGTGCATGCTCCCGAATGCAAGTGTCATTTTACAGTACCAGGCAAAAGTTTGGACACATCATCTCATCTAATTCAATGGCTTTTCTTTACTTTTTTATTTTCTGCATCATAGAACAACAGTGAAAACATCAAAACTAGGAATATAAGGCATATGGGATGATGTAATCAAGTCAAAAGTCGGTCATCACTTTAAGACATAAAGGTCAGTCCATCTGCAATATTGCAAGTGTAGTCGCGAACCCCATAAATCTCCCTGATGAAGCCGACTCTCATGAGGAGACTTAGCTCTGCTGCAGAGGAGAAATTCATTTAGGGTTAGCGTTCTCATAAATTACCAATTAACTACGCACCCAACACATCAGATTAGAGCTCAAGCTCAAGTAGCAGAAAACATCTAAGCATCAACCACCCAGGAGATTATTTACTATTTTTTTAGTGCATTCAGCACCGTTTTACAATGTAGAAAATAACGGCATTCAATAAAAAGTGTGTCTTAACTTCGGACAGGGAGTGTAGAGTATTTAGTGCTTAGACATAACATTGGGATTTCATGCTTGTGTGTGAAACACATGGCCCTTAAAACCCATAGATTTTTTTTCGCAATTTTTTGCATTACTATGTTTTAACAAATAAATATATATAGAGTTCAGGATTGTGCAATATAGAGTGATATATCTTTATTATCAGCACAACCGAAGCAATATGATGAACTAATGTTATTTAATCTTAACCAACTATACAAACATGACTGAGCAAAAAAATTATAAATGCGTCACACATATACACATAATCACATGTTGTTATATTATGGTTGTTTTCAGTTGTTTCTACTGTATGAACAATAATAATAATAATAATAATAATAATAAAATGAACAGTTGATGAGTTCAACATTTTTACAACATCATTCCAATATTTTGCTAGCGGTAAAAGTTGTGTGTTTTCAACATAATGATAACTTTGGTTCTACAGAATCTGAAATATCTGAAAACCCAAATGCACATTTTGATAAAAGGAAGCCACCCCCGTTGACATCAGTTATACACCAATGGTGTGTTTCCTTGACTTTTAAGAGTTAAAAAAGGTCCACTCATAATAATAATAATAATAATAATAATAACTAAGAAATCTTCTCTTCTTAGTCATACGCTACATAAAATTGCAATAATATTATTACACAAATATGGCATAAGCCTCCAGGATTGCTTCATGCTTAGTAATGTGTCTCGAAGGACCAATGGAACGATTGGTGTCAACCATCAATTTTCTTACCAATCCTATTCTCACAGCTTGTGCAGTTAAGAATTCCTGAATCTGACCATCAATAATATTAAAAACATTGATCGCATTGTTTCATGCTGAATGCTTCATACTATTCATTCATTAGATTTGACGTTTTTTTGTTAAGACTACTCTAGTAGGTTGCTGACCCCTGTTTGGCATGGAAATGGGAGAAAGCCAGCTTTCACATACGGGACCCAGTGAGGAGTGCCAGCATGGGGGTAATTAAAACAAACTAGCACTGCTTTCTCAGGTCCAGCCCCAAACAAACTTGTCTCTTCTATACATCCGTGGGGGAGGAAGAATGCTGCTGTCAGCAGGCTCCAGAAAGAAGAAGGGACATTTGGGCCTGGAAGTGGAAAAAAACAAAAACTCCTCCCGGGATCACTAGGACGTGACAAAACCTCTGGACTGTGAGAGGCAACGTAGCCTCCCGTCGCACTCATCGGCCATCTTTGTTTGGTTAAGCTCTTCGAGCATGGCCAGTTTCTCGCCTTGTCAGTGTTTGTTCATCCTTCTATTTTAGCATTAATCTTTTTGTTCTGTCCAGCAGAGGAAAATTCCCAGCTGTTGTGTCAGCAAAGCGGTTGTAAAAGTACACAAACATGAAACAACAAGTCAGCAATGGCTGGGATGGCAAGTATGTATAGTAGAGGTGAGATGCTGAATGGGCAGGTATACACTGAAGACAATTAACATTTTACATAGGTTCAGAAGAGAGAGAGAGTCACGCTTGGGTTAACAATACACACTAGGCTAGGGTATGTGTTTGAATGAATTAAGTATCCTACAGTATTAATGATTTCCCTTAAATGGCACCCCTTTTTACCAAACATGCCACATTTGCAGTCTTGGCTCAGAAATAATATCAAATTAACATGACCACATGCAAGGTTATCAGGGTTAGGTCATCCTGTGTTAGCTTGTACAGATTTGCTGAGTCAAATTCCTGTCGACTCTGTAAGCAATTACAGAAGTTTGATTGTAAATCTAGATCGCTAATGAGCACGCCAAAGGCAACAGTTTCGAGGGGAAAAAATCTCTAACATGTCATAAGGAATCAAACCTCGAAAGAAACCAGTCTCAAACAGGAACCAATCTTCTTTTCAACGACCCCGGATAGTGGAATTGTAAATCATTACAGCATATACAGTAGATGGTAAAGGTGAACAATACTGATACATGACAGTCATGCCTTCTAGATGGTACATAACCAAAGCATCAAAACAATAAGTCAGTGTGCCAAAAGGCACCATACTGTACAAAAGACATACAGTACATCAGGAGCTGTTCAACTGGTGATATTCTGGCCAAGTGCCTTACCACGTCTGATATTTGATTATGGACATCAAGTTAGAGCAAAGCTTGAATGTGAAAGTCTGCTGGAAACTGGCCAGATTAATCCAGGCAATCCTTACATGTGATTTGAACATGCGCCATGTTGCTGTCAAGTTCGTCCCCAGGCTGCTGACCCATGAGCAGAAGGAACATCACATCGACGTCAGCCAAGAACCGGCAGTCTGCCTTGGATGACCCGTCCTTCATGTCGGGGATCATTACCGGTGATGAACCTTGGGTGTATGGGTACGACCCTGTCGTCACAGTGTAAGAGCCATCTCATCTCTACGACCAAAAAAAGGTGAGGCAGGTCCTTTTTCATCATTCACCTCATTGTGCATCAAGAATAGACTCTTTCCCATGGACCAGATCGCCATTAGTGAATTCTGATTTTAATCTGATCTCAGATTTTAAGGCATCTGAGGGAGGACGTACAGTGAAAGCGAATAGATCTGTGCTGCGGGAATCTCAAAACTTTTTGACACCTCCTTGTATCACTTCCTAAGCTCATGAACTTATTTCAAGTCAATGTGATTTGATTAGGTTTGTATAGTTATTTGAACATTGGGCGTTTTCGCAAAGCAGCTTTAACAGATGAAAAAAAAATTCCAGGCATAAATTTCAAATGTAAAAGTAGAACAGATTTAATCTATAGTTTGTTCGATTTGTCCCTAAACAGCAAGCTAAAGGCGACAACGCCAAGGAAAAACTCCCTGAGTGGTTCGTCTTTATTTACGAGAAATTCTATTGAACAGACTGTTTGGCTAAACAAATACGTTTTCATCCTAATCTGAGCCTGAGAGTGAGTACCCAAACACTAATTGGAAAGATATTCCTTATATGGTTTAGGAGTTATAGAACAAATTGTCTCATAGTGTAGCTGTCATCATTATAGGTGCTAATTAAGAGTCTGCACCTTTTCGATGCAAGCAGGTGTCATGGATCTTAATCAACCAAATCATTATTTTTGTTGCAATAAGAGACTCTTTTTTTTTTGCATGTTTAAAAGCTCTAAATTTCATGCAACTAGGAAAACTACCAGTTAAGTTTGATGCCGTATAAGAGACTGATAATTGCTGATCTACTGGGAATTTCACATGTAACTATCTTTTATGGTTTAAAGAGGATGGTATAAATATATCCAGTGAGCGGCAGTTCTTGGGGTGAAAATGCCTTGTTGATGCCAGAGATCAGGGGAGAACGGCCAGACTGGTTCAAACCGATAGAAAGGCAACACTAAATCAAATAACTTTAAACAAGGTATGACGAAGTCCATCTCTCACCACATATCATGTTGAACCTTGAAGCAGATGGGGCACAGCAACAGAAGACCACACCAGGTGCCGCTCCTGTCAGGTAAGAACAGGAAACTGAGGCTACAATTTGAATGAGCTCACCAAAATTGCACAATAGAAGATTCATGGATGTGCAGCAAACAAATGAACAGCACCTGCATGATACTATAATGTCAATATGGATCAAACTCTGTAAATGCTGCCAGCACCTTTTTCAATAAGGTTGCTCGAAAGGCAAAAAGGGGTCCAACCCAGTACTAGGAAGGTGTACCTAATGAAGTGGCTGATGAAAGTAGATTTTGCGTATTTTCAAAATGAATGTAGTCCAGAAGAAGTCTGGAAATTCTTGTAAATATCTTTAAAAACTGACTCATTTTGATAGAGATGTGTTACATATGTGGAGATAGACGGACGGACTATTGAAGGACAGTCCTCGCATGCATGGCTGTGCCCCCGTATAGCAGACTCGGCCTTTAATGGGGCTGCCCCGGATCGTAGCCAAATACCACACGGAACTCCTGATCTCCCGCAACCACATTGCTGCCTCCAGTCCAAACAAATACACCGCTCACTGAGGCCCAGCTCAAATATATAGATCTTCCATTTTTAACAGTCTTTATAGCCATCCCTGAGACCTCAGTTGCTCCGCTTTGATTTATTATACAAGGATGCCATCTGAAAGTGATGCTGGAGTGAAAAAAAGAAGAACGCAATCTTGCGGAGAGCCAACAAGCCTGTTAAACTTCCCGTCTGAAAAAAAAAGTACATTAAAAGGTTTACTGGATATTTTTTTTCTCCTACTCATATATTTTTTTTGACATTTCCTCTTGCTTGAGTTATGGTGCCAAAATAAAAACTGGTGTGGCCAATTCCATTTAAAATGAGAATCTGAAATAGTTTTATGGGCCATCTGGAGAAAAAAAAATGGATGTTTTTTTTTCTTGGAGAAAAAAAACCAGAAACAAAATAATTTCTTTCTAAGTGCTAAAACAATAGTGTAAATTTAATCAAACTAATGTGAAGGTCATATCTGTGATATTTTTCCATATATCTCATTGAATATTTACCAAACAGGTAACGCCCTACGGTGGAATAGAGCTCTACTTAAATAAAGTGTAGCAATTGGTTAGGTTACTGCTGCCTGTATTTTAAAAGTGGCTTCATTACCCAATAAAGGCAGACATTAGAGCCAGCTCCATGACTATAACCTCAGGGTGTGTTTCTCTTAAAATGCCACGAAATGGTGGAGTAGTTTTGCACAAAGGGACAATTAAAGTGGTTTAAACACCCTGCAATTGCTGTTCAGAGTATCTGCAGGACCGCACAATGCAGAAAAGAAAACCAGTGAACCATCCTGATAGTTAATGGAGACACTGAACGAGCTACCTGATGTGAGGAACCTAATGGGCGCTGTTACGCTCGAGAGGTCAAAGTAACACTTTCAACTGATCTGAAATCAACAATTGAATAAAACCCAACATAGCATGATAATATCATGATGGAACAAGATGTGAAAAACATAATTAAGAATGAATGAAAAACAACAGCATTGGTGGTGGTGGACTACTGTTTTGTGTTTCCTTATATAGTAATGTTGAAATCCAGAATTGTTAGCCAGGCATCTGGTTGAGACTTGGAGGTGAGACCTCAAACACACATCACACAAGAGGCTTTTACTTACATGTGAGCAGTCTGATATAATGTTCATTACTAGACTAGTTCCATCAACGAAATGGTGAAAATACTTGCTTTATTACTACGCATATGATGGCTGCCTCATGTATCCTGTGCATATAAATGGTAGGGGCCTTGTAGTAAGCTGGCATGTCAAAAACGCACAGTGACAAATGTGCACGTCAAAACTGTTGGCAGGAGATAGGTACTATGTTAAATGTCGATATTTACACTAAGCCCCTGAAGAGTTGCCATCTTTGTTTACATTATGCAAACTGTCTGATTCAATTCTCTGCTGCGAACCCTATCGGAATCCTCTCTCCAGTAACTCACATAGTATATAGAGACAAATGGACTAAGGACGTTGGTTGCCAGTGATGATCAAGGACATGATGATTTAAATGAGGCTACTAGTCTTACAAGCAATTAGAAAATACATTAGTTTAAAGTTTCAAGTTTTATTGTCATATTGCACATTACAGAAACATGCTCCCCCCCCAATACAATGAAATTCCGTCTTTGGACTGTAGCAGGAAACCGGAGAACCCGAAGGAAACCCACCAAGCACAGGAAGAACATGCGAACTGCATGCACACAGATCCCGAGGTGGGAATTGAACCTGCACCCTGAAGGTGCACGCCAACACTACGCTATTGCACCAACTGAGCAGGATTAATTAAGATCAATTATAAATGCAAGTTAAATAGCTGAGGTTGAGTTAAAGCTAGTTTACTTTCACCAGGTTTGTTACGGTTCAAAATTATGGTTTTTATGACATTATTATCTACAGTGTAGCAATGAAGCACGTGGCACAGAAATCTGATGATTTGGTCCAGTAAAGGGTCAGATAACGTAGATTACTAACTGTATAAATATCTATCTCCATGTTATGATGCAAGGGTTTCGTTAATCCCTACAGAGAAATAACTGTGATAACTTCCAAAGTTCAAAGTGGTATTGTACAGTATAAACATTGATATGTGAAAGCCTCTGCTTTAAAATTATTATTATCCCAATGTGTCAAAGTTATCAAGAAAGATTTGAACCAGTGAAACTATCTTGGCACTTGAAACCCCTCGCTCGCAGCTAGCATGGCACCTCTCCGGTGACTAAGACTGAAATTAAAAGTCATGAATGACCACAAATATTCTAACAAAGATACACAGTGGACCTAGAGCAGAGCTGCAGGTCATAAAAGACCACAGATCTGCTGTGAATGTTTGAGCACATCCGAGCAAGCTGCAAATCACGAAACAATTTAAACACCCAGGTAAGCCACGATCATACTTTACAAACACCCAAGGCTCATCCCGATCCGTGCAAAGTGGGCCAGGATTCCCTCATCATGCTCACCATGTTGATATTTCTGTTTATTTGTGTGCTTTCCTGTGGTTAATTTTTTTTAAACATCCTTCCGATGCCCGTTCCAGGTTTAAATCTGCACACAAATACAGATATAGAGATATTTAGAGAGTTAACAGCTATAAAAACACGGATATTGGCTCTGTTTTACACTTTTACCATGAATAAAAAGGTGGAAAACATGTACTGTATGTTTTTTTTTTCTTCTTTCTCCTGGCTGAAAATCGCTCATCTTTATTCTCTTTCAGTGTCCTGATGGGCGTGGCTTCTGTCCTTCCATCAAGGACATACGGAATTGCTTGATGAGAAACAACATGATGTCTAAGCTCCTCCAGGATATTTGTAGAGACATGCAGTGGCCTAGTACTTAACAAAAAAATATTTACTCTATGCTTCAAATAAATTAATTAATTAATTAAAGGTCCCATGTTGTACTAATTCTTTAGTTAACACTAATTTTGTCTCAGAGCCTCGGTTGAAATCCTGCTCAGATAATGCATTTCTATACCTTACACTCCATTGTGTTTCACTTCTCTTACAAACGTGCCGTTTCAGTGTTTATGTAAATGAGCTCCTGCTGAGCCACGCCCCCACCAGAGACCAGCAGAGCTGAGAAACAAGCTGGCTTAAGAGATTGATCTTATATGATGAAAATCTAATTGGCTTTATCATTTTGATTCATACATACTGTATCTTCTCACATTTCATACACATTTCTATAATTTTCTTTTGATTCTCGTAAGCTACTTTGTGACAAAGCGCCAATGGCCGTTGTTAAAAACAATATACAAACAAAATTGAATTGAATTGAATTTAAATGAAACCCTGGACAATACAGAAATAAATTAAAAAGAAATTTAAAATCTCAGGAATTTTTATTTTATTTTATGTTTTTGTTTGTTTACGCAAACTGGAGACCCATCTGAATGTCTACAAATGACTAAAAAGTAAATTTTCATAATAGATAGATCTATTTAAAGATTCGACACGAATCGTATGTTATTACCTGATAAACCTCACACACGCGCCTTCACTGATAAGATCTACACATTTGACATCTGACTGCTTACTGAATAAGATTTTAAAAATAAAAACCTGTTTAGAGACTTTTCTAGGGGAAAAGTTGCTGTTTTTCTTTCTGTATAAGTTTCCAAACTAGTTAAAAGCCTCATGATCAGGATGAAATTTCACACAAACGTTGAGGTGCTGAGCATCTGAGTAGAGCAGAAATAATCTCTGTAACAGACAGGCAGTCTTTTGTATACATCGTCGCTATTTAAGTAGAAGTCGGTAGCTAGTAGAGGTATTATTGTCAAGTTAGACGTGCCTTTGTGTGTATAATTGCTCCGAGTCTGGCTTTCAAGTGTATTTAGAATTTGTACATCAAACATCAAAGAGCTGATGGTGAAAATATGAAAATAAGATTCTTCTCGGGTGTTTGTTATCATTAGTCAGCTTTTCTTTCCTTTACTGCTTGCAACAAATGGACTTTAAACGCCTCATTTGAAAGGCAAAATCAGAGCTTTACATTAGTCAAATAAACGCATTTGCATGAAGCCATCACCCTGAATGAAGTCTCGATCGCCGCAGTGCGCCAATTCTTCAAGTGTGTACATCTCCCACCTCCTGTCTATTTGCTTCCGCTTCAGACTGCCCCAGTCAGTACGTCTATATTGTCCTTCTCTCTTTTGCGTTCACCCTCACCCAGAGTCTTTGTGTTTTCTCGCTGTCTATCAAATCTTTTCCTTACACAGTCCTCAAGTCTTGACAGTGAGTTGTGACATCTCTGTCATTCTTTCGCTCGCACACAATAGCGAGGTCGCATGCTGGTGACAAAGAACGTGACTCCTGGGCTTCTATTTAAACCCTGGTTGTTGTTGTTGTTGTTGTTGTTGTTGGAAAAACTAATATTTCAGTATTAGGAAGTATTTTCCTTGTACTTTTTAGCGCTAGTATTTTTTTTTTTTTAATCAGATTACATAGTTAAATTAGCTTTATTTGCACGGGATATTAACTCAAGATTAGTATTTGGCAAATACTCGACTAGTCTGTGGCACAGGTTTATTTTTAGGTATGAGGCAGACGCAGAGACACGGACTCGGGTCCATAAACTCGGATCCTGCAGGGAAAAAGGGAAGCTCTCGGATCAGTGTGAGTCTCCTGCTCGATAGCTCGACAGCCCTCATCTCACAAAGCCAATTGAGATTGACATCTCAATGCAGGGGCCAGGGCCCGTCCTTTACAAGCACCATTTCACGGCTTTGTCCTCTGCCCAAAACCACCACCACCACCACCACCTCCAAAACCCATCCAGCCAGAACCCAACCGTGCCTCTTTAACATCAGACACTCACATCAGGTTGGCAGGAGCAGGCGGGAGTGGTGGTGGAGGGGTGCTGGGAGGTCCCCCTCATTATACCCCGCTGGTCTTCAATTGGCGTCAAAACCGGCTTGTTTCGTATACTTAGCTTTTGCATACGAATGGCGAAGGCTATTGTCTGGCACTAAATGCACATTAAATCTGTCTGGAGGTGCAATCATTTCCCCCCCCTCTTTCTTTCTCCCCTTTAATAAACTAATTAATTGGACAGCTCTGATTTACAGGCGGAAGACATCTTCAGTGCTTCATTTCGCTGTTTTGTACGCTTTCCCCATACCGTGCCAAGCGTCTGACATGTAACGATAGGATGTTTATAGTATTGCCAAGAGCACAGCGCAGCCGTCCCTGGGCTACTTTATCCCAGAGCCAGATGAGATTTCTGGCTTTTGTCTCTGGCAGCGGCTAAATAGATTCGTCCAACTGGGACAGCCTGTTGCCAGGGACACACGTTCATCATCATATAGCCCTCAGGTCAGCCTCTTTTTTTTTTTATTATTCTTTTTTTTGTGTGTGTGCTGGTCCAGACGGCAGACATTGCACCAATCGGACCGCTCAGCTCGAGTCAGATCAGATCTGATTTTCTGCTGGAAAAAAACAGTTTTAATTTTGTTAATTGCTGTAAAAATATTCCAAAAACCACACTGTGCTAAAAGAATAACAGCTAACATTTCCTGTTCTGATGTTAACTCTGGATTCTGAATGTTTAGTTTTGTCCGTGACGAAGACCTTGACTTGTGATTGAAAATTTGATTTTAGACGGGAATGTTTAAAAGGAAGCAGAAAATCTGGAACGGCTTTATCTCTGGATCCTTTGACTTTTTTTTTCTTTTTTCCTTTTTCTCAGAGTTAATAGATTTCAACAGTCTTATTCAGCAAAGACCTGGTTTGCCCAAACACACACACACACACACACACACAAAGAAAAAAACTATTTGAATCTTATAGGAAGATTTAGGAAAAATATAGGATATTTTTTCATTGTCTTCATTTATTTTATCACTAAAATAATCTTTTATTTCTTCTTCTTCTTCTTTAAAGGTGCACGCTGTCCTAAGTAGTGGCTCAGGGTGATCAGGTTTTTGCGACATCCCCCATGGTGGGCATTGTCCATCTGTCCATCTACTTTCACTTTCAGATCAAACTGGCTCCAGCCCACATGCCGGGCACCTTTGGGGCAGAGACCCCGAGGGAGACTTCATCTCCCAGCTCGGACAGCTGTCATCCACCCAGTGTGGGTTTATTTGTTCCCGGTCTCCTCTGAGTTCCTCACACAATGTCCAGATCAAGCCTCTGGTTTGAGGCCAGTGGGCTCCCAGCAGTCCAGCTGCACATCAAGCCTCTCATCTCGCCTTTGGTTATTCCGTTAATTAAACACTCGGAGAAATAGCTCCTGGAGAGAGACACTGCCACATTTCCAAAAAAGCTTGGCCACATTCACCAGGCTGCAACCTCCACCACCTACCACCACCACCACCACCCCACCCCCCACACCCTTTCTCCTTTTCTCCACACCCTTGTCGAGGGAGGTGGCAAGCTGTTCCGCGAGCCCCCAGCTCATATACATAATCCTACTCTTACACACACACACACACACACACACACACCCCTCGTCACCCCCACCCACCGCCACCATCCTCTCTTCCTGCCATCTCAATGGCCGCTCCACTCCTTCAACCAGGAGCGACTCAAAAGGAGCCCGCGCCTCCCGCTACAATGGGCCCGTGGGCGCAGTGAGAAAATGAAGACCTCTGCACCCCTACAAATCCCCAGGAATTTCTCATTAAGAACAGGTCCTGGGCCCCTGAAGACCCCTGGGTCCCCCCACACCCTCACACACACACACACACACACACATTCCCCTCCCACCCTCCCTTCCAAAATGTCTGAATGTCTGAAGAAGCTGACCCTCTTGCTTGGAAGAATGGACTACTCGAGTCCCTGTGTGTGTGTTATTCACCTTGCTCCTATTCTCCGCATACAAGAGGCTTCCCCTCGCCAATGGGACTTTGAAAGCCCTCGAGACTTCCTCTTTTTTTTTTTTTGAGAGCCAGATTTTTAATGTGTGCATGCATGCAAGCGGTGGAAATACCTGAGCTTTCGTATAGAGCTTTGTGCGTGTTTGTGTGTTTTGTTCCTTTCTATCGTCCGCATTAACACGTGAGCTGGTCTTTATGGTTTCAGCTGCAAAATAAATATTGGACAAGTGTTTGAGTAAAAGAGGCGAGAGTACACTTTACTGAATTTAAACTTTCACTTACTTTTATGACTTTTAAGAGTGCCGTGTTTATTAGGCATGAGCCGCCTCTTAGGGCTGCTTCGTCCAGACTGGCAGACTCTTTATGGAAGAACCTGACTTTATGCTAACACTAACGCTAATAAATTCATCTTCATCCAGTGTTAGTAAATTGTTCCTAGCATGTGGCGTGCACGCATGAAGAAGTATTAACTCCATCTAGTGGGGAAGAGCCTTTTTCAGCCAGGGTTTCGGATCAAACTGGATCCTGATGAGGAAATTAGAAATTGTCATTTTAACCAACATGAATTACTTCTAATAAAAACAAATGAATAAATAAATAAATAACCATCAAAGTTGAATTAACCAAAATGATTAGAAAACCTAAGATCTTTTTATAATTTTTTTTTTTATTTGACAGATTTTTCCCAAAGGATACGCTTTTCTTTCTCATAGGAAACTATTTAAAAAAATTTTTTAAGTATATTTAGAGACCGGTAAGAAAAGCTCACGAAGTGAAACTTGAATCTCGCCTCTTGAGTTTGGATCGTTACAGTTGTTTGGCTACGTGTGGCATGAGGAATACAATTTCCTCTACCACACACGGTAAAATTATATGCATATATTGTTCTCTCTGTGATTAAGGCTTAGCTTCGTGCAGGCTAAACTTAGGCTTTAGCAACGAATTCAGGCAGCATTTCATGGAAAACTGAGAAATGAGGATTTGTAATATGAAATATGCTTATTATGCTCTTAAACTCCTCCAAGGCGATTATAACTCTCTGCTCGAGTTTAGTCGGTTTTAACGGATGCAGAGGAATCTGAAATGACGGAACAGAACATAATGCTACAGTGTACTGTGTGTGTGTGTGTGTGTGTGTGTGTGTGTGTGTGTGGCTCCGGATGAGACTTATTTCACGTGTTCTTGTTCTTGTTCTTGAACAAGTATATACTTTAGATGTTCTTCAGGAAAGACAGCACCTTCAATTCCCTTGAATGGAAAAAACTGTGTCTATACATATAATTCTGTGCAAAAGTCTTGACCCCCCCATTAAATTTGTGTATTTTTTATGTAGTCTTGAGGAATAGTTCTCCAGACTTCCTGAAGGACTTTTTGTTTTTTTGTTTGTTTGTTAAGCCACACAGTGACCTATAAATCATTCAGAAAGGTGAAAAAAGCATCTAACTTAACCAGCATGACCCAGTGAGAAACAGGTGCAGATGATGACAGATGATCAGGCCGGTGATCAGTACACTGCTGATGCTGAATGTTGAGTGGTTGGAACAGAGAAGAGGGGAAATGAGGTCGCTGCTGAGGCTGTTACATAAACAGATAGATAGAGAGTACCGGTCAAAAGTTTGGACACACTTTCAAATTCAATGTTTTTTTTAGTTTTGTGATTTTGTGATTTATTTTTCAATTATAATACAGGATTTTTGTTGTTTTTTTCAAAACTATGAAATAAAATGTAATTATGCAATTAAGTAACAGCAACAGCAACGACAGTCCGTCGTTATTCTAAGACATGAAGGTCGGCTGTTCTGGAACAGTTCCTGCAAGAACCGTATTGTGTCAAGTACATTTGCAAAACCCATCAAGCTCCATGATGAAATTGTCCCTCATGAAGACCTTCCCAGGAAATCAAGACCAAAACTGACCTCTGCTGCAGAGGAGACGTTCATTTAGAGTCACCAGCCTCAGAATTATCAGGAAAGACCACAGAACTACAAGGTGTTTCCAAACTTTTGATTAATATATTGTATACGATATGAGTGCAAGAGAGAGCGAGAGAGAGAGAGAGAATTTGCATAATTTCAAATATTTCATGCTTTGCAGTAAAACCCTTTGTGATTCAAATGTCTCTTTGTCAAGCACAATGTATTGAATCAAAGTGAATCAAATGTAGCTGAAATGAGGGAATGTGAGAGAGAGACAGAGCTGTCACAAGTGGAGACAGCTGACAGCTGGGATGGTTAAGGGTCAGGGGTTGGGGGAAGAGTGTGGAATCTCAACAACACACACACGCGCGCACACACACACACACACACACACAATGACTACAGTTATGAAGCCAAAATTAATCCCAATTTGGAATATTTTGAGATTTTATGATTGGAGATTTGAATATGGGAGAATTTTGGTATTTGAGATTGTTGATTTGAATTTTTGGAAGTTTGAGATTTGGTGATTGGTTAATGGAGATTGGAGATCTGGACATCTTAGGATTTGATCATTTAAATATTGGAAATTTATAGCCTTTGAGATGTGAAGACTGTGGATTGGAGTTTTGGAGGTTAAAGGTCTGGAGTTTTGGGGGGATTCAAGATTTTGGGATCTCCTGACACAGTTAAATCCACAGTTTATTGCCTCTTTAGTGTTTCAGACGATTTTGAGTATTTCCCTGAAAGCAGGTAGTAGGAAGTATGGTTTTAACAGGAAATAAAGGAAGGTATTTCACTTCTCCTGTCTAATTAAATTCCTAGAACGGGTTAGAAAATGTATAACATTGGGTATAACGATTGGAGTTTATTATGGTATACATGTTTAACAGTATATCTATATAAATAAAAGAAAGGTTTTGTCTGCATTGGTCAGAACTCTTTCTTTTATTGATAAATTTATGTTTCATATATTGGAGGACCAGAAACCAGTCTCAGAAAATGTTCTGTTTGTATGTCTGTCCAGACAGATTTTGTCCCAGCATCACTTTCTGGACAGAATTTAAAGAAACTTTGGCAATTCTTCTGTATTTGCCTGAAGTTAAACCTGCACCATAACTGAAATCAAAATGTTGATTAGAAGTGAAGTAATGAGCCGTTTTGTGCCAGATTATAAACCACAAGTTTTGACAGCATACTATGCACGCGTCAAACTGTAGGCGCGTCTTAAATCGACCCTGGACAGAATTTAATGAAACTTTTGCAGTACTTAGCCTGAAGTTTAACCTGCAGCAAAAGTGAAATCAAAATGTCGAGTAAAAGTGATGTTTATTACTAGATTACTAAATAATTTTTAACTTTAAACTTTTAAATTATTTTTACAAACTCGCCCGTCAACGAGGGTACTCTAGTGTTTAATAATAAAAAAAAAACTTTAAAAACTGCATTACATGTAAATATCACTATTAATACCACAGTCTATGTGATACATCAGTGCTAATGAGCTTTATACTGAGTCTTGATATGGTCCATCATTTTTCTAATTTCTGCTGAAGTCATGATCTCTGGATTAACGTTGAAGTCTAAAAAGCCTGTTAGAACTTTAGTGGGGTTGTAGCACCCCCTACCCTCCACATGTATTATTGCATTTTGCTTCTACAATTCTAGTTGTACTGTAGAAGCAAAAGTGCCAAAGTGCCAGGATTAGAAATGGTTAAATTTCTTCTCAAAAATCACAAATATCAGAATGGGCTATTGGAGGTAGGAAGGTGTGGGTGTGTGATCTCTGGATAATTTACACAGAACTGTTGTGGGAAAGCAGCATTTCTACAGGCGAGGAGAATGACCAAACTGGTTTGTGCTGAATAACATGGACTTTTGAGGAAGTTGGGCTTTGATGCCAAAAAAACTGTATCGGGTTTCACTCCTGTCCATCACAAACACTGAGTGAGATTGTTCAGTCACTGAATGTTCTTATGAATATAAATGGTGATATGCTTTTTTGTGTATAAATACTATATTGTGTGTGTGTGTGGGGGTGGGGAACTGGCAGGAGGGCTCTTGTAATTCTGGAATGAAATATAAGTGATATATAAAGGAATATATAAAAATAAAGGAATGAGATCTCTAATGTACAGGCCCCAGAGTTCTGTGCTACGCCCCCTGCTGTCCTGCATGAAGCTGCTGGAGAGCATGTAGGTATTTTGGCTGGTAGGTGAGCTAGGCCCAATTTTTTTTTTTTTTGGGGGGGGTTGGAAGCTGAATATTTCAGATGTTACTTGTACCAACTGCAATAAAAAAAAAAAAGTTTTACTGTTTCACAGAACCTGAGCCATGCAGGATAAGGTGTATGGTTAGTTTTTAGACAAAATGACTGGGTATGTGCAATGGGGTGTCATGTGCATGTACATGCAAAACAAATGCCTGTACTTTCCAGGCTTTTCTGAAAATTTGTCAGCTATACGAACAGGAATCTGATCCTACAGTGGAAAGGTAGGATTGCTCACAATTCCTCAAATAATCAGCGGACAAGAATTAAAGTTTTCCAATGTACACTTCTAGTCCAGAGGAAAGGGAAGTCTTGTCAGTTTTTATTGCTAATGTAATTCAGTTTGCAGCCAGCAGAGGGCTCTAAAAACTTCAAACTAACACTTACAGCTGAAAAGCTCTGTTATGTTAATGGGATGTTTAAGGGCCTATCCATGATTCCCATCAGAGCAACAAATAAAGAGTGAATGGTTAAATGATTAGCACAGAAAACTGTCAGAAATACTATTTCCCCCCCATATGTCAGACATAGACGTCCATGGACTCATCGACCATTTTGGGCCACCTAAAACATTTTGCCCGTCACGCCCCACCGGTCAATCTGTCTGTATGAAATTACGATTAAATGCAGTAAAAAAAATTTCAATGTGAAGTTCCGTCAAACTTGGGGTCAAGTCAGATCTTGAGCCGTTGAGCCTGTATCGACTCTTATCTCTGTCTCAAGCATTGCTTTCAGTGCATACAGTATGTTATGTTCTTTGTTGCAACTGAGAGTTTGTGAAAATGTTTGTCACTTTCATGTACAAAAAAGTGTGACAGAAAATAACTCTCATACAGAGGTGGAAGCTAACCAAGTAAATTTACTTCATTACTGTACTTAAGTTCATATTTATATATCTGTACTTATACTTGAGCATTTTTATTAGTGGAATTACTTGTACTGCATGACATACGACAAAAATATATGTACTTTGTACTCAGAGGTGGAAAGTAATGAATTACATTTACTCGCATTACTGTAATTGAGTAGATTTTTTGTGTACTTCTACTT
>JAQQZS010000011.1:2009837-2020589 GCA_030068045.1 Platyallabes tihoni
GCAGTCTAAAAGCTAAAAAAAAAAAAAAATACCACAGGGGGGGGGGCGGCGGGGGGTTAATTGGCAAAGAACAATAATAATGAAAAACAGCTTCGTGGTCTTCTGGATGTCTTGTGCAGGGCAAGTGTGTGTGTGTGTGTGTGTGTGTCTGGTACAGTAACATGGTGGAGAAATGAAAGATTGCATTTCTTGCACCACTTCCACACCCCCTTAAAGAAAAAAAAACATATTAGTTGATGAAATGCACACACACACACACATACACACACACATTAATATGAACACGATTGTATTTAATTATTTAATTACGCATGGGGTATTTGGTCATATGGGGTGCGATTTGGTTTTACGCACACTTTCATACACATTCTCTCTCTCTCTCACACACACACACACACACACAGCCTTATATCCAGTATGTGGATTATTATAAACTGGTATCATCCTCCCTATCTTGTGCCATGGATTGTCAAAATGGCCCCCTTTCCTTTCCCAAGCGCAGCCTGGTGAACTTGTCGGCTTCATCCTGCTCTCTCTGCCATGTGAGATTTTAACACTTTGTGGCCTGTCTCGGCAGCAGACTCCATTTTGTTTGAAGCTCGTTCTCGAGTTAAAACACACACACACACACACACAGAGAGAGCAACCGTCCAAACCCCAAAACATGTACGTCTTCAGCGTTGTGTTTGAATCTCAAACCCATTTTCATCACCTGAGCCACGAAATCCGTGTGCACGAGGCGAAGCTCTAATTGATGACGTGACTTCAAAGCACTTTTAAAGGTGCCCGCCTTTGGAGCAACATTGTATCACAATAATAGCAACATTGTTGCTCATCGTAATAATAACAACAAAAACAACAGGAGCAGATTTGTTTTTACAAAGTAATAAATGTAGCGCACACAGGAGGAGAACGAGGCGCGACGGATTGGCTGCTCACACACACACACACACACACTCGCATACACACACATATGCGCGCACACACACGCAGGGGCTCGAGACACAACCGGGGGCAGGTCGGTACGCCGAGGAGGAAACCATCCCCGTTTCAATGGAGCAAAAGTAAGAGCCCCCCCGGTGTTGGAACGCGTTTACGCGTGTGTGTCTGTGTGTTTAGTGTGTGTGTGTGTGTGTGTGTATGTGTGCGTGTAATGGGCGAATCGTTCTCTGTTTCTTTGGTTTGGTTTAGAAAGGGGCCGCTAGCCTGACTGTCAAGAATATGTGCTCAGGTTTCTCGGCCTACTGGGGCTGCTGCTGGGATTCGCTCTCACAAACTGGGGAAAAAAGGCTTCCGGACTGGGAAAGCGCAAGGCTCTGGGGGTCCAGGAGCGCCAGTGAGGTGTGAATGGTAAGATTTTTGGATGCATTTCCTGATTAATAAGACGGTTTATTATTATAACGGGTGCTCACTGTAAGTGTGTGTGTGTGTGTGTGTGTGTGTTAGGCTAAACATCTTGTTTGAGCTGGTCTGCCCCGCATGAATTTGCAAAGCGCGCGCGCGCGTGTGTGTTTGTCATATCCATATCATAACTTCTTCACTTCCTTTGCAAGATGACAGACTTACAGAGTGTGTGTCATGCATGTGCAAGCAAGGGCGGCTACACACACACACACACACACACACACACACAAGAGAGCAGAAGGTGCATTCCCCATGCACGTGCTTTGATGAATTGTTTCATCAAAGTGTTCATATTCATTAAGTCTACCTGATTATGCATTAAATGTGCACTGACCCAATGGTGTGTGTGTGTGTGTGTGTGTGTGTGTGTTGACCTTTCAGAACACACTGGATCACACTTTATCACTAAAGCATGCTTAGGAAAAAGGATACCTTTGGGATTTGTATTTTCACCTTGACACCAGGTTGATCCTGAGTTCACACAGCATTACAGCACCACACCAGGACATGTTCTGCCTGTGTTTGTCTAAGTTTCCTCATACACACCATCCCGAAGCGTGATACGTGGATTGGCTACACTAAGGATGCATTATGTTGAATCTCTTGCATTTCCAAGCTCAAAAATGTTTCCCTAACTTTTAATTTTTAGAGAAAGACTCCTCAAACCAGCGTCTGGCAAAAGACAGGAAACCAACATGGCTACTCAACGCTCACTAGCATTTAGTTTGTAGAAATAGATAAAACATTAAAGGTACAAATAATCTGATCAGCTTTAATGTAATCTGTGATATTATTATTATTTCAGGTTGAACTCTCTGTCTAACTTATTAAAACAAAGAAATAAAAATTTTGAGTTTGAATATCTTACGCCTTGTTTTTACGCTAAGTTGTACTTCTTTCATGCTCAGCTAAATACACTCACTGTTAGGTAATCGGAGAGTGAATCACAGATGAGAAATCGAAGTATATTAGATGAAGATAAAGTTTTGTCTTAAAATTCACTTATGCCACTTTGGCACTGTTATTTAAGCGGAAGTGAAAATATGAAATAATCCCAGTAAAAATATTCAGTTTATCTTTTCTAATTAATATCTATTGGTGCAGGTGTTTGTTTACATTGAGACAGTAGCGCAATGGTATCTTATTTTAAAGTAGATTATTAAATCCGACACATAACTGTTCATAACATCGCTTTTACTCAACATTTTGATTTTACTTATGGTGCAGGTTAAACTTTAGGCAGATATCTACAGTAAGTGAAAGTTTTCATCTGCAATATTTTTTTAAAAGATATCTGATGAGGAAAAAAATCTTCAAAAAGATTTGCAAAGGTTTCATTACATTCTGTCCAGCTAGTTTTGCGTGATGCTGTGACATAATCTGGTTCTGAGACAGGTTTCGTGTCCTCCAAGGTATGAAACGTAAAGATATCATTGAAAGAGTTCTGACCAATGTACAGGCGAAACCTTTCTTTTATTTATATAGAAGAATGGAAATATACACGTTACAGTTAAACGGCTAGCTAGGTAATAGCTAGCTTGATAAAAAGTTGTGATTGAGCTTGTGTGTGCAAAATGATTTAAAACCAGAACACACTGTACACCTTCACACAACCTATGACCACCTGTGATGACACATTTTGGCCCACATTTTTCAAAATATGGTGATTTGATAGCATTGTTGGATGGGGTAGATTGGGGTGACATTATGCATAGCTCTTATTGGACTCCAGGGGGTAATTCTAAATTCACAAACTGGACCAACAACAAAAAATCTTCCTTAACAAACGCGTAGTAATTATGTATCTATTATACTTTATACTGTGTGTATATGTTCCTATACCTAATCATTTGCAATGTACAGTACTGACTTCACAAATGTTGATTGAATGAATTGTGTCTCGTTTGTCTCTAAGGCAAGTGGGCAGAATCGTCATCAGTCCTCCAGAAGAGACCCCTCAGTCTCATCACATGGAAAACATTACCCATCTTAGTCAAGGCGTCTGGCCTTCATCCCAGCCTTCAAATCTAACTTCCACTTAGCGGCGCAGAACAAAGGACTACTGGCTACCATAGAGTTCCCTGGAAATCCTCCAGAAATTCAGGCAAATCTTTCTGGATCTGTGTTTCACACTCAGGAATCCACACTCCATGGCACTTTAAGCTAACTCGCCCATCTCCGCTAAGAAAAACATGGACACGGCTTTGCCTGAGACTAGGACTGACACTAGCACGCGCATGTCTCCTCCCAGTCCGGCGTTCAGTCTCGATTCGTCCAGTCCGTTCGCAAACGGCTTGCACTTCGAGTCAATTTTGTTTGAAGATGAGGACGAAGATGAGGACGCAGGCCCAAGGTCTGCACACGAAAAGCAGTGTAGCAGCTCCTTAAACGAGATTGCTGCATCTACAAATTTGAAGCAAAAGCTCACCGGTCTGGATAGACGCCACAGTGTGTCGAAAGGCAAAAGAAGGACAAAGAGCTGCAGGTCAGTGAAAAGAGATGAAAACATAGAGGAAGAGTCAGGCGGAGACGGCGATCCAGCCTCCCCGGAGCGCATCCATGATGAGGGTACCGCGGCAAGTATCTCATACTAAACTCCCGCTTCTGTGTTGTGACGTCCAAACCATGCATCTTTATTTCAGTGAAGTCGAATGCTACATTGATTACAGACAAATTCCACTCTTTAGAAGATTTCCCATCCCTGATGAAGAAGAAACGCAGGAATGAGTTTTGTAACAAGATGAGAATATTTGTGCATACTTGTAGTTCACATATTATGAATAGCTTCGGATTTTACTACAAGAATTTTAACAGTTTTTCCCATCACTTTTAATATCAGACCTTAATAACAAAAAACAGAACATTGAAAGACATTTAAAAAGCTAATATCTAATTTGTGGATGTCGATACTGCAATTTTGTTATGCATGTTATATGGCTCCTAGTTGATGAAATTTTATTTAAAGGATCAGACTTTATCTGTAACTATGAAACATAATTTGCGTCTGTCTTTATTACATAGCACACCTAAGGGTCCAAGAATTTCTTTATAACAACATAATTAAGCAATTGTAACTAACTGTAGTAATTATTTTTGGATAATAAGAGAAATGTTAATTTATACTGTACTTAAATAGATGTTTATTTCTTGTTCGCCATGTTAATTTAAAACAAACCAATTTTCACTTAGGCGGTGAACAACCCAAAGTCAAAGGCTCTAACTCCTGTGAAGTATCTAGAAAGTGAAGTCGTATGGGCCAAGTTTAACCGTAGACCATGGTGGCCATGCCGCGTGATCATCAATCCTGCGTTGGAAACGTATCACAGAATAAAAGGTACGTTCATTTCTGTTAAAGAATATAAGCTAAGCTGTTATGTTATTTGGGTACTTGGTTGTTGTTCTGGTTTCCAGAATGCTAACATTGCAAATCATCATCTATTGTTAGGAAACTGCGGTTTTAGATACATTTCGTATTTTAGGAGCTCATTGTTTATGATCAGTGCCAGTTCCTGATTTAAAAAGTTAAATCATACTTGTGCAAAAAATCGATATAATTGATTTGTTCCCATATAAGTAAAACGTTTTCTTTCTTCCCCCTGTCAGAGCCGAGTGATAACCCCTGTCGTCAATATTACATCAAGACATTTGGAGAACACGAGGAACCGGTCTGGGTCTCCGAGAAAGCCCTGCATAAATTTCTTGGTGAATATCAGTTTTACAATCTCCCTGGTCCAAAGAGAGGGGTAAGTCCAAGCTCGAACTTTTTATTCATTCTGTTGTTGTTTGTAATAATAAACTTGTGTTAGATACGGTGTGTGTTTTTCTCACACAGGTCCCCAAACGCTTTCAAAACTCATGGAGTTGTAGTGTAGCCGAGGCTGAGGCGCATTTCCTGGATAGGCCCGGGATACCTGTTATCACGTCTAAATTCACAGAAATCAGGCAATTCGATGAAAAAACAAAAGATCAAGGAGATAAAGTACTTAACCCTGAGCTGCTCCTGGAAATTCCTGGAAATGGTTGCCAAGCCAATGGGAAGATTTCACACAAAGACCCGAACTTTTTAATGAAGTCTAAATGCAAGAGGAAGCAAAGAAAAAGCTCAGCAGCGTTTTTTACAAAGTATGACAAGTTCCTCTGTGAAAATGCAGAGTTAGAAGAAGTGGTGGATAGTCCCTATTCTGATATCGACTCTGTCCCGCAAATCCGCCGATGTCCCAACGGCAATGGCCGACCCGCTACTACTGATCAGCCTGTAAGACAGCTCACAAGCCAACATGATAAAGAAGCAAAGAAAAGTATTGAAGTCCAAGGTGGACTGTGGTTCAGCAAAGCTGGAAAAGGACAAACCAGTGGAGTGTTTAGTCGTGCGGGAATAAAATCGGTGAACTGCTCATTTGGGAAGGTATCATGTAAGATCAAGATACCAGAGTCGACAAGTGTGAAGTCCAGAGACAACCAAGTCACGGGACCTGAGCAGCAATGTGTAGAAAGCAAGAAGACCCTCGACAATAGAGTTGCAAGTCTCCCAGCCAGCAGTCGATTGATGACTAGAGCGCTGAAAGCAATGGAAGACGCTCAGCTCGAGCAGACGTCTAGCCGAGATCTCAAGCAAACTCATCCGAGCGGTGAAACTCGTAGCGATGTATGTGTTAAACAATCCGTGTGCAGTGAAAAGACAAAAGTCAAATCGAGCCGCCAGAAAAGTTCAACAAGCTCAGATTTGAAACCGGACTTAAAATCTGGTCGCGTTTCCAAGGCGTCTGGAGATCCGTCTGATTTGAAAGAGCAAGACGTTGCGGTCAAATCAGAGGACGAATCTTGTTCGATATCTTTCAATTGTAACGAGTCCAACCTGAAACAAGAGAATCAGGTGTCTGAGGTGTCAACGTTTTCTACGCCATCTCCATCTTCGTTTCGTGTAAATGTACAAGACGGCGAAGACATGAAAGAAATAATCTTTAAGTCACTGGAAAATGAAAAAAATGGAAAGTCAGCACCGTTTCGTCCAGACGCGAACTATAAATACAGCACCTTCCTGATGTTGTTAAAAGATATACATGATAGTCGAGAAAAAGACGGCCAACCCTTGGTCATGGAACCTTTACCTGCAAAGAAGCTCATTAAAGAAGAGCCGCCCCTGATTTCTGAAAAACATCCGATAAAAAACAGCTTCGTTCGCGTTAAAGGCGTTCGTAACGGCTGCGTGTCTGGCAGGTATGGCCAGAGCAAAACGTCTAGTTTGAAGTCCAAACAAAATAAAACAAATGCAAAGTTTGGCCCAGATATGAGAGAGTACAACGGTTGTGTTGTTCAGCAATTCCAGACTTTTTCTCCTGTACCAAAATCTGCTAAAAAAACAAGCAAAAAAAGTCAACCTGTTGTAAAGAAGAGCCTTACCATCCCCTTTGAGCCTTCCGATTTGTCAGCGAATGAGTGTAGCAGGAAGTCAGATAACACACCAAGCACGGGGTGCAGACTTCTCAACAAGGACTCGGAGAAAAGTTTTTTTGGCAGCGTACCTAAAAAACGCTGGCAGCGGTTTGACCCGGACAAGGACAAGACGCCGAAAGCAGAGATCAGAAGTGACCAAAGACCAGGACAACCGGAAATGCCGCCTACAGAGCAGAAAAGCGTCTTGGAGCCTGGTGCTGAGAAAACCAGTTCAACATCATCAGGATCAGCATCAGCATCCGAGATACCAGAGATAAACACAGCTAGTATAACTCCAAGTACCTGTGTGGCTTCCGGTTTCCCTACAGGTAAGATGAGAAGGAGAAATCGAATTAGGTCCTGACAGTTTTTGTCTGCTGGTCATGACTCCGAGTTTGTCTTTGCCAGAGAGCAAACGTATCCGAAAGCCTAGCAAAAGACTCATCGAGTGGACAGAGGAATGCGATCACATGTTCGGGACGAAGAAGAAACCCAGGAAGCAACCTGATCCTTTGCAGAAGGTAATCATTTTTAACAATGAGCTTCATAATAATTGATGTTTGTTGAGATCTTTTCATATCCCAAAATATCGCTTGTCTTTCCCAGGTTATTAAAAACAGTTCCGTTAACAACGCCAAGAAATCTTCAGGCATCCATCAACATCAACCTGCGCCGAACCCCTTACCGGAAATTCAGACTCCTCCCCCCGAAGAGAGATCAAAGACTCCTCCTATGTTGGAAAATACTTCATGTCAAGAGAGTCAGGCTGTAGTTCTGTCTGTAGATACTCTAACCCCACCTCCAGAGACAGAAACCTCGCTGTACGGGGAGAACTGTTTTAAAGAACAGATTCTGGTTCAGAAGTCTTCCACCATTGGTAGGGGATACAAATCTTAAAGCTTGTTTTTGTTTAGAAATGGCAGAATAAACTGTACGACCAAAAGTTTGTGGACGCCTGACCATAACACTCATGTTGAGCTCTTAACAGCCTCCACTCTTCTGGAAAGTCTTATTACATTTGAGGGCGTGGTTCTTTTTCATGCTGCTACAAGAGCGCAGTGATTTGCTCAGGAGGCACTGATGTTGGGATGCCTCCAGTTCCAGTTCATCCCAAAGGTGTTAAGTGGGGTTGAGTTCAGTCAGGGACACTTGACTTGGCCCTGGTTTGGGCTCTTGTAGTTCTCATGTTGGGGAACTGTGATGCTACAGCATACAGAGACATTCTATACATCTTCAAACAGTTTGGGGAAGAACCACATATGGGTATAAGGGCCAGGTGTCCACCAACCTTTGGCTTTATAGTGTATGTAGTGTGGAGTGTTATATAGTTTTAAATTTATCATTCTCCATCATTTTAACTACTGTCTCTTGTTCATTCCGGATTGTCAGAGTGTCTCGTCATTTCTTTGTCGAGTACTAATGAGCTTCGACTCGAGCCCTTGCTGCAGCTTTTCAAAGAGTCAAAGAAGTTGATTTAGGCTGAGCTGAGCATTTAGTCACTTTCAGCCATGCTCTTCTTTCCATAAATAAACAAATTAAACAAATAAATAAAATTCCATAAACTGCAGTCTAAGGGTTGGTTTCATCTCTGAAATACACTCATTCTGTAAAAGTCAGTCCTATGTTAGATCTGCTAACATTTGCAGATGGAAATGTGGCTGCATGAGCTGCGAGTCATGTTGCCAGATTGGGTGGTTTACTGCTTTAATTAGGCTGCATATTATCGTCCTGGGGTGGAAAATGTCTCTTGTGCAGGTAATAAAAAATGGTGCTGGTTTTAAGTACTGTATGGCTGAAATTGGGCGAAGGTGTGGGGCATTGGTGGCTCAGGTGGTAGAGGATCTGGCTTGTTGATTGGAGGTTCACGGGTTCAAGCTCAACCACCACTGTGTCGCCATTGTAGGGTCATTAGGCATGGCCATTAACCCTACACCCCAAACAGCCGAGCCACTGCATGAGGTGCCGGTCCCAAGCCTAGTTTGAAAATTGTGACAGGAAGGGCAGCTGATGTAAAACCTGTACCAGATATTGCCGATCAAATGATCCAATTGTGACAATAAACAGGAGAAAAAGTAGAAATTAGGGCTCATTTTACTGATCCTACGAAACATTATTTGATAGAAAATTCTTTGCCGTGGTGCTATGGTTCAGTTGATTGAAGCACCTGTCCAGTAAATAGTCTAGTAAGTAGTTTCTGGGCTTGGATAACAGAAGTTTGTCTTAGGGTAGTGGTAGCTCAGCAGGTTCAGGTTCTAGGTTATTGATAAGAAGATCAGCGGGTCAACCTAAAGCTCCAGTAGGCTGCCATTGTGGGTCCTTGAGCAACTTGAGGGGACTTAACCCTGTCTGCTCTAGGGGTGATGTTCAATGGCTGACCATGCACTCTGACCCCAGCCACCAAGCCACCAGGGGATATGGGAAGAAATAATTTCCATGTGTAGTAATACTTTCTATCTGCTGTGTGTATGTGATCAAGAAAGACTTAAATACCTGGAAAAATTTCCTGTGGGATGAGAAGGATGAACTCTCAGGACCATGAGCAAATCTGAGCTCAAATTGAGTGATTCTAAGAACAACATTAAGGACTTCAAAAGGAAGCAATTCCCACTGATTG
Source organism: Platyallabes tihoni (assembly GCA_030068045.1). Lineage (NCBI taxonomy): Eukaryota > Metazoa > Chordata > Actinopteri > Siluriformes > Clariidae > Platyallabes > Platyallabes tihoni. The sequence goes on from JAQQZS010000011.1 coordinate 2,019,289, forward strand.
ATTCTTGTTCTTCATAAAGTATGGTATTGGAAATTGTTGTGACGACACGACAATCCTGCTTGACAATCTGGAACGGTGGTTACAGATACAGTTGATCTGTGCCTGGGTAGAGAGAGAGAGAGCGACCTACCATCTGGTGGTATAGGTCAGTTAGGTTGATGGTCGGAGGTTGAGCATGTCGCAGCTGTAAACATGTGGTCGCTGTCAAGACGTGACTTATCAGTCCATGTAGTAAAGGAAACATGGAAGGAAAACGAAATAGAAGTAATTAACCGAAGTGAAGGTGTGTTTTTTTGTTTTATAATTTGATTTGGTATGAACGATGATGTTTGTCACAAAATCGTACCTGATCTTTAGGTGATGGCGTCTGTTTAAGCACAAAGAGGCAAAGGAAGCCCACCAAGAAAATCCTAGAAAGTTCGATCGAAGCTGAGCCGATTCCGACAGCTAAAAAGAAGGTTTGTGCAAGACGTCTTTTTTTCCCCTCATATTCATCTTCGATTCAGGAGACTTTCAACAATCTAATCTGATCTAATCTAATTCTCTGGTAGGTGAAATCTCAGAGGAACAGTTCTTCAGGACATTCTGCTCATCAAGGTCGGTCAGTCGCTGAGTGAAATCATTGAGAGCATGAAATGACTCTTAGAGCTAAAATATATGTGCTTTAAAAATATTGTGAGAATTACTTTTGCCAGTTTTATAATAATAATAATTCTAACCCGTGGCGCAAACGTTTGCCCGACCATTGGTCTATAGATATCCTGTTATCTTAATGCACAGTTTCTTAGATTTTCCGCCTGACTGCACTAACATGATCATGTCTTTTTTTTCCTCTTCTCGTTTATTAATATTACGTCTCCATATATATCGTCGGTGCACCTTAATGTACAGTTACTTCAGTATCCTCTTGTACATACAATCATAATATACATAAGACTGGTTTATACTTATTAATCTGAAACATATTAGCTCTTTAAGCACCTTAATGTACTGTTCTACGATTTGCCGTACTACACAGACTACACTAATGCACAGTGCATCATAGGTCTTTAGATATTTTCTTTTGTACTTTTCTTAAGTTTCTTTCTACAGTACCTTCTTTATTATAATACTTTTTAAATTTCCCTCTCGCCTTGTATTCTACACCTTTTTTGTTTGTATTTTGTTTGCATAATTCATGAACTGGCTGCTGTAAGATTATTTCCTTTGGGATTAATGAAGTACTCTATCTATCTATCTATCTATCTATCTAACTATCTATCTTCCTTCCTTCCTTCCTTCCTTCCTTCATCTGTTTAAAC
>JAQQZS010000011.1:2023267-2048171 GCA_030068045.1 Platyallabes tihoni
ACAGCATCACCCGGGGTTCGAACCAGCGATCTCCGGATGATAGGGCGAGCACTTTACCACTGCGCCACTCGGAGGCCTAGGAGACAAATTTTAATAGCAGTTTATTTGAACAGTACGTACATACATATACACTACAAAAACCCATTCATAACCATTACATTAAAAAAAACAGATGCTTTATAACAGGATTATAGCAAAACTCATCAGGTGACTTATAGGTATTTATATTGAGGGCTAGTGCTATCCTAATGTTTTATGAATCCCAAGTGATCTATACAAAGCATCTGCTTAAAATGTATTTCGCCACTTGTTGACTTTTGACATACGCCGTTTGTAAATCATTTAACACCGTTATACAAAAGCTTAATGTAATGGTTATGAATGTGTAATGAAGCTCATATGTAGATATTTCTGTTACCATATTTCTGTTTTCTTTTTTTTTCAGCCTTTGTGCGGGAAACAAGGTCACTGTGTTGCACACGCATTTCTGATGTATACACATTATCCACTCCATCAACCACTTTTTGCTTCTTTAATATATCTTCTAACAGTTAATGGTTCTGTACGTCATAGATACATTGTCCATGTGACCCTGTGTAACAGACCTAAATCTGGGTGGCTGATGTACAAGATGTATGTTTAAACTAGCCTGATATTGCATAAAATACATGCCTCTGGCAACCCTGGTATTAATTCTTCTTTCTTTTGCATTTCATGCAGTGAAAAGGTTCATAAAGTGAACATTGGGGCAGCATGATTCCTGCCTCAATTGGCTTCCAATAGGGCTTGTTGCAGTTTCTATTTTTGACCACTAGGTGTCCTAGAAACTCAATTGAAATAAATGGAGCAATGTTATAAAACATTGTGTTTTAAATTTCTTTTCCATATGGAATGTATCGCCTTGTGTTTGCACATTGATGCTGACTGAGCTTAAATAACAAGCATAAAAATGTTAAATACAAATCACTGTGATATTCCAGAAGCGTCCGTTTTGGAAAACTTTGCTAGCGCTAAACTGCTCACCGTATGTGTGTGTTTGTGTAGGTTTGTGAGAAACATGGAGAGCTGCTTCTATGTGAAGGCCAATGCTGCAGCACCTTCCACCCACAGTGTGTCGGATTGACCGAGCCTCCACCCGGGAAGTTTCTGTGTCAGCAGTGCACTTCTGGTGGGCGTCGACACAATCACACAGTTAGAGATGAGAAGTGTCTTATCCTCTTATCCAAGTTATATCTTGTATGTGACTGAACTGAGAGATTTGTTTGAATTCCAGGCACCCACGAATGTTTCATGTGTAAGAAGGTGGGAGACGACGTGAGGCGCTGCATGGTCCCTGCATGTGGGAGGTTCTACCACGGCGAGTGCATCGCTAGCCACGCCCTCACAGTGCCTTTGAACCGAGGCTTCCGCTGCTCCCTCCATGCTTGCCTGGCCTGCTTCATCACCAACCAGAGCAACCCGTCGGTTTTTAAAGGTCTAAATCAAATAAAGTTGTACAAATGGATACTGTCGTCACACACAACCAGGGTTCGAATCTCACCATCGCACAATCCAAAGACATGCAGAGGCGTCTAATTGGTGTTTACAAATTACGCGTAGTGTGTGTGTGCTTGTGTGTGTGTGTGTGCCCTGCAATGGACTGCCACACCATAATTATATTATAACACTGTAATAATGTTACAATGATGAATTCTGTCTGCAAGTGAATGACCCTCCCTACATTCATCGCCCTCTACAGGTCGACTGATCCATTGCGTAAGATGCCCCACTGCCTACCATGCCAGTGATTACTGCATCCCTGCCGGCAGCGTCATCCTGTCCGCTAACACCATCCTCTGTCCCAACCACTTCACGCCACGAAAGGGCTGCCGCAATCACGAGCACGTCAACGTCAGCTGGTGCTTCGTTTGCTCAGAAGGTCAGCCGCGTCTTTTTATTATTTTTTTTTTTGTTGCTTTGAACAAGTTTCCAATCTGGGATGTTTGTAATCGCAGGAGGTAGCCTACTCTGCTGCGAGTCCTGTCCCGCGGCTTTTCACCGCGAGTGTCTGAACATCGACATGCCCGAGGGGAGCTGGTTCTGCAACGACTGTCGAGCCGGGAAGAAACCACACTACAGAGAAGTGGTCTGGGTGAAAGTGGGTCGCTACAGGTCAGCACCAGAACTCCAAATATATTCTTTTTTTTTCTGATAACCTAAGCATTCTATGATCTGTATACTGAGAATACTCGCATGTCGACGGCGTTGGGAATAAAGACAAGATATTCAATTCAATTCAATTTTATTTATATAGCGCTTTTAACAATGGTCATTGTCTCAAAGCAGCTTCACAAAATGAACAAGATTTTGTTTAGAAAAGAAAATAAAAAAAGATTAAAAAAGTAATAATTTATTCTGCGCTGTCAGATGGTGGCCTGCAGAAGTCAGCAACCCTAAAGACATTCCTGAAAATATCCTGCGAATGAGGCACGACGTCGGCGAGTTTCCCGTCCTTTTCTTCGGTTCCAACGACTACCTGTGGACCTACCAGGCTCGGGTCTTTCCGTACATGGAAGGAGACGCCAACAGTAAAGAAAAGATGGGAAAAGGGGTCGACTCCGTTTATAGGAAAGGTATTAATGATAACCTGCTACGGTTCATGCAGTTGCCAGTAGAGCCGGGAATCGCCAGGGATACGATGATTTCACGATACCCAGGTGCCGATACGATTTGTATTGCGATTCTGCAAGTATTACGATATTATAATCTCAATTCTTAGCAAACTTACCAAACAGGATGCTGTCGTCCCCTGTGCCAGTGCGTGAATAGTTTAGACTGCACCACCTGTAGAATTGTAGAGGAACTGCACCATTTTACCGTCTCAAATACAAACAGATAAAATCCCAGAAAAATTATAAAAAAATTTAAAGCTTGAGTTAAACCTCCACCTCGATGTGATCCGTATCACTTCTGATTGGTCTAGAGATGTCCGAACTAGTTTATGACTGCTTTTTTTTTTTCTTTTCCCATAAGTGAGTTGATTTGTTTCTTCGAATTGGTGCGAATGAATGAACGGTCTTAGATTATTTACTAAGCGCTTACTTGTTTGCTAGCTATGATGAACTATAAAGCTACAACTTAAATTGTATTATTATCTGAAAGAAGGGCGCCTTATTCTTTTTATATGCATGAAAAGGAATGCAGATCCAGGGTGATCCAGGAAGTCTTGACAGATTGTAGAGGGTCTGAGAAATTCTTGCCAGTTCTTAGTCGTAAGTAAATAGCATGAGATGTGTTTGGCACGGTTTGTAGGTGAGGTGGAGGTGTCGTAAATACATCGTAACAATTTCGTAGCTAATGCGTAGCTAAGTCGTGAGTGTTTATAGCACGGACCATTAGTCCAAGCAGTTTAGGATTATGAGAAAGGGGTGGCCAGCATTGTGGTCAGCTTTCCCAGGACATCCATTCACAAGCACCAAGCTCTTACTGAATATAAATCGATAAATGAAAAGAGTTTTCAAGCATTTAAAGCACTAGATGATGCGGCACTAGGCGGGAGTAGTAGTAAGCTACTGCCGCCTTGCATGTCCAGGTTCTGGGTTCGATTCCCACCTCGGGGTCTGTGAGCATGGGTTTCCTCCCACAATCCAAAGCCATGTAGATTAGGATAACTGGTGCTCCTGAATTGGCAGTAGCATGTAAATGGTTGTGAAAAATGGAAATAGATATAATGGGCACCGTTGGCCTCCACGGTCCTTAGTTGGACTACAGAGGCTCCTGGATGGATGGATGGATGGATGGATGGATGGATGGATGATACCTTTAAACTCTCCTAGTGGTTTAATTCAGATTGTGCTCTTGGCTCACCCAGCTTTGGACGAGGCTGCTGAAAGATTCCGAGAACTGCAGGCAGAGAAGGAACTCCGGCAGCTCCAGGAGGACAGGAGAAATGACAAGAAGCCTCCTCCGTACAAGCACATCAAGGTATCCGACCTCAAAGAAGTGCTTTTCTCTTCTAAATCTTATACACACCATGCCGAGGCACTTCAAACGTCCTCTTAATCCCTACGACAGGTGAACCGACCGATCGGCAAAGTGCAGATCATTACGGCCGACTTGTCCGAGATCCCACGCTGCAACTGCAAGGCGACGGACGAGAACCCCTGCGGCATTGACTCGGAGTGCATCAACCGCATGCTGCTCTACGAATGCCACCCTCAGGTCTGCCCGGCGGAGGAGAGGTGTCAAAACCAGGGCTTCACAAAGCGGCAGTACTCGCAGGTGGAGATCTTCAGGACGTTGTCTCGAGGCTGGGGTCTGCGCTGCTGTCACGACATCAAGAAGGTAGATCGAGGAACGAACGCCCAGTGCAGGTCACTCCAGCTAAAACAAGGTTTGAATGAAGTCTAATCTTTAAGTCTAATTTTATCTCAGGGCGCATTTGTAAGCGAGTATGTCGGCGAGGTGATCGACGAGGAGGAATGCCGAGCTCGGATCAAGCGGGCGCAGGAGAACGACATCGGGAATTTCTACCTGCTCACGCTGGACAAGGTGACACCTCTTAGAATCATGCAAAAGTGTTTGAGAAAGAGTTATGTCTCATGTTTAATATCTTCCTCATTTCTCACAGGACCGTATAATTGATGCCGGACCCAAAGGAAACCAGGCCCGGTTCATGAACCATAGCTGCCAGCCGAACTGCGAGACCCAGAAATGGACGGTAAATGGAGACACCCGGGTTGGACTTTTTGCACTGGTGGACGTTGCTGCTGGTGAGGAATATGGACTTTGTGTTAAACTACACAGAAAAGACATGAAGCTCTAATCATAAAAGCGTTGCCTTAAATTCAATGCCTGACTATTCGTTGATGTCTTTAAAGGCACCGAGCTGACGTTCAACTATAACCTTGAGTGCCTGGGCAACGGGAAGACAGTGTGTAAATGTGGTGCACCGAACTGCAGTGGCTTCCTAGGTGTAAGACCAAAGGTAAAAAATTAATACTAATAATAGTAATACATTGTTACCTGTAGTACTAAAATAGGTTAGGTGTTTAGGTTAACTCAGAAGTGGGAAGTGGTTGTAACAGAAAGTCTTTACCCTATCATCTGTAGATTCGAATCCCTGTGATGTCACAGTTTACACATTGCTCCGAGTTATAGCGAGCAACATTGGTCAAGCTATTTGGAGGGAGGGAAGGCATACTTGCTGTTCCACAGCAGTCGTAATGACACTGTTCAATCATGAATGCAGGCGGAATTGGGTGGATAGCGCTTTCTTCAGCATGTATTATGCTGCCCCCTAATGTTGGGTGAGAAGCAGTGACGAAAGATGCAGTTGACTGGCATCACCTGTCTTTTAGTGATTTTATACACTAGGTGTGATGTGATTTATTTCAGCGACGCCAATACTGATTATTAGTAATGAAGAAGAGCGATAGCCGATATTTGAAACCAGAATGTATTTGCGGCGAAATTCTTGTTGTCAGAATTTAGAATAACTATTATTATATAGAATAACTTCCTTGAAATGCATTTAAGCATGTATTTAATTAAAGGACAACTTTGTGACGTTGTCTTAAAATAAAAAGTGAAGGGGTAGCATTTCTTGGAAAGTTAACAATTTTTTAAATAAATAACCAAGACAGGTTTATAAAGTAAAGAAACGTCTTGCACCTCCAGGATCCGGGTTCGATTCCCGGCAAGGCTCGATTCCCGTCTCTGTGTGCATGGAGTTTGCATGTCCTCCCCGTGCTTGGTGGGTTTTCTCTGGGTACTCCGGTTTCCTCCCACAGTCCAAAGACATGTAGGTTAGGTTGATTGGTGTTACCAAATTGGCCGTAATGTGTTAATGAGTGTGTGAGTCAGTGTATGTCTGTTTGCCCTGCGATGGATTGGAACCCTGTCCAGGGTGTACCCCGCCTCGTGCCCTAAACCTCCTGGAATAGGCTCCAGGCCCCCGCGACCATGAATACAGGATAAAGCGGTATAGAAGATGAGTAAGAGTGAGTGAGTTAAACTGAACTAGTAGAAATTACTAAAAAGAACGAACTGAAATTTAAGTCTAGTTAGCAGTCCTGATTCAGCAGCACTAGATTGTGCTCACACAGTTGCTCAGCTTGCTCTCCAGCGAGACGGCTTCTGTTCCTCTAATAAACTGGAGAACAAAAATCACACATACCGATAATTCTAAAAATGCTAAATATCGGCCATAATAATCAGATAGGCTGATAATTGGTTGACCCCTAGTCTTCACCCATTCTGGTTGGTAGTTGAGGGGACGCCCAGATGGGTCGGAATTGGCTGTGAAATCAATCCGAAAAAATCCTGTGAAACAGAAAGAGCAAGTTCCAGCCTCCGTGTGTTCAAGATCCAAAATGGGAAAACTCATGGATAATCAGAGTACAGGTAGTCCCCGACTTATGAACATTCGAGTAACGAATTTCCACAGATAGGAATGGACCACGATTCTACGACCATATGTAGATGTGGGCAAATCGTGGAAGAAGCTCACGTGTATTGTAAAAAAAAAAAAATGCAGTGCACCAGATAACAATATTTACAATTATATACAACATTTTCAGTGTGTAAGTGAATGTATAAAGTGTCTAAAGTCTGGTATATTGTATGTGTGTGTATGTGGGGGTGAGGAAGACATGAGTCGGTTTCAATGAATCAGTCCGGGTGCACGATGATGGAAAATGTCTGTCCTGATGGTGAATAATCCTAATTTCGTAAAAACGCCAACAAAACAGAATTCACAGTCCAATACGGTGTAAAACAGCTCTGGACAAAATTGCATCTGGGATTCCCCTCGCGATTTACAGGTGCAGAGACACAGTTACATTTGACTTGTGAGAGATATGTTTTCTTAGACAAGGTTATGGTTTTTGGCCACATGATGGCAGTGTGGGGAAAGGGGACAGAGATTTAGTCAAGTGGATTGGTATGCTTTACATTGTATTTTCGTGTCAAAGGCGTATAAGGTTCACTTTGTCTGACTTAAGAACAAATCCCACTTACAAGCGAGTTGTGTTCCTGGAGCACGTTCATAAGTCGGGGACTACTTGTAATAGCTTTACGCTAATATGTCTGTATGTATGTACAATATAATTGCGTTGTTACCATGAAAGAAGCATTGTGTAATTGTCATGATTTGAGGTCTCTCGTTTCAGAGGACTGAGTACGTTTTCCGAGTCTTGTCTGAATTACGTTCTCGTGTTTCTCAGAATAACCCTCCTGCTGATGACAAGGGCCGCAAACCGAAGAGGAAAGCTCACGTAAAGCGCAAGTCACAGCAAGAGCTGACCAAGGAGCGAGAAGACGAGTGTTTCAGCTGTGGAGACGGTGGCCAGATGGTTTCCTGTAAGAGACCTGGATGTCCAAAGGTTTATCACGCAGACTGTCTGAACCTGACCAAGAGACCTGCAGGTCAGTGCCGATTTTATACAGAGCGGCTCTCAGGTGTCTGTGTGAAATTCATGTGCTGTGTATGACATGACATAGTAGCGCAAGTCTTTATTGTTGTTGTTTTGTGTTTGTGTGTGTGTGTGTGTGTGTGTGTATGTGTGTGTGTAGGGCGCTGGGAGTGTCCGTGGCACCAGTGTGACCTGTGTGGTCAGGAGTCCGCCTCGTTCTGCGAGATGTGCCCCAGCTCGTACTGCGGGGAGCACCGTGACGGTATGCTCTTCATCTCCAAGCTGGACGGCCGTCTGTCCTGCAGCGAGCACGACCCCTGCGGACCCGAGCCGCTAGAACCTGGCGAGATCCGCGAATATATCCCGGAACACGCCAGCGCCTACCCAGGCAATGCTTTTGCGCATTATCAAAACCCTGTCTGTCAAACCAGCCCGATCGCCCCTGCGTGTCTGTCATCCGACGCTTTGCTGATGTCCTCCAGCCCTCCACGCAGTCCTTCGCTCGCGATCGCATTTAACAGCGCGTACTCGCCCGTATCCTCCTATGAGGAGGAGGAAAACTCGGTGGACCTGGAAGAGGACGTGGAAGAGGACGGCGTGGGAATTCTAGAGGACACAGAAGAACACACTGGGTCAGAAACACGGTATAAAAGGGGTCTGAAAGTCACACTGACTGTATAAAGAGGACTTGAACTGTGCACGTGATTTCGTCTTCACTACAGAAATGTGGGAATCAGCCGCAGTGCAAAAGAGAAATCGGAATTCCTCGCCGCTTGATGGGAAACGGATAATCAGTCCTGGTGGAGTTAGTCCATCCTTTCCTCTTTTTTTTGATTTCAATCTTTGCACAATTTTCAGAATTTACAAGTTAAATGTGCAAAGCGTAAAAACGTGACACTTTAAAGAACTAGTTACTTTAAAACTTGGTTTGGTTGGAAGGGACCGAGTAAGAAACTTACTTTTGTTTCTCGTGTTAAAGTTTTTGCACTCACCACTTTTTTTTTTTTTTTTTCGTTTTGTTTTTGTAGAATCCCTAGCTGGCTAGCGCAGAGCGAAAAATAGTCCCTGTTTACGGATCTACAGTCGTTGTCCCGTAATCCCGTAATGCACTTAACACTCGAAACAGGAGATCTCAAAGATATTCCGATTATGTTTTTTAAATCCTCCCCGACGCGTAGAATAATTTTTATTTATTTCCATTTTAAAGATGAATAATTTAATTTGGTTTTAAGTGATGTAGAAAAGGCTCATTTTGGTTTTGCACATTATGACTCTGCTGCTTATTTGTAACACCGAGGCATGGAAAAGATCCTTAAAGACAGATATGGATCAAGACACGCTAATGATGCCTTATAAACGCGCACTTGTACTGAAACGCACAGATGCCGATTGCAAGCCGTGTTATGAGCGCTCAGTTTTAACGTTATTTTAACTTCATTAATTAGGTCTTATCTCACAAAAAGTGGGGCGGCCATTTGGAACTCCTGAGAAAAATACTGTCATGCATACAGTAGGTGCTCTTTTTTTTTTTAAAGAAAAGTCCACCCTGAAACCCATTAAATCCTATTTATACTGAATGATTTGTCTTTAGTAAACCTGGTGTTTTTTAACCAGATATTAGCGTCTATCTTGGAAGGAGTGGACGTGTCGGTAGAAACGCTCGCATCCCAGAATGCAAAGCAGCACTGGTCCACTATTTGGCCAGTATTATAGTACATGGTGGTATTAGCATAAGAATTGATGTTTTAGAACCGCATCTGTGTGAGCCGAGTGAACGCACTGAAATACTAAAGCACCGCTGCATCACGCATGGAACCACCAGGGGGCGCCCGGTACAATATTATCACGACACCTGTATTGCGATTCTCTAAGTATGACAATCAATATTATTATCGTTTTTTAGGTTTTGTTTAAATTCTAATCACAAATAATCCGCTCCTACCACACAGAATTAGTGAATAGTTTAGAGAGCACCACCTGTAGGAACGTAGTGGAATTGCGACACTTCAAATTGCAATCATATAAAATAAAATTTAATTTAAAAAAAAGGAGTCAGTGTGGCGATACGTTTCTAGTCAGCAGGTAGTTGAACTGCATTGTGGGTAAAGTAGAAACCAGCTAACAAAAAGTCAACTGTAGAATTTCATCCCAAAACAAATGCAGAATGCCGTCGAAGATCGTCAAGGACAAAGATTCATATGCATGTTGTTCAGGGTGGATTTTTTTTTCCCATTTATGTTTAAGGTCTAAACACTTCTATTGTATTCTGAAGTATAAATGAGTATTTAGTAATGACATCTGACAGAGAGAACTACGGCTGAGTGGATGTTCTTCACGAGGGAGCCCTGGGCTTCTTTTTAATGCTGAAATGAATTGTATAAGCCACTCGCTGGCCACTTTATTAGGAACACCATGCTCACACCCCCACTTTGCATTGCACTTAACTTGTGGAGGACATTAACGAGTTGTCAGCTGCACGTTCATCACCGAGGTGCTCTTTTGGTACTTCTATTGAAGCACCCTGAACTCATGCACTCATGGCTAAGATGGATTTTGTGATCATCGTGCTGTAAGTTCGGCCATCATAAGATCGGTAAATTGTGGCCATAAAGGAATGGACCGTACTTACACAGGTTGTTGCATTTGATTGGGATTAAGAGATGGCTGTGTATTAAGGGATTACACTACCATGAGGAACTTCACCCCGCGTCACAAGGCAGGTTGGGTCCAAGGATTCTCTTAACTCTTAACCTGTATCTGGACGATTCTATGCCTCGTCCTTCTGACACCCAAAATGACAATTGAACAAGCAAGGATACAGGTGTTCCTAATAAAGTGGCCATTTAAGGATAGGAGATAGAGGCATCAATGCTCCTAATATTCCTCAGTTAACTTGTCCTCAGTATGTCTCTAGCACCCACCGGTGAATGTTGTGTTTTGTTTTTGTTTGTGGTCGAATACACACAAGGTGCTTGGATTCAGTCTCTGCTGTTAAAACCTTTTTTTTTTTTTTAATGGGAAATCATATTTATGCAATGGTGCTTGTGTAGTTTTGCACTGGAGGCTAATGGACCACCAGCTAGCATCGCACAAAATCCCACAAGAAAAACGAAAATGAAAAAAATTTTAAACCACAAAAACATCTACAGTATGGTACTGTAGCTTCAAGCAGCGATTAAGGGGGCCAAGCACTTTCTATCCTAACACCACTAAATACCGGAGGAAGACTGGACAATCAGGCCTTGCATCAAGACGTTGCATTGATATTACATCACTTCCTGTTTTACAAAGACGTGTTCAGCTTATTCTTATACTTATACCTCAAAGAATTACAGCAAACGTAGAATCACTTTATAACAGCTGAATGTTTAAACAATAATTCGAATATCGTCTAATGTTTAACGTCACTCCTCCTGAGAAAAATACTGTTAGATGTAAGGCAAAATTTGCAAAATCATCATGAATGTTTCCTAAAAGTCTACATGGTCATGTGACTAGGGCTCATTATAATGTCTGAGGAAGAAACAGTTCTGATGCAGAGCTGAAAAGATATCAGGATTTTTACACACTTAAATTTGCATGAATTAATTTTTTTAGAAACACAAAGTTGTTGTATTTTTTGCATTGAACCAAGTCCTGCACAGTTAGAAACAGAAATACAACTTTTATATGTTTGCATCATATTTATTTTGTACCTTTACAATCCCCAAAAGCATTCTACGTCTATGATTTCATGTACGCAGCAAAATTTTAGAGGATCAAAAAAAAAAATCTTTAAATGCCTCAACATTAACATTATTAAGTGGTTAATGACACTAACTGTGGGTCGCAGCGTGGGTGAGAGTAGGTCTGTACGGACGGAGTACTGAGGAGAGAGCAGCTGCCTGACAAAACCCACATTCACAACCAGTCACAGAAGCACTTTCATCAAGAACACACATCTGATAACGTTACATCATCTTAAACAGCTCGCCGTCTCTACAGTAATCAGTCGCAGTTAGTTAGTTCCGCAAAATAAATGCTTAAATAAAGAAACAAATCATAATCTGTTGATAATAAATGGTGTTTGTGAACCTGTTGTATAAAATCAATATCACACTTGAGGTTGTGCTGTTGTACTGAATATCAGCACGGCTGTGATATCTTCAGTGCTCAGGCTGCGCCCTCGTGCCTGTTCAGAACAACAGCGCGACCTCGACTGTGATATCGATTAATTATATGATCGTTAAGCCGAAAAAACAAAGTAATGCGTTTCAAAATCCCAAAGTGTTGATTGGAGCCAGCTAGTGGGCCGTAAGTGTACTTCAGATAGGAGAGATCACTTATAACAAATAATTTTTTGAAACTTTTCAATTTTGTAATTAGGTTTTAAAAACATATTTCTGATTAAGGATTTACATTTAAGCAAGCAGTGACCAAAACTAACAAAAACAAAGTCATTGGGTTTAAACGTAATATTCTTCTCAGGCTCGTGTGTTGTGATTAAAGGCCTGAGTGAGAAGATTTTCACAGTTCAATTCAGGCCACGGTCTTGTTAAGTTCGGGAACGGCTGCTTTACATGGTATTCAGTGCTTGGCCTCCGTTAGTACTCTTAAAATGATTCGTCTCCCTGCCTTCTGTGGTCTATTTAATTGTTACTCGAGTAGAAAACTAGCATTTTAATCTCAGCTGCTTGTTCACGCCATGGTTCGTTCTGCTGTTTCATTATACGTATAGTTTACTAGACCTGTCCATGATCAGGTGATCAAGTATTTGAACTCCAGTGCAAATGGAAAAGAAGTAGATTTAACACCGGACATGACTTGATTAAAGACTGTATATTAGAGATTTTTTGTATTTTTATCACCACCTGCTGGTAGATCACACAAACTACACCCAAAATGTGACCAAAATCCCTCAACACATCTCCTGGTGTTTGATGTATTTTTATTATAGAGTGTGTACAGGTTTCAGAAAGCGGCTAATACTGATAAAATAACATGGACAGAAATAAGATACCTGACTAGTTGTGTATATTTGTACAGTAAAGCCCTATATTAGAGTCACACTACAAGCAGATGAAGCTGAAGCTCGCTTCACGGTTGGTGTAAAAAATTTTTATGTATCGTTTTTTTTCTATCCAAGGCAGAGAGCCTGACTGAAAGCCTGTCTTTGCATGTTATCCCCTTTTAGCTACCAGGTTAACAGGCTCTGTCGAGAATCTGCATACAGTACGTACTGTAGCTAATCAGAGACGCTATAATCAAACCAATCGGTGTAGTTTCGCTGTACGATCCTGATCATCGCAACGCTTCGGACCTGAATGTTATCGAGTTGTACACTGTACGTATTCCTGTGTAAAATGAAAGCTTGCTATTATATGCAGTACAATACGTTGATGATTTTTTTTAATACACTCTGCCCATCCCTCTGCTTTGCTCTGCTTCCTTTTGCTGTAAAGAAAAACAAATACAAAGCTGCCTTGTGAGAGCGTTTAATTGTCCTGTAGCGCTTTGTACAGAATAAATGACAAGTACAGAAAGTTTCAACTCATTTTTTACATTCCTTTTTTTTAATATATATATATATATATAACATAATTGTCAATGAGTTCCTTTCGCATTCTGATAAACACACTCGTCGGGCATGCTGTGGGTTTTCTTCTTGTGCTTCATTCCTGGATCCTGGATCCTGGATAAGGATTAGGCCTTCTCGCCGTGGACTCGGATCACATCTCGGAGCATGTCAAGTGTATGTGTGTGTACGGTAAAGCCAGAGCACTGAGAGCTTAAATACACACTGGCTGTCAGGAGGCACGTCTGCATGGCACGGAGAAGTGTGTACACACTGTACAGGCACACGAGAAGAAATAATACACTTTTTCCACGATGTACAAAAGCAGAAGCGGTTTTCCTTATCCGTATCAAACGTAAAAGGTAAAATAAAAACAGTTTTTACGCTTTCAATGTAAACATGAAACATCACGTTTTGGATGCTTTGGATAAGTGATGAAGTCCAGATATTTTCCGAGTGCAAAGGCTCTTTCAATAAGGTAAAAAGAAAAACAGCCATAGCCGAGAATGAAGGAACGCACTCGTAAAGAGTACACGACTCTCCGAGGACTGTTCCAATACTTTTGACCAAGTCTCTCTCTCTCTCTGAGTTTAATATCTCAGTATTTTCTTGCTATGAGATATAATACATCATGACCTTAACATCGCCGTCACCACAAACCCAGTCTGTTTCGTGTCAGGGAAAATGAAATAAATTTTTAAAAGGCAGCTTCTACAGACAACTATGAGGATTTAACAAATAAATAAATAGTGTGTGTGTGTGTGTGTGTGTTTGAGTAAACCAGTGAGTCTACGGCAGTAGGTGTGAACTCAGTCAAATATAACCCTCACTGCTTTCACTGTGTGTGTGTGTGTGTGTGTGTGTATGGGGGGAAAAAAAGCCAAATCAGGAACCGAAGTATTAATCACTTCTGTGCATCGAAGCTTCGGTTTCTCTTCCCCGGTTCTGTCCTCGTTAACGAGGAGTCTCGTGAAAATTCTGTTCACAAAAATCCATAAGCACGACTCATGACACTTTATCCACTGAAAGACCTGGAGGGAATATATATATATATATATATATATATATATATACACTGTATCAATGCAGTCTGTTATTATTATTATTTAGTTTTAAATAAAAAGGGCAGGAGACGTTGAGATGACGGCACGACGACTACGACGCAGAGGGTGTCCTCGTGTTCGGTCAGTGATGACAGCAGGTGTAGACGTACGAGTTCTTCTTTTGGCCCAGGTTCACTCCTTTATCGTCTGAAAGCAACGTTAGATCTGAGTCTGAGTTTGTAGGAGGAGAGACTGAGAAACAAAAAATTACTTGGTGACTGTTTAAAAGGTTTTACCTGGTAGAAGCTCGAAAGCCGAGTTACTGAAATCCTCTGCTACTTTCAGGAAGAGTGCGTCTGGGACAGAGAGAAACAGGAAATGATTTTTTTTTCTAGGTTAGGAATAAGAAACTAGAACTCTGGCTTTCTAGAGCTGTTAGAATGATGACAAACTGTTTATGTCATATACATAAACCCTAACCCTAACCCTATAACAGCTTCAACTCTTCTGGAAAGGCTTTCTATAGGGTTTAGGAGTGTATTTAAGGGAATTTAAGTCAAGTTCTTCCACACCAAACTCGCTCATCCATGTCTTTATGGACCGTGCTTTGTGCACTGACGCGCAGTCATGCTGGAATGGGAAGGGGCAGTTCCCCAAACTGTTCCCACAAAGTTGGGAGCATTAAATTGTCCAAAATGTCTGGGTATGCTGAAGCATTAAGAGTTCCTTTCACTGGAAGTAAGGGACCGAGGCCAACTCCTGAAAAACAACCCCACACCAGTTACAACACGAGTGCGCACCAGTGCACAAAGCAACGTCCTTAAAGACATGGATGAGCGAGTTTGGTGTGGAAGAACTTGACTGGCCTGCAGAGAGTCCTGACCTCAACACAGAGACTGCGAGGAGACGGGCCATCTCGTCCGATTATCAGTGTCTGATCTCACAAATGCGCTTCTGGTAGAAAGGTCAGAAATTCCCATAAACACACTCCTAAACCTTGTGGAAAAAGCCTTCACAGAAGAGTTGAAGCTGTTATAGCTGCAAAGGGGGCGGGGCCAACATCATATTAAACCCTATGGATTAAGAATTGGATGTTACTCAAGGCAGGCGAGCGAATACTTTTGGCAACATAGTGTACTTTCTAAACCTATCAAAGAGCTGCTTATGGTCATTACGTCTTCACATTCATGCACATTTGCTCACTCCTCGGACATTTCTATTTAAATTCTGTCAATTTCCACAACAGTTTCCATATTTGTACAGCCATTGTCTATACTTTGTACAGCTTAAGTTTAAGTTTATATGTTTTTTAAAAATATTTTTTCAATTTTATATTTTGTTCTTCTATTTCTTTTTCCTACAGCTAAGTTTTTCTATATTTTATTCTCATTCTATTCCATATTGTTATTCTTGATTTTCCATTGTTATTGTTATCTTGATTTTAAGGTCACGAGCGGTCGTATAAGCATTTCACTGCATATTGTATTGTGTATGACTGTGTATGTGACAAATAAAACCTGAATTTGCTTTTGTTTTGCTGATGATAATCAAGCCGGCAAAACTGTACTGTATTTAATGGACCTTACCTCTACCTATGACCTCTGTTCATTCACATGATACAGACTGGAGCTAGTTTAACTATTTCTTTTTGAGATTTTTCGGTGTTCTATTGTATGAACCGGTTCGTTAAAAGGGTTTTTAAGAAATACCTGCCGTATGCAATAACGGTCTTTCCAAGTGCGTTACATGTCTTTCGTAGATTTTTAACATAAATACTTTTGATTGTACAGAATAACAGAACACAGTTATGAGAGTAAAAAATCCCTTTATTTCTCTATATATCCCAGAGTTTCACTAGTGATTGGACACCATCGAGGTGAGCCATAATCGGACTGCCTGTCTGATTCATTCTTCAGAAGTTTATACATATATACATACACACGTGGACAAAATTGTTGGTACCCTTCGGTCAATGAAAGAAAAATTCACAATGGTCACAGAAATAACTTTAATCTGACAAGCTCAGTTTCAGTCGCAGGTCACGGGTCTTGCAACAGGACAATGACCCAAAACACACAGCTAAAAACACCCAAGAATGGCTAAGAGGAAAAGACTGGACTATTCTAACGTGGCCTTCTATGAGCCCTGACCTCAATCCTATTGAGCATCTTTGGAAGGAGCTGAAACATGCCGTCTGGAAAAGGCCTTCAAACCGGAAACAACTGGAGCAGTTTGCTCGTGAGGAGTGGCCCAAAATACCTGCTGAGAGCTGCAGAAGTCTCATTGACAGTTACAGGAATCGTTTGACTGAAGCCTCAAAAGGTTGTGCAACAAAATATTAAGTTAGGGGTACCATCTTTTTTTGTTGTTGTTGTTGTCTAAGCCTGTTCCATGAGTTTATTTTTTTTAATAATTCCGTTGAAGCATGTCTGACTTTCATTGGTTAACATTCATAGAATTTTTATTTATTATTACTTTTGTCAGATTAAAGTTATGTCTGTGACCACTGTGAGTTTCTCTTTCATTTTTCCAATTTTCTCCACGTGTGTATATGGCTGGATCAGGAAGCTGTGTTGAAGCAAGGGTTAAATTCCGCTTTGTATATTGAATTACTGGCTAATTAATTTCACATAATAGAGACTGATCTGTGATCAGAGAGCGCTGCTGCTTACCAACGTTGTTTCCTGTTTTGCTCGAGGTCTCGAAATGCTGTGCTCCTATTTCTGTGAAAGACAAAGTGCAGTGTGTTCTGATCACTGAACTGCTCACTCGAAAAACATCAATATCACAGAACGACTCGCATGAACAGATAAAGCGGTAGATATTTGGACACTGATGATTTTTATTACCTTCCACGAAGTCCTGTACGTCGTGGTAGTCGACTTGCCGCGCGCTCCTGTCGCCTTCCACGAGGTCGCTCTTGGTGCCGCACAAATAGATCTTACAGTGCTGTAAACAACCAAATAAGGAAATATCAGAACGTATTGTCTAGCAAGTGTATATACTTTCCTAAAATAATAATAATAATAATAAATGCGTACCTCTTCAAACGTCTGTAACTCCTTTACCCAGAACCTGACTCGTTGGAAGCTGCTGCTGTCTGTTAAATCTGAACAGGAACAGTTTGATCGATCATGCCGTTAGCGATAAGAACAAGATAACCATGATGTTTTGTTTTTTCTCCTCATGTTACATGTGAATCGCTTGAAAGTTCACTTTAGATAAGCGTAAAGCCCTGAGGGTTGAGGTTTCTAACAGACAGCAGCAGGACGTTCAATAAACCTGAGGGAGGAAAAAGGATGCGTACCATAACACACGATGGCAGCTCGCGCTCCTCTGTAGTAAATCCTGCTCATGGCCTCGTACCGCTCGGATCCAGCGGTGTCCTGAAGGAGCGTCCAACAGTTTGTGTGAACTGCGTAAAAGTCTGTGATTAAAACGTAAACTTGACGGCGAGACAGGACTCACCCATATTCCCAGAGTGATGACTTTGTCCCCGATGCTTATGGACTTGGCGACGAAGGCGGCTCCGATGGTCTGTATGTACAGAGGAAAAAAAAAAACACTCACATGATTGAAGGATTGAATTGAAGTAGGGTGTACAAGGAATTGTGCACCCTACATAGTGGACTAGCTTTTCATTTAACACTATTCGGGATTTGACCCCGGAAGTTAACCGAGTCGATATTCTGAAGTAGAATAACTGGAAATATAAAGTAAATATCAGAAGCTTCTGAGGTCATGACAGTCAGCCATCAGTTTTGTGACTTCAAGCTCAAGTGCACTCGAGTTATGCAGCAGGACGATGATCCAAAACACACCAGCAAGTGCACCTCTGAACGGCTCCAAAACATAAATAAATTAAAAAATTACTTTAAACAGCTTAAACTCTTCAATGTGGCTAAATTAAAACAATTCTGCAAAGAAGAGCGGGCCAAAATTCCTCCACGGCGATGTGAAAGACTCACTGCCAGTTAACACAAAAACTGTTAATTACAGTTGTTGTACATAACCAGTTATTAGGCTTAGGGGCAATTACTTTTTCACACACGGCCAGACAGACATCATTTAAAAACTGCATATTTTATCTTTGCGTGATATTAAAATTTGTTTGATCTCAATCATTTAAGTGTGACAAATATGCAACAACAACAAAAAAAAAACAGGAAGAGGGCGAATACCTTTTCACAACACTGTGGATAATTAAATCACTTGGAAATGAAGTGGATGATAAATAACAAAATAAATATGAACAATAATTATTTACACTCTCTCTCTCTCTCTCTCTCTCTCTCTCAGAGTCCGTTAAGGTGCTCTAGAAGAAACCTCCGGCATTTTTCGACCCGAGTTTACAACATCTGGAGCGTTCGGACGATTACGACATGCGAGAATTTCTAAACGTTTCCCTTCACTCGAACCGTGTGGAGTTTTTCCATAAAAGTTTCACTCAGTAAAAAAAAATATTATTTAATAAATAAATAAATACATACATACATAATTATCCGATTCTAATTTAAAACCACAATTATTTCAGTCCAACATTAAACCTGTTAGGGAGAGAAATTCGACATGCGTCCAGTGTGAAATGTAAAATTTCAGTTATTTCTGCTTTAGGTTTGTGGTGTCACTGCGGATTGGCCATAAAAAACCACAAGTTCTTCTTTCTGAAAAAAATTCAACTCATCTCTCACATGGTGACCTTTACAGATTTAGAGCTTAATCTATCATTAAAAATAAACAAAGATGCGAGTTCCTTAGATTTTCCTGACTCACGTTATGTAGAAGCAAAGAGGAAATGTCTGCGCTCTTGTCTGTGGTGATCAGACTTTGAACACGACAGATGCATAAGAAGAGGCTTTAAGCTCTATTCAGACTGAATCCTTTTAACTTAAAAAAGGTGACTCTGCGTGATTATAGTTATCACAGTTATTAATATTTCATGGATCTGAATTTGTCATATCTGTGGTTTTTGTCTGAAAAGTTGTTTACATTTATTCAGTTTTTTAATAAAAGAAAAAGCAGCAGAACTCAACCGTCCGGTACAACACCATGAATTAAATAAGATTTCATTACAGTCACCATAGAGAGACGACGATTAAAAAGGATTCGAGTTTGTTAGACAAGTGCAAACTGATTGTTTTTCGAGCACAGGTAAAACCTAACGTCACGTGATCCACTTAGACACGTCATGACACTTTTTCCAGACAGATGATAAATATTCCTGGAGGTTATTTCTACAGGACAGCATTACCTGGAAATCCTAGTAGCGATTATACGACCGCCTTAGGTCTGTCATATACTAATCCGGTCTGAATAGAGTCCGAGTTCCTTTTCCTGTGACGTTTGT
The DNA here is from genome assembly GCA_030068045.1 of Platyallabes tihoni. NCBI lineage: Eukaryota > Metazoa > Chordata > Actinopteri > Siluriformes > Clariidae > Platyallabes > Platyallabes tihoni. The sequence goes on from JAQQZS010000011.1 coordinate 2,042,606, forward strand.
TTTTTTCTTTCTTTTTTCCACCATTATTTATCCTGCTCATAAAAAATAAAATCTAGGAATGAAACTAGCACTTAGAATCCAAGCTCAAAACCAATAAATACTGGTATGCATGGAATTTCAGGTATGACGATACATGTGGAGTTTGCCGATTCGGTCCTGGGCTGTCTGAGTCAGTCTGAAGTAGCTCTACAAACTAGATCTGCCGGGAATGATGTTATGGGATTCTTAAAAGTGGATGGCTTTCATCCCTGATACTCACGTTTTGATATGGTCCGACGAGGAAGCGATGATGAACGTATCTCTCAACCAGGCTGGTTTTACCCACGCTCTCCTTCCCGAGCATGACCACCTTGGCATCGACGCGCATCGCCGTCATGGTTTATGTGTCAGGATGGAAAGAGAACTGTGGAAAAAGAGGAACCTCTGTGAGGTTAAGAGCTGCATGACTTGATGGAGTGTGATATTGGCCAACTTGATTGACAGGTCTGTGAGGAAAACATCTAACACAGAGTTAGCAATGATTGACTTTGATCAGGAGTGGGCTAAATGTGAAGTAATGTAAAGTAACCTTAATCAGTGAAATGAAGAAAAAGAAAAGTCACGTGGTTTATTTGTTAGTTGTTGTTTTTTTTTACTTACCTTGTCTTTCTTGGCTTGGTGCTTGGTTGAAATAGCCTTTTTTTTTATTTTATTTGTAACTTTTGTTTATTTCTAACGTTACCTAAGTGTGTCTCATACTCATAATGAAACCGAAAATGAGTAAGCTACCTGCTCACAGGTCCACTACTACATTAGCACCCAGCTAGCTAAACCCTTCACAAGCCAGTACAGACAGTGCGAATTCTTATTCTGACGTCATTAAACTACTTTTAGCTAAACATTTCCCAATCACAATCAATGCATTAAGTCTCCCATGAGCCACCAGTATTATGTGACAATATTGTTATTGTTGTTTCTATTTTTATTTTAGCATTTATTGTTTCTAGAGACACACACACACACACACACACACACGGGTTAAAAACAAACACTCCTCCTACTCAGGAACTGATGGAGCCGAAGAGGACGAGGCGGGACGTGACCCGGATATGACCTCATCAATATGGCTGCCGCTGGGCGGAGCCAGTGAGCGAGTAGTAAAATGGCGTCTCCGAAAACTGTTCCTAAAGATGCACAGGTACGATCGGTTACAAATACACCAATAATGATGCGAAATTACGCGTTTTGTTTGAAGTTAAGTAGCTTTTAATATATAACTTGGTCTTGGTGCACAGATATCTAACCCGGACAGTTAATCATCTAAAGTGTTCGGTGGTCGGGTGTTTAAACCCGGTTTGTTTAGAGTTTAATGTATAGTTTTGTGTTAATTATGAATTCTTTAGATTAACGCTACATATGCAGTAAAGTCCAAAATATACAGCATACTGTTTTCTCCAGTTGTAAGAATGCAAAATTTGGATCATAAGGCGATTCTTCGATACTCGAGATGTATCGCGGTACAAAGGTTTCCTTTTATAAACTGACAACATTAACTACAGCAGTGTGGCGGTAAAACCTGCTGATCACGTGATCTCATAAATGTGTAGTGAGTGTGCGTGGGGGATAAAAACAGGGGGTATAAAGGGAGCAAAGGTAAGATAGATTGAAATAAAAAAGGAGGGAAAGAGTGAAAGAGATGGTATTAGGGGAGATCAACATTTCAAATTTTATTTGTCACTTAAACAGTCATACATTGTACGATAAAAATAATAATAAAAGACTATGAATAGGAAATAAATAGGGAAATAGAAGGTAAATGTAACTAAGAAAGAATAAAATAAAATAACTGTACAGTACAAAATATACAATATAAAAAAAATTATAGAAAAATAAGAAAAACTGATGTACAATATAGAAATATAGAATTTATGGAATTTTTTTTGTGTGGGAATGAAATTGAATATAAATGGAAATGTCCAGGGGGTTTGCAAATGTGCCTGAAGTGTAATGATTCACGTATCCATGTATTTAAAGTGATTTTGTGCATCAGGGAAACAGAATGTCCAGGGGGTAGTGCAAATATGCTCGAAAGTGACTTATTTAAGGTGACTTGTGCGATAGAGTAAATAACTAATGTCCACGAATGTGAAGTTGTGCAGTGGCCACTAGTGTAAATGAATGTCCAGAGATTTAAGAGAGGTGCATGTAAACATAGAGAAAGAGAGAATGTGTATAAAGAAAGAGATGGAGCTAAAGGGAAAATTCTGAGAGGTGTGGAGAGAGAGAGAGAGAGAGAGAGATCGGTGTATATATGGTGAGAAAGATGGGGATAAAGGCAAAGAGAGTTGGGAGGGTTTGTTATTAAAACCTTTAAAACTCGGGCAGCACCGATACGTGCCGGCAACACAGCACAGGTCAGTGACGATTAAAAATTATATGTGTGCTTATATGGAATCTTTGTGTGTTAACAGGGACGATTCAAACATCAAACTGTGCATTTGGATTTTTATTGGATATGTCCGATATTTACCAAAAGTTACCGTTATTTTTATAATGTGTTATTTTTACTGCTAATGGGAATGGTGTGGCAAAAATGTAAAACTTGTTTTTTTTTTTTTTTTGGTGGTGGTGGTGGGTTATAGAAACAACTGAGAGATAACAGGAGAGATTGGTATATATGGAGAGAAAGTGGGGATGAAGGAGTGGGAGAGAGAGTGAGAGCACATTTAAAAGTACTGAGTGAGATAGAGATAAAGAATGACAATAAAAAATGAAGTGGGAGAGACGGGTATAAAGAAAACACTGGAGATAAAGGGAGAATGTGAAGGATGGAGAAAGAAAGAGCAGGAGATATTGGTGGTATATAGGGAGTGAAAGATGTTGCTGAAGGGAAAGCGAGTGGGAGAGGTGGGTTTAAAAGTAGAGGGGCAGTGATTGAGAGAGAGAGAGAGAGAAAGTAATATCATGATATCTGTAATATCTCAAAGTTGTAGTGTTTCATTTATTTCTCACGTTACGGATGATAGATCTTCATGTCACCCACGAGTCCTGCTGTTCTGATGAATACATCACCATTTATTTGCTTCTTTCAGGTTATGATGCAGATTTTGAAAGACATGGGGATCACGGAGTATGAACCGCGAGTCATTAATCAGATGTTGGAGTTCACGTACAGTAAGTTTGACGCTCTGTTATGGGATAAAATCCTGCACGTGTCCTTGAGTTCTCATGCAGCAGTGTTACACTAAGCTACAAGTTACTGATATCCAATGCTTGAAATGTGACAGATTAATTGTCCTTTTACTCTTTCAGTCGCCACAGTTTGTGATGTTCTCATCTAAACCAAAAAAAATCTTCATTCTCAGCAGATTGCTTTACATTCCTCCACAATTCCTCACATTAGCGCACTTTATTTCAGATTTCTTTACTTTACTTAACATAACGTTACTCTTAGTTGCCTCTCATTATATTTACTTTAATTGCCACACATTACTCTATATTATCTCACATTGCTTGACACTATCTCACGTTAATGTACTTTACTTCACATTGCCACATATTACTTTGCTAGCTGTGCCTGCGACTTTATTCACGTGGAATTTAATTGCACACTCATAAGCGCGTTTTAAAGAATTGTATAGTGACTGTTGAATTTTGAAATTAACTAAGATTTTGAAATGAAGGCACCGTGAAGTGCCACAAATGAAAGTGCGAGACTACGTTTATTGAGTAGATTTTAACTGCACACTCATGAGCGTGTATAAAAAAAAATGTACAGCGCCATCTGTTGTTACCTCAAACTCGGCCAAAATACACGTGTGAAAACCCAATTAAAACCCTTTCAGAAGTTTTTATGCGATGTGTGCAGACAGACAGACAGGCGAAAATTTCCTGACATTACTGTAAAGTATTGTGAAGTAATTTAAAGAAATGTAATTAGTCCATTTCTTTAAGTTACTTCACAATACTTTACTTTATGGTACTTTGCTTTATGTTATTTCATATTACCTTACTTGAAGTTTGACAAATTGATGGGCATGACTTTGGTATATTTTGACCATAATAATTTGAGTTAATTGGTTTGTGGCCTTAAATATTACATCGTGGCCACAAACCAAGTAACCACATGTCAGCTGAGCGTCTGTGCGCTTTCATGTCTGATCTAATGTTATGCCTTTGCACAAAATATGTTGAGATGTAAAAACCCGAACGTTCTTCTATTTATAATTGCAATAAAGAGGTTAGAATTGTACAGACAGGGAATAAGTCAGGCATAAATGTTTACCCACTAAACCGTTCTCTTTCTTTAGGGTATGTCACAACTATAATCGAAGATGCCAAAATATACGCCACTCACGCTAAGAAGTCCACCGTGGACGCAGATGACATACGGTTAGCCATCCAGTGTCGAATGGATCAGTCCTTCACCTCTCCTCCGCCACGAGACGTAAGTAATTTCCTGTTGTGAAATAATCTTGTCAAAATTATAACAAATTCATTGCATGAACGTCTTCCTTGCAGTTTCTGCTCGAGGTTGCCAGACAGAAGAATCAAACCCCTCTGCCCTTGATCAAGCCTTACACAGGTCCTCGTCTTCCGCCAGACCGTTACTGCTTAACTGCGCCAAACTACAGGCTCAAGTCACTGCAGAAAAAGGTCTGGCTTCCTAGAAGAAGCAACGTCATGAGACTCTGATGATGCGAATTTGTTAATGAAACTTCTGTACACTACAGTGTGTGTGTGTGTGAGAGACACGGCACTGATTTTGCTCTGTTATAGATGTCTTCCTCTGCGGGGAGAATTACAGTGCCGCGTCTCAGTGTGGGGGCCGTGTCCAGTAGACCTAGCACGCCAACTCTTGGTGAGTTCTCATGAGATTCTGGTGATGTGATGCATTCCATTATGTTAGGGAAAAACACGGCACAAGGTTTTAATCTAGTCATTGATGAAAATGAGAAATTTTTACCCCTGTATGATTAGAAAACTTACGTAATCGTATGCATATGAATACTCAACTCAACACAACTTTATTTGTATAGCACTTTAACAACAAGAATGCCCCAAAGTGCTTCACACAAATAATAAAATAATATAAAAAAGACACAATTAAAATCACATCTCAAACATAAAAAAAAAATCAAAAAATAAAATCAATATCTAAAAATCAATATCTCATGTCGGTTTAAATGCCAGAGAAAACATAAGACAGATTTGTACATATGCACATTTCTGATTTATAATTTTTTTTTTTTTTTAATTTTGTTTGTTGTTGCCCCAAAAAGAATATTTTGCTTATATAAAAAGTTGCAGTTCTGAGGTAGTCTCATTTGTGAGGTAAAGAATGATCACAACTGTGAGATTTTTTAAAAAAACACTATGAAGTTTAAAAAAAGTCATGGCTGTGAGGTAAGCAAAAAAGTTGCAGTCGTAAGATAAAAGAAAATCGAGACTGTGACTTAAACAACAAAAAATGTCACGCCCGTGCAATAAATAACAAAAAGTCACGACCGTGAGTTAAATAACAAAAATAGTCACGACCATGAGGTGAATAACAAAAAAAAAAGGTCACGACCGTGAGGTGAATAAC
>JAQQZS010000011.1:2072853-2084381 GCA_030068045.1 Platyallabes tihoni
GAATAATTTCCCACGGCACACCTGACAATCTCTCACGGCACACTAGTGTACCGCGGCACACTGGTTGAAAAACACTGGTGTAGAGCAGCGTGGCATGATCTCACTGAGAAGTGGTAGAGCTTTCTCTCTCTCTCTCTCTCTGTCTGCAAGTGAAGGTTATAATGACAGTCTGACAGCTTCAGGTTTTCTCCCATGCGCCCTGACACACACACACACACACACTTCGTCACTGACACATGATGGAGAGAGCGGGTCGTCCTGTCACTCGGCCCTGACAATCAAACCCGTCCCAGTTTATCTTTGTAGGACAGATCGCCGTGATGGAAGGAGAGAAAAAGAAAAAAGAAGCAAAAAAAACCCTTCCATTGGAAAATTCCAGATTTTTTTAATCTGCTCTAAATTTTTATATTTTCTTAAAGCTGGGAGGAATTTTTACGCTTACGCTAAAGTGTCTGGCTTGGACTGTAAAAAGAAACACAAAGAATGAAAGGAAGGAAGGAGAGCAATGCAATTAGGAAATAATGAAATGGAATAAAGGAAGGAAGGAAGAGAATGTAAGGAAACAGGATAAAATATTTTTAAAAAATAAAAATGAAAAATAAAAGAATAAAAGGAATGAAGGGAAGATGAGATGTGAAGGGGAAAAAAGATTATAAAAAAACAAAATGGAAGAAAGTAAAAAGAAGTAAGAAAAGAATTTAAGTGGGAAAGGAATGTCAAACAGATGGAAGAAAAAGAAGCAAAGGAAGGAAAGTAAAGAATGAGGAAAACAAGGGGGATAAACAAAGAAAATAGTGAAATGCAAGACTAAAGAAGAGAAAGAAAGAAAGAAAAAATTAAAACAAAGAAATAAAAGATCTGATGAGTAAAATAATGAGTGGAAAAAACAGGAAAATAAAGAAAAGAATGTAATGAAATAAAGAAAGGACGACTGAAGGTTAGAAGATAGAAGAGAAAAACAAGGAAAGAAGGAAAATTGTAAGAAAACAGGGGGGGGGGAGAACTGAAGAAAAGGATGAAAGAAAGGAAAATAAAGGGACTGTTGAACAAAAGAATAGAAGGAAGGAAGGAAAGAAAGAAAGGACGGTTAAAAGGATGGACGGAAAGAAATTAATGAAGCCATAAAACAAGGAAGGAAGGAAAGAAAACGAAAGAAAGAAGGTAAAAAAGAATGGATCAAAGATTAAAGGAAGAGTGAAGGAAAGAAAGCTGACCTTTTTGGAATAAATAATTCAGGAAAGTGAACTAGTTTGAAGCTCGAGAGTCTGAAGTGAAGCTCGAGAGTAAATCCAGCTGTGAAGTCTTGCTGCTTCGCCAGTGCAAAAGCGTCTTTGAATTTTTTGGGGGGATTTGGGCAAATTCAGAGGGGAGAGGAACGGAGAGCACATGTAGAGAGGGAGAGAGAGAGAGAGACCATACAGTGTAAAATGTATTTAACCTCCTGCAGTCGAGGTGAGACATGCGCGCGGTTTTAAACACATCTTCTATAAAGAAACAAAGTAAAGAAATCTGAGCCCGGGACGCCGGTGCCGCGGGGAGCTCGGAGCTCAGGGGATGTGATTTGCAACTTAAATGCGGAAACGCGTCAATAATTCAGCAGCCGAGCTCGCAGACTTCACAGGGGCGAGTCTGGCAGAGTCAGGCTGAACATGGAAACTGATGCCAAGCGATGCCTCACAGAGCCCCGGACACCTCCGTAATTAAAATACAAAAAACGCTAGGAGGTAGAGGGAGAGAAGGCGGGGGGGGGGGTGTCACAATGAATAAACAAGTCACAATGATGATGATGATTGACAGGAATAGGGCAGCCTTCAGGTTTCCTTCGTGTCCACACACACCAGCAGAAACCTGTTCCACAACAAGTGAGCGTCTCTCAAATCACATTCCTATCCTTCGTAATCACCTCATCCTCAGAGAGAGAGAGAGCGAGAGGCGGCTTTATCACCAGCCCACCGCTTGCAGGATTACTGCACGAAATCCGCCCTGCCTCTAATTAAAAACAAAGATAAGAAGCTAACCGGCCAACGAGGGGGGATGACTTTGCTCCCAGAATGATTTTTTTTTTTTTTAATGGATCCGAAAAGTTGAGATCTCTGAGAAGGATTAAGAGAGACCGAATGACCTCCGGGACATCCGCGCGTTGTTGATGAAAACATGAGTGCCAGAAAACCGGCACCTGCGAGATAGGAGATGGAACGCTCCCTCGGTTCCTTGGAATTTTTTTTTGAAAGACCCGAGAGCTCGATAACCAGAGCCCTGGATCAACCCAGGAATCCTGGATCTGTGAGGATCTGCAAATTCTGCCTAAGAATGCACAATTTACCCATGATCAAAATAGCTTGAATGCACGCCCTCTAGTGGCTCGTTGCTTTCATGACTTCCTCGGAGACGATACGACGAACATGCAACATTGTGAAACCTCGGTTAGGTGTCGAGGCTTCCCGGGTAATAGTTTCACCAAGAGGTTCATTTCATGAAGCTTCATTCGAGGGCTTGTCGTACTGCCATCTAGTGTTCCGACCACTCAGCATTCAGCAGTATTACAGGTTTTTCCCCGACTTGAGTTTGTAACGTTCGTAAGTCGCATTTGTTCTTAAGTCCGACAAAGTGAGTCTTGTACATCTTTGACACGAATATACAATGGAAAGCATACCAATCCACCTGACTAAATCTGTCTCCTTTCCCTACACTGCCCGCATGTGGCCAAAAACTGTAACCACGCCTAAAGAAATTCATCTCACACACGTCAAACCCTTTAAAACAAGAATTTTGCACAGAGCATAAGGGCTCGTTGTACTGCCATCTAGTGGACAACTTTTGTGTAGCAACTAGATTGTAACCTCGCAAGCCGAAATATTTAGTTTTCGTTTTCCTTCTTCATGCGTTAGATAAGAAGTAAACGTCAAGAGAAAATTCTGAATTTAAGAACAGAAATCTCCAGTATAACAAGTCAGTCATGTGATTCCGGCGAACGCGAACCCTCAGGGAACCGGCACACACCTTGAAGCAAGGCTTCATTTGGACACGCCCCCTCATGCTCGATACGAGCTTCTGTGTCATAGGTTAAGGTATCATTCCAATGATCGGAAGGTCTCGGGTTCAAAACACCGTCGCCACTGTATAAAATAAATAGAAAATTGACAGGAGCAAGGCCCTTAACGCTCAACTGCTCAGATGTATAGTGAAAAGAGTCTCAAAATTGGTCTCGAAACTGATTCCTGTCCCATATTTATAGCCCGTTTGTACGTCTTTCAGTGTTTAAAGACGCTAAAGGTGCATTCCCGTATCGTGGCGGTCACGCCGTTTCTTTATCGTTGATTATCGAGCGAGCTCGGGTTGGAATGAACTCAGACCACGGGGTGTTACTAGACTTTGACGTCTGGTCTAAACATGTCACCTCTTATGGTCAGTGAATTGTGTTAATCTTACAGGCTCACGCTCATTTCCTTCATCACCATCCTCTCTTTATCCTTTTTCCTCTTTCCCTTAAGCTCTATTTATCTGCGTCTTTGTCCTCTCGTTCCCGGCGGTATATGAACTTTTTTAATAATAGCGCGTGCTAATCCTAATCAACACCACCAGCTCGATTTTTGCGACCTTGCTAAGCCTATGAAATTCCAGGAAAAAGATCCGGTTATCAGGATTTCGCAGGATTTGCACTTTTTCTTGACACTCGAGTCCGATCCCACCGGTTTTTGGCTGTAACGCGCGCCGTGACTTCGGGGAGCGTCGGTCTTGCAGCGCTTGCATTTCCTGGCAATGCTCATATTTGACCTTCAGCAGTCCTTCCTGCTTTAATAATCAAGCAAAAAGCCTCAAATCATTTATTCTGAGGCGGCTGCCCTGGTTCGTCCCACTCGTTTCCTAATGCTGTCTTCATTTAGAGAATGAGACACTGACCTTTTCCGACCCGAGCTTGTGTGTGGTGCAGGATGTGTAGCGCGCGCACACACTAACCCACTTTAACTAATTTATGGACTCGTCTTTCTTGAATCCGTGGTTCCCCTGGCATCGGATGTATCCTGCCTTTTTTCCCTTTCCTAGATATTTAAAGGCGGCCTGGTTTGTACTCCACTTTGCGTCTGCATGCAGACATGGCGGAACATCTCAGTTCATCAGGTTTTAGCGTTCAGCGTTCCTCACGAGCTTTAAACGCTTCTCAAATAAAATTTTTAAAAACTATGACCCAAGAGTTTTTAAAATGTTCATACTCAGAAACGGTCAAGAAATTTGCACAGTGTCTTCATACAGTACCGTGCAAAAATAAAATGAAATAATGTAGATTAAATTAAAGAAATGTGAACGAATGATTTACTGCGACAGGCTGCAAAGTGCCTAAAGATACAATTTACAAATCTGTCATTTATGTAAGAACCTTCAGCAGCGACCTCATTTCCCCTCTCGTCTGTTCCGACCACTCAGTATTCAGCAGTATCACACGTTTTTCCCCGACTTACGAACGAGTTCGTAACGTTCGTAAGTTGGATTTGTTCTTAAGTCCGACAAAGTGAGTCTTGTACGTCTTTGACACGAATATACAATGTAAAGCATACCAATCCACTTGACTAAATCTCTGAGAAATTCATCTCACACACGTCAAACCCTTTAAAACAAGACTTTTGCACAGTATGTAAATGTATTGCATGCATATCCGACTCTCCTAACAGCCTCAGGTTTCACGTGGCAGCCATATAAATGTTGCGTATATAAATGAAGATATGTTCCAGATTTAAAATGTTCTCATTTGCGTTCTTCTTCTCCTCTCTTTGTCTCTGCAGTATGCCTCGGCGGGCTGCATGCTTTCGCTCCACCACAGCGAGAAGCCGGAGCACGAGGAGGTTTGCGAGTTCCGGCCGTACACCTGCCCCTGCCCGGGTGCTTCTTGCAAGTGGCAGGGCTCCCTGGAGGCGGTCATGCCCCACCTCATGCACGCCCACAAATCCATCACCACGCTGCAAGGCGAGGACATCGTCTTCCTGGCGACGGACATCAACCTCCCCGGCGCGGTGGACTGGGTCATGATGCAGTCCTGCTTCGGACACCACTTCATGCTGGTGCTGGAGAAGCAGGAGAAGTACGAGGGCCACCAGCAGTTCTTCGCGATCGTGCTCCTCATCGGGACTCGCAAACAGGCCGAGAACTTCGCCTACCGCCTCGAGCTGAACGGCAACCGCAGACGGCTCACGTGGGAAGCCACGCCGCGGTCCATCCACGATGGGGTAGCCGCCGCCATCATGAACAGCGACTGCCTCGTCTTCGACACCTCCATCGCTCACCTGTTCGCGGACAGCGGCAACCTGGGCATCAACGTCACCATCTCCATGTGCTGAGGTTTCAGACTTCCGCGGGACCGACAAGGAGGGGGGCGGTGTTTCAGGAAATGACCCGTTTGAGGGAATTTCAAAGAATATGGTACCTTGCACCTCGGGTCGCAATAGGTACGGAGCGTGGCTCTGTCTACAAACGGGACGTCTACAGTCTACAGGCTGTTTTGTTTTGTTTTTTTATATGAAAATCGTAGCACGGCTGCTTCGCACGATGACACGCGTGTGACGTGAGATTTTGCACTGACCTTTCCCGAAATCGAATCATGACTGTGTAGAAGGTTGTAGGATGCTGAGCGTGTGCAGGGCCCATTGAAAAAAAAAAAAAGGTGTACATGGTGGAAATAAAGTAAACTTGCAACTTCACTGCACCAGGTTCTGTCAGGCAAATGCATGACTTTGTTTGTTTTAGTTTTTTTTAGTTTTTTTTTTTTTCGTTTTTCTAAATGTCTGTTTCTTCTTAGATCACCACCACCACCACCACCGGATAATTCCGGAAGCTTTGCCTGGGGGTGGGTGAACGACGTCTCGGCGGATCTCGAGTCGGCACCAAACCAGAGCCAAGATTTTCAAGATCGTTAATCGAACGAAAATAAATGAAATGCGACCAGTCACGTTATTCTCCCCCCTCCAATATCACTGAAACGAGTCTCCTCGTGTATAACTGTACGTTCGAATCTCCTCATATACTTGAATGTTTTCTAACTGTGGTACTCCGGGCTTGGTACCGCTCGTGGTCCGGTTCCTCACGACTGCATGTAAAAACCGCACGAGCCTGCATGCTACGGTACGATAAAAGTACGAGCGACTGCTAACTGCGCCGCATGGGAGCGGTTCAGGGTTTCAGGATCGCCCCGTTGTTTTTTTGTTTTTTGTTTTTTTGTTTTTTTTTGGATCAAGATGATGCAGTTTGTAAATATCCCTCTCAAAAACAAAACATAAAGAAACAAAGAAAAAAAAAAGATTTGCCGTGTGCTCTGGTCAGTTCTGTCTCGGGCTCGATTTGTTTGTGCTCTTCTTTTTAAAACTGCAGCTCTGGGAGATTATTTGGGATTTTTTGGGGCGGAAATGTATTGTTTTTTTTTACTTTATTTTTATTATTATTATAATTTTTTTATTTTTTATTTTTTATTTTTTTTTACAAACACTTCCTCTGTGAATCCACCTTGCAGCGCCTTACGTCTCTACGACTCGACCTTTCACAGGTCTGTGATCCAGGACTCTTTAATTAATAGAGCCTTTATACATTAACGGCATTATGAGGGGAAAAAAAATTATTGTGAAAACTGCTTTATATAAAACCTCCAGAACTCCACAGTAGTAGCCTGAATGACAAAACACACACACACACACACACACACACACAACCCCACACCTCTACACGAATACCTCCGATGTCCGACACGTCCGTAAGTGGACCGCATCGATCCTCTGGACCCTGGTGGTCTTCAGTTCTATTAAAAAAAAAAAAAAAAGCCTGATTTTTTTTTTTTTTCTCAGCTTCTCCTTTTGTCTTTCTTATTTAAATACGTGAACGTCGATCCCGTTTCCTTTGTCTTTCGCGTTAATGTGATGGGATTTCTGTGCGTCGTGTTAGACTTGAAGTTAACGTTAAGGTTTATTCTCGCGTCGTTCAAATCAGAGTCGGCTTTTCCCAGTAATCACCCGGTTGTCATGGCAACACGACATCCTCATTAGATCGAGCGTGGAAGTGGCGTTTCAGACATTCATGTCACACACACACACACAACATGAAATTACTAAATTACACAGAATGTCCTCTGGTGATGAATTTCATGCATTTTGGATGCATTTTGTACAAAAATAAATAAGACTCATTAGGGCTGGCCGATACGACAAAACATCATGGCACGATACGTGAAAGTAATTCTAAGATTGATAAGATACTTCACGATAATTTATGTCTAAATTTTTTTGGGGGGTCAATTTTTTTTTTTTTTATAAATGGGGGGAGGGGCAATTCTAATAATGCTACTGAGTCCCAATATTGAAGAAAAATCTAATAAAAAATTAAGTTTTTTAAAAATCATTTAAAAAAAACAATTTTTATTTAGTACATATGAACATCACGTGAATCATTTTCTAGTTTGTAGTTATAAAATTTTTTTGTTTTAAGTGTATCTTGACAAATTTTATCACAATATCAAGATTATAGCGGGAAATCCGATCCTCCGTCCCTCGCGCTAGCAATCAGCGAGCATGTAATAAATGTTAGCCGTTTCACAAACGATGTTTCACAAATGTAGCAAAAAAGAAAAAAAAAGCACGTCTTGGGTCAGTTTGAGCTCGTTGCACTCTCACTGGTGTTTCTTGTGGGTGTGAAGCTTGTGCAGGAGACGACGCCAGGACGTGCGACGCCTCTTCGTTTGTGGCGTTTGTGGTTTTACAGACACCGAGTTAAAGATGGCGTAGAGTCCAGAAAACTTTGAAACTTCATAACTTAGAGTTATTTTCACTCGCTAGTGATCACAAACAACAAGTTGAAGTTTTATTTATCTTTATCGGATAATCAGACACGAGGAACACACTGATTACAGCCAGCTTTAGGTTTAATAACAAGACGATGCTCTGCAGGTGGACGCGTCTGTCAGACGTATCGATTGATTACGACGTGTTTAACCGAAGTGACCTAGACGTCCAGGAGTGTGATTAAAATCATGGTTTTATGATTCATGGACGAAAAAGAAAACTCATTTGTGCGTTTTGCACCAGTTGTCCCTCACGATCGATAGATGGATAGAAAAAGAAAGAAAGGCTTCAGTGACTGAAAGAGACGATTAGAAGGACGAAACGCCTCGCGCCTAATTGGGTTTTCTTTGTTTTATCCTTTTTAGCTGCCAACACACACACTTTTTCACTCAGCCTACTTTCTAACCCTGGACAGGACACGACACACACACACAGCGTAACAAACTGGACTGCAGCTCTGAATAAATTCGTGTTGATGAAGGCAGCAGGTGGCGTGATGATGAGAAACCCCTCGCTGCGGTTCGAAACCAAGGCATCAATATTCAGTGGCTGGATCTTCACTAATCAACCGGCGGAAATTGAAAATTTTTTTTACTGGAGATTCGGGATAGAAATGGCAAATTTTCATGGCGGAGCAACCAGCCAATCAGATTCCTCAGATAATTGTTTGTTTAAAGCAGACAAAACAAATAATAAAAACAAAATAATAATACCAGGGGTTGTGAAAATGACAGAAATGTCATATCATGATTCTTGAATAATTTTCTACGAGATATAACACAGACTTGCTCACAAACTCCATCACATGGCTTTATGCCACATGAAATGAAAAAAAAAAAAATCAAATGTATCATCCATGAACACGTGTACGATACGTTTTGTTGCTTTTAAAAAAACTTTTTTTTTAATTATTTTTTATTAAAAAATTTAATTCATTTAATTGTTCTTTTCTTAAAATATACAGTATATAATTTTTTTCCCCATTTTAAAGAAAGTAAAAAAAATTGTAACAGCAACAAGTTCCACTATTTTTTATTTACCTTTTTATTTATTTAAAAAAATAAGTTTTCCCAATACCTGAGAGAAAGTGTTGCTATGACAACAGCTGTTACAGTATCAATTAAGGCTGCTCGATTATATCCGGCAACATTTATTTAGATCATCATTAATACAATTACGCTTTTGGAAACATTGTACTAAAAAAAAAAAAAAAAAAAAATTTTTTTTTCTTTCAAAATTGAGATAAATGCCCCAGATGTTCGAGTAAAAGAAGGACTTTTGATTGGGCAGAATAACAGAAGGAGGGTCATTTGAAATGTTATAAGCCCTAAGTGTGATGTTTTATCGTTGTATCATCCAGCCCTAATGAATAACTTGGATCGAAAGCGTGACTTCCGCCAAGTCCTAAAACAAAAGTCAAAAAGGTTTTTGTTTTATTTATTTATAAATAAAGTCGTTTCAATTCCTTCTATCAATATTTACCGGAATCAATGGGTGTGTATAATAAGGTTTAACTACTTCCAAAGACCTCATTAGAAAAGTTTTTATTAACATGATGTTTATTAAAGCAGTGCAAAAAGAACAGATTTCAGTCGGGGGAAAAAATTTTTACATCTCAATGTTTTTTTTGTGCAACATGTAATATATACCTGGAGGAAGAAAAAGTGCAGAAATTGAAATCGGCCAGCAGATGGCGCTCAGCAGGCTTTTGGTCTAACCTAAAGAGCTAAACGTTAATTAAGAAAGCATTTCCCTTCTCTACATTTTAAATTAATCACTTCACCATCGGCGTTTACGTTCCACGCTCGCAGCTCCGCCCTCTTTATTCATTTACACCCTTTATGTGTTGCTTTTTTGAGTTTGTTTTTTTCTTCCAGTGATCATGTGACTATACAGATTATTTGATTGTAATTTTAATAATTGAAAATAACTACAGCAGTGAAAGACGTGCTGTTAGATTCCTGTTGAACGGGTACAAGATGATCACGTGCACATCGTCTCTTCAGTCCTGTCTTTTTTTGTTTGTTTGTTTCTCCTAATAAATAAATAAATACAAAATAGATATATATCTATAAATACTCATCAGCTCTTTGACAGAACTAAAGTGATTTATGATTTTTGTTGGGAATTTCTGTACTTGTACCATAAATCTATTTTGCTCTTTGTATCACTTGTATCATTTGTATCAATAATAAAATATTTATATGTCAAATGTAAAAAACAAAAAGGTAACTTTATTTACAATTTTTGAAAAACACAACAACACAGTATTATGACGCCACAACACTAGACAGGAATCTGGCGAATCGAAACCGCTCAGTTGCGTCTGTATTCACCGTCTCTCCATTTTTCTCTCTCTGTCCCTGTCTCTCTCTCGCAGTCTCTCCTTCCCTCGTTCCCTCTCTCTGTTCTCGCGTACTCTCTGCTCGTCTCTACTCGTTCCTGTCCTCCATTCGTCCCTCTCTCTGTCCCTCTCTCCCCTTCTCTGATCCTCTGCTGATCTTTCCCGTGAATTCTTCGTCTCCGGTGCCCCCTTCAGGACGTACTTCTCATAGCCGGCGTCCTCTTTCTCCTTCTTCATGCTCTTGCCGGCGGTCGAGTGTGACGGGTCGGTCTGTGCTGCTCGCCTTTCCTCTTTCGCTTCCTTCTTCCTTTCTTTTTTCTCCTTCTTCTTTTTCTTCTTTTCTTTTTTATCTGGTGAAACAGATCACGCGACACGATCACGCCTCTGAATCGTAATGCTCTTCATAAATGAATGAAAGGACGAATTATTAACCGATCGAAGGCTCACCCTTTTTTGGTTTCTTTATCGGTAAGAGATGCTCGTCTTCCGATTCCGACTCGGGCGAAGAGGGCAGTTTGGGGGCGCAGCCTTCCTCCCTGAGGCGTTTGGTCACGTCGTCGATGTCCTCCGAATCTTTGGGTGGACGGTAATTAGCCACGTGGTCCACGCGTAATGTTCGCCCTTTGATCTGCAGATGAAAAAGTGGTGACGTCAACATGTCTTTTCAGTGGAATGACCTTTTAATACATTCACTACTCCTATAGGTGGCGCTCTCAACTATTCCCCCAAACTGCATGTGTAGTTTGTTTAGAAATAATTGTATCAGATGACATAACATATGAGCTGTGCAGTAACAATGTAGCTTTAATTTTAATCTTAAGTTAAATGTTTTATTTGAAGTTAGTTTGTATTTGTTTAGTTTTTAAATTTAACTATCAGTTAAACTAACTAAAAAATTTAACGCGTTATTTTTTATTCATTCATTCATTCATCCATCTTCTAAACCGCTTTATCCTCTATTCAGGGTCGCGGGGATAGGCTCCAGGTCCCCACGACCCTGAATAGAGGATAAAGCGGTTTAGAAGATGAATGAATAACAGCATGTTAATAAAGCATTGAATCTGTGGTGTTGTTATATACGATAAGCTGTTACAGCTCATACACACAGTGTTTTTATCCATGTGTTTATTAACTGAATTCAGCAGCGTTTATAACGAACAAATGCAGAATCCGGTTCGGGTTCAGGTTCGCCTTGTTTCAAGAAGCATTAACAAATTTGTCGATATTTAATTTCTTAGTCTACACATATAATTAGGGCCGGGACTCGATTAAAAAAATTAATCTAATCAATTACTTTGTAATTAATTAATCGAAATTAATCGCATTTAAATCGCATATAAATATTTGACCTTATTTTATATCACCCTAGG
>JAQQZS010000011.1:2087457-2103992 GCA_030068045.1 Platyallabes tihoni
AAAAGTAGATTTTTCTAAAAAGAAAACCAATTAATCTTTGTTTCTCTTATATATTTTACATTGCTGTTTAATTAAGCTAAATGACATTTTATCCGATTACTCGATTGAATTTTTGGTAGAATACTCGATTACTAAAATATTCGATAGCTACAGTCCTACTTCCTACTCTTACTTTCAAACAAGGAATAGGATAGCTCTTAGGAAAGCGTCACAACAGGCTGCACGTTATAGTGAGTGTTGTAGTTTTGACAGGTTTTTGTAGTTTTAAATAGACTCGTCTTATGACTTTATCCTAATCAGATGACCATCCGTTTAAAACTCCCAGACCACAACGTCGTCTCATCCAGGAGCTCACGAAAGAACCCGTGAAGAATTGCAGGCCACGATTAAGTAAAAGAGAGACTGGGGGACAAAAATGCCATAAATGGGAGACTTTCAACATGAAAGTCACTGCTGACTTTCAAAAATGGTCTCCATTGAGACCAGGGCAGGTATTTACTCAGTCTCAGAGCCACTCCAAAACAAAAGTTAATGTAGGACTAGTGGATTAATGGTTCACAATGTAGCCTTGCACCTGCAGGGTCTGGGATCGAGTCCCAACTCGGGGTCTGTGTGCATGTATTTTGTCTCACCGATGAAGATCCACGCGCTGTCCTTGTACTCTGAGTGCCACGACACCGAGTCCTTAATGCCGAGATGAGCCTCTCTCTCATTCAGCTCATTAATCAGCTTCACTTTAGTGAGAGGACTGTTTACAGAAGAGAGAAAAGACAAAACATACACACAGTTAGCCAGATATCATACTAGCCTGATAGCACAGCTGAGTTTTTAATTATTATTATTAGTTAGTAGTACTATTATCATTATTATTATTATAAGTTCAACCACAACTTATACACTACACTACAGAGCGTTAGAAATAGACGATTAACACCGTAACACGCTGAAAATTCCACTTACTTCATGGTCGATCTGTTTTTTTGAACACACACGCATGTACTTCCGGTGGGTGTATCATTATTAACTTCCGGATTAACTTCCTGGAAACAACGTCGTGCAGTTTAACGTTCCGGACCGAAACAAAAAAATGAAACATTAAAAAAAAAGAGAATTCATGAAAATAATACACACTGTACATGTATTATAGTATTCAAGAGAGACCAGTTAAAAAAATTATACAAACTTCAGGAAAAGAAAAATAGTATGATGTACAACACTGGAAAAACGAGAGAGCACTGCAATTTACTCCAGGAAACTTCTGGAATGTCATGAGGAAGACGGATGGTCACAAACCATTAAGCAAAGCTGAGCTGTTTTATTTTATTTATTTATTTTATTATTATTATTATTATTATTATTATTATTTTAATTATTTTTTTTTTTTTTTGCAAAAAGAGTAAAGTTACCCAACAGCAATGTGAAAAACTGGTGGAAAGCCAAAACACATGAAAGCTGTACCTGCAAATCAGGGTTATTCCACCAAACACTGATTTATTTCTGTTATTTAGCCAAAGCATTAACACAATTTGTTTACATTTTTTGACATTTACATTTACAGCATTTGCCAGACGCCCTTATCCAGAACGACGTATATTTTTATTTCATTATACATCTGAGCAGTCGAGGGTTAAGGGCCTTGCTTTAGGGCCCAACAGGGACAACTAGGGTGGTCATGGGATGTTAACCTAGGACCTTCCGAACTGTTCCCCTGAATTGAGTTATTATAACCGTGCAAATACTGCACGATCTTGGGTTAATAATAGTATAACAATAGTTATATTTAGAATTTAGGAGAAATATTGTGAGCAGTTCACAAAAAAATCATACATTTCACCAAAAAATTAACAAAACTGTTTATGTCACCAATACATGCACCTGTAAGAAAAAAAACATAATAAACTGATTATTTTGCAGTGGTCTCTTTTTTTTCTTTCCAGAGCTGTATATCATATTAATACATGTATAATTAAGAACATTATCATACTATTATCATGAGATTTTCATATATGGTGGCATGGCGACTTAGTGTTTAGCACTAGTGTGTACCTCCATGTCCTGGGTTCAATTCCCGCATCTGGTCTGTGTGCATAGAGTTTGCATGTTCTCCCCGTGCTCCACCGTACTCCGGTTTCCTCCCAAGGTCCAAAGGCATGCCTGTTAGGCTAACTGGCGTTCCCAAATTGCCCATACTGTGTGAATGTTGACCGGAGGTAATACATACAATGATTGGATTACAGAGGTTCCTAGAAGGAAGGATGGATGACTTATCATATATATCAATATTAAAATATTTTCGGCAAGTTTTTCTTTTCCTGAAGTGTGTGTACATTTTTGGCTGACTCTGAATATACTGTACATATAATTGTAAAACTAAATTTTTTTATTGATTTGTTTTCACTTTTGTATGGATTTTTTTCTTCATTCTCTATTTTTCTCTCTCATTTTCCCCTTTCTTTAAATACATACCTGCTGTATAGCCTTGTACATACAGATAAATGTACATTTACTGTTCATCTGTTCATCAAACTATTTCTTAGACATGTAAAGCTTGCTTGGAGTTGGGGAAGGGCGGGTGACAGGTATAGGGGGTTAAGTGGGTGAAGTATACTGTACTGTATTAGGCAGCAAGTGAACCTTTTTTTTTTTCCTGGAGTTGATGTGTTAGAAGCAAAAGAAATGGGCAAGCATGAGGATTTTGAGATACTTTTACAATGGCGGCAAAAAGGGGGGCCCTATTCAACATTTGTCAGATGGTCATAATGTTATGGCTGATTGGTATAAATTAAGATTGTACAAGTGTGCCTCTGCTTTATTGAAATGTCCTGTGGATCCGACATGTACTTGAAATGCACACTGCTTGTTTATTTTGAATGTTTAAAATCAATGAAAATGACGCTACATGGATAACTATAAGCTAGTGAAGTGGTTCTCCACTTCAGGTCCTATATGGACCCCCTGCCTTGCACATGTTTTTAGTCTTGTCTCAGCTCCCAGCACACCTAAATCAACTAAACAGATAATTGAGAGCCTTTTCTCAATTATTACTCAATTAGAAGTGAGTGTTACGGGTTACTGGGATACTGATCAGAAGGTTGGGGGTTCAAACCCCAGCACAACCAGGCTTTCACTGTCATTATCTGTTCCAGGGGATCTGTATCCGGCCTTTTGCGGGTCTTAAGATGCTCAAAAAATCATGAAAATCGGCAGACAGGGTGGAAGCTGCGGCCATTAGGATGCCTGAGAATCTGGGCACCAGGTGTGGCACGGGGCCTTCACACAAGATTTTGCTGCATAGCTCATACACAATTGCACGTACAGTATGCAGACATAACCTGGACATAACCTGGTACACATTTAGAGCTCAGTTATTTTGGGTTGTTTGCAAAACACACCCAATGGATTTTGAAGTACTCCTCCTAGGGGATTTATACAATCGCCATCAAACCGGGCCTCTGTGATCTCAATACATTGAGGATGCAAAAATGTGGAGGGATTTTTGATCTCAATCATCTGCAGGTTTTCATTCCGACGGAACAGAAGCACACATGGTTGCACTCTTTTGATTCATTGTTCTTGGCTTTCAACAGACTGTCAGGTGTGGCTGCTGCTTGGTTGGAATGAAAACCTGCACACACACACACACACACACACACACACACATACACATACACACACACACGAAATGTTGAAAATGTTCCTTCTTTTGTCCTATGAGGTCCAAACCTGTTATAACATGAACAAAGTGAGCTCCATAAAGACATGCAGTGTTAACTTTGGACTGGAAGAACCTGAGTGTCCTGCAACAGAGCCGTGATTGAACTCAATCCGGGTGAACACCTTCGGAATGAACTGGATAAACAGGAGCCTCCTCGACATCCCGACATGATTTCACTAATGCTCTTGTAGATGAATTAACACAAATTCCCACAGCTACGCTTCAAACTCTAGTGCAAAAATCCCAGAAGAGAAAAGCTTATTATAACTGCAAAGGGGAATAAATCTGGAATGGGATACTTGATGGTCAGGGATCTACACACCTTTGGCCTTATACACAATGTGGCCATAGATTTAACAAAATCTGAGAGTAAAATCTTAATTCATAGCTTGTAATTGAAATAAATTTATTTAAAATGTATTGTCAGATGAAATAATATTAAGCTCCATGTGTGGGTTTCATCTGGATTGTCTGGTTTCTTCTGACCTCTTAAAAACATGCCAGAATGTGACTTTGGTGTGCATTATTGTCTGGCGATGTACAGGAGTCTCATTAATGGCTCCCTGCCATGCCCATTCAGCACAACTCTGACCAGGAAAAAGTGAATACTGAAGCTGAATGAATGGATGACTACACACACTCACACATGACCAATCAAAAGTTTGGACACCCCTTCTAACTCCATGGTCATTCTTGATTTTTATTTCTTTCTACACTGTAAAACAATACTGAAGGCGTTTATGCAAAATACACAATAATCTCCATTGAACAGTTGATATTGAGATGTATATCTGCTACTTCTGCTCTGTAAAGCTGCATAAAGGCTCTAATCTGAGGTGCTGTTTGTTAAGTCTCCTCTGCAACAGAGGTCAGTTTTGGTCTTTCTTTTCTGGGAACGTCTTCATGAGAGACAGTTTCATCATGGGGCTGAGTTTTGCAAATGCATGAAGAACTGAGAAAGAACTGCTCCAGAACACTCTCACTCACTCACTCACTCACTCACTCATCGTCTATACTGCTTAATCCTTTATATAGGGTCACAGGGGGCCTGAAGCTTATTCCAGGAGACTTAGGGCACTAGGCAGGGTACACCTTAGACAGGGTGCCATCTCAGGCACACACACATTCACACACTCACACACTACGGACAATTTGGGAACACCAATTAGCCTAACCCAACCAAATGCCATAATGTAAATGTTTTTATGGGGGTCAGGGGTAGCTCAGTGGACTAAAATTCGGAAGGTCACAAGTTCAAACCCCATGACAACCAAGTTGCCACTGTTGGGTTCTTGAGCAAGGCCCTTACTCCTCAACTGCTCAAATATATAATGAGATAAAAATGTAAGTCGCTCTGGATAAGGGCATCTGCCAAATGCCTAAATGTTGGAGAAAACCAGAGTACCCGGAGGAAACCCACCAAGCACAGGGAGAACATGCAATCTCCATGCACGCAGAGGAGGGAATCAAACCCAGACCCTGGAGGTACAAGGCGACAGTGCTAACCACTAAGCCACCGTGCTGCCTGTTCCAGAACAGCTGTTCTAAAATTTAGAAAATAAATCCAAACTTTTGACGGGTACTGTAAAAGACCCCTTTGTCAGAGGCCCCAGGTCAGGGTACTCTCCTGTACTGTCCTGCACTATTTGCACAGCTTTCAGCTTTCTTTCTGGCTCCTGATACATCTAACTCAGCTACTTCAGTGACTTAATGAAGAAAATCTTTATTTAAAAAAAAAACAGTAAAGACACACCTTCAATTTAAATAAAAAGTAAAAAAGTACCTTAAATTTAGCCTGATTCCAATTTTACATACGATCCCAAACAGCATTTTAACAATACTCTTTTTGGTCCATATGTTTTTTTTTTGGTCCCGGATCCCAGTGCATCTCATTTCAGTACTCATCCCAGTTAACCCAAAAAAATCCCAATGCAATAGGATGTAGCTTAAAGTTTCTTTAAACAATATCAAAATATTGATCATGAATAATGCTTCCTAAATAATTTATTTTACATTAACAAAAAAACTTAAAAAGTACTTTTTCTTGTTTCTGGGGCGGGACCATCACTGTACATCTTTCACCTGAAACCATAAATAATTTAAAAGTATATAATTGGTACATAATGCGCGCTGATGTACCTCTTTAATATAAAGGCTAATTGAATGTAAAACACATGCATCTCACCAGGTGAAACATACATGCAAAATGTACAAAAGAAACAAGGAAAAGTCTTTTC
Source organism: Platyallabes tihoni (assembly GCA_030068045.1). Lineage (NCBI taxonomy): Eukaryota > Metazoa > Chordata > Actinopteri > Siluriformes > Clariidae > Platyallabes > Platyallabes tihoni. The sequence goes on from JAQQZS010000011.1 coordinate 2,093,410, forward strand.
AATAACTTTCTTTCAGTATTTCAGAGTGTACTGAGGTACTGAAAAGGTCTTGGTTTTAAATTGTTTCAAGAACTGGGTCAGTTGTTTAGTACTGTTTAAAATGGCCCTCAAGATTAGAGTTGAGATCCCCGCCCCCACCCCCCAAAAAAAAAGGTTAACGTGCCTCCATTTATACAAACATACAAACATTTGAATCAATTATGTTGACATGGTCATCTGTTACAAATTTACATCAAGAGCGCAAACAACAGGAATTGAGACACCGAGGCCGTAAAAGGTTAAGGTCTTCGGATTTCACTTAAGTAGAAGAAAGTGAGCCAAAAAGTCAATAAAGCCATCTGTTCCATTGCATGAATAAAACAGGCAGACTCTCAAGACTCCACATCCATTACGGGATACAGCTCTTTTCCGGTTGTTGATGTCAAAACACTTAACCGTTTCCCATGAGCGCCAGACCGTAAAGTACTGAAAGGACTGCTGTTGTTTGTTACACAGAGTTCGGACACGTTGACACCACGAGAGGAACCATAGCAGGCTTCCTCAAAATGACCTGACCAGGTAGAGCTGGGTCTAAAGAGTTGTTGTCCGAGTGCACAACGTCTTGTCCGCGTTACCTTTACCGCGGCACTGGTTGACTTTAAAACAAGCAAACATGTCACAGAGTTGTTGTCGTACCTCCCTCTGCCAGAAGGCATAAACCAGTGGGTTGATAAGGGAATTGGCGAGTCCAAGCATCCAGAGATGGTTTTCTATAAACCAGTAAAGCTTGCATGGTGGACACAGTACTTGTATCACGTTGACCACAAAGAAAGGGCACCAGCACAGGGTGAAGCATCCCACCAGTAAGGTGACGGTCCGAAACGGCTTGATGTGTGCACAATAACGAATTGGAAGGAGGCAGCGGGAACTCACTTGCATGGCTTGCTCGATGCGCCTCTGATGGCTCCAGGCGATTTTCAGGATGTCTAGATAAAAGTAGATGAAGACCAAGAGTATGGGGAAGAAGGTAGCACAGAAAACTATGATGATTCCATGAGGGTTGACGACAGAGAAGAAGGTACATTTCATACCACTTTTATACTGAAGTTCCTGCATGGTCTTTAACATATTGGGCAGGAATCCTAGGACGGCCGAGAGCAGCCACAGACACACCAACAGGCCGGCTATCATCTTGGTGCCCATGAGTTGCGAGTAGCGCAGCGGTACCTTGATCGCCACGTATCGGTCCAGCGAGATAAAGAACATGGTGAAAATAGATGCAGCGCTGGGCGCGATAATAAAAGACATGCGCAGCAAGCACATTTCCTTTCGCATCACGACCACATGGTTTTTAATTTCATCGAGAGCGGTTGCCGTGATAGCCAAACCCACTAGGATATCAGAGACGGCCAGGTTTAAGACCAAGCTCCAGCTGTGATTGCTCCCCTTACGGATCAACAAGACCAAAGCGATGGCCACCAGGAGGTTGGTAAAGACGATCAGGAAGGATTCGATGCTCAGAATCCAGCCTATTACGACTCCGTTGGGAGATTCCTGAGCAGGGGTTGTGAAGACCGGCGTAGCTGAAGTCACCTCTTCTAAGTAGTCATTCATCACCGTAGTAAAAGGTATAATCCCATTCGGAGTGATCATCATTGCCCTTACTGTGCTCAGTGTTGGGAATTTACTCTACATTGAGTTCACATCACACATGGTCCGGAGTGATGCCTCGGACTCGGCTAAAGCAGGAAAAACAGTATCATATGTCAGAAGCTGGAATGTTATCCAGAGACGCCTCTTTGTCACGGCTCGTTTTTAACTGGTCGACCCTTGTTCAGTCTGGCTGTCATCCAAGTCCCATCTCTAGTGCCTACTTCCTGCTGGAAGATGCTCTTTTTCCATCAATGTTCTATTTTGAAATTGAAGTGTAACCCAGATGTGATTTACACGCTTGAGAAATGTTGATGTTGATGTCGATGGTGTTGTGATCTAGTTATTGACATGTTATTATAGTGTGTTATTAGTAACACATACAGTACATTCCTACAAACCAAACACATGATACACATGTTGTACCTCTCTGGTCAGTGTAGTTCAGATTTTAACCAAGAATGGACAAGTTGGTGAAAATGTTCCTCTTGTGTGATTTTCGAACACAAACTCACACATCTCTAGTGTAAATAATAATAATAATAATGGTCTGTAAAATGTCCTTAAACAGAATGAGGGAACCAGGGGAAGAGTGAAAGAGCAGTGGGAAGGGATTTCCAGTAGAATGGCCTCATTATCAGTAAGAGGTTGTATGAGTGTATCATCCCCAAACTATTTATTGCATCAGGATAGAGACAGTTAGTCTTTAGATAGATAGATACAGATGTTTAATGGTTTCAAGGTCAAGATCGAGTAAAATTGTGTGTGTGTGTGTGTGTGTGTGTGTGTATACATATAAATAGATATATACATGAATTGAAATACACTGCCTCACTAAAAAAAAGTCTCCATGTGAATTTGAATAACTAAAAACTTCTTATTGGATAATTAATATGTTTCAGGTTCCACAATTCTTTTAACTGGTTTTAAACATCCATGTCAGTAGACATGCTGCAACCCCTAGTCATGGAAAAAACATTAAGTTAAGTCCCCTACATGTGAATATTCGAGTTACACATATCCAATTGTGGATGTTAGATCACATGTCGGTGTCAAGAAGCGATAAGCAATAACAATATAGACAAAAGTGAAAATAATTGAGAGGCATTGCTTGTTCTTTTTACATGAATCGTTCAACCATCGGACCAATACTAAAAAACAAGAACAAGATCATGGAACTTGTTAGTTTTACACTGTTAATGTATAGCCAATTGATTCAAGATTCAGATGCAAGATTCAAAGAACTTTATTAATCCAAGACGTAATTCGCTTTGTCTTAGTAGCAGTTGCTTTCTGTTGTTACAAACGAGAAATAAATTAAAATTACTAACTAAATAAAATAATAATAATAATAAAAAAACAGTAAATTCCGTATCGCACTAATAGGAAGGCACAGCATGTGAGTACTGACTGAATTCACATATTTTGCACTTGGAAGGAGCATTGCACAAATAATACAGTCAACAATGTTGCACTTGAACAGTGGTAATGCTCAATAGTATTGGTAAATGACCAAAGGAACAAGTAATGTATGAATGTAATATTGTAATACTGTATCATTACAGACAGTTAGCGTTGGTAAACGACTGAGGGAACAAGTATTGTATTTATGTAATATTGTATTATTACAGACAGTTACTGCCCACATAGTGTAAGTGTTACAGAGAAGAGTGGTATAATTTTATGGCCATTGCTAGACAAGATTTGTTGGACTTACAAACAAATTCGACTTACAAACAGGATCTTAGAACGGAACTCATTCGGATGTAGGGGACTTATTGTCTTGCGTCAAGCAAGGACAGCAACTAAGGATATTGCTAAAATGATTGGAATTGGGTTAAGAACTTTCTAACACATTATTGAAACATAAAAGGATAGTGCTGACCCGTCAACTTCACAGAAGAAATGTAAAAACATAAATGAAATTGATGGAGATGATTTAAACTCTTTGTGAAGTTGCATGGTCAAAAAATGGACAGTAGCATTTCCATAAACACACAATGTTAGAAGAACTCGCAGGATTGGGACTAAACAGCTGTGTGTCCATAAGAAAACCACTTGTTAGTGAGACTCATCAGCTTCAGTTTGCTAGGGAGCAAAAAGACTGGACTTTGGAGCGATGAAAAAAGGTCATGTGACCCGATGAGTCCAGACTGACCCTATTCCAGAGTGATGGGCGTGTCAGGGTTGTGAAGGGAAGCGCATGAAGCGGCATGCATAGTGTTCACTGTACGAGCCGCTGGAGACAGTGTTATGATCTGGGGTTGCTTCAGTCGCTCAGGTCAAGACTCAGCAACGTTATGTGGCAATAAAATGAAGTCAGCTGACATCGATGGAGTTTTTCTTCTTTTCAGATGGCACGAAGCGTATAAATTCCAAGACTCTGATTGTGAAGGAGTGGCTCTGGGAGCACGAGGAATCATTTTCACACATGAACTGGACACCACTCTGTGCGCCATAATCGAAGCTAAAAGGTGGTCGAGCAAAATCTTACTGTAGATTGTGATAGCAGATATCAGTAGATAGCCAAAATGAAATGTGATATATTTCTGCAAACAAAGCAAAAGTGTTGGCACAGGCGGTGTGTCTATGATCCACTGTACAAATCCACTCACTCACCATACTGCTATATCCTGTATTCAGGGTCACGGGGACCTGGAGCCTATCCCAGGAGACTTAGGGCATGAGGCAGGGTACACCCTGGCACACACACATACACACACTCACAGCAATTTGGGAATGCCAATTAGTCTAACCTGAATATCTATGGACTGTGGGAGGAAATCCACCAAGCAAAGGGAGAACATGCAAACATGCATTTCCTCTCACAAAGCATGAGAAAAAGAAGAAAACTTTGTCTCATTTTGCAGTGCTGTTTCAGATGCTAGATTCAGGTCCTTTGTGTGATTATTGTGGGTGGAAGTGTTGTTGAAACCTGGCAACCCTGGTTAAAGATGTTATCTGTTCTATTAAACATCTCTAAAATATCCTCTAAAATCACTGAACCCTTGTTTTTTCACTCATATGGTTTCTCTAAAAACTTTACTAGATAAACTTCATTTTGTTTGTGATTATAATTGTCGTGCTGCAACACCAAAATCTACAGTCACGAGTCAGTACTGGTCAAGTGTGCACAATGACGGCCGGCTCGCACCAGCAGACATGCGGCGGTGGTATTCATCCCTGCTAGAGTGTTCATTGCTATTGAAAACCTCACTTGCTCAGCAGTTATTTCGCTGGTTGCCAGCCAGCAGGTTACACACAGTAGGACTCACTCCTCAGCTACACGTTGGCTTTAACTTATCTTTAACTTTACTTAACCCATAAACAGAGATCTTCTCGACCGCTCACTCGGATTGGAGAGAGGTGACTTCGACAGGTTCTTCAGGCTGCTGAGCTGAGGATGTCTTTAAAGCAGAAACTTCTATCCATGCTGTTGTGCTGTGTGTAATTTGTGGCTTCCATTTTTTGCCTTCAACCAGACAGGAACATGTGTCGTTCTCGTGGCACACGGTAAGTTGTTGCTTTCGTTTAGTTTGGTAAATTTAGTTTGTCTGTTTCTGCAACCAAACAGGGATTCGGGGGTTGTTTGGGTTGCCATGACTCACCATAAATGTCACATAAGATATACCATTTTAACCAAGTCCATATAAATCTAAAAGGTCTCCAAAGTGTGTGTTGATGTTTCAGCTGAACTACAACTTAGATTCTGCATTCTGGTTTGATTTTCTTTCCAAATGTGTCATTTCAATGTCTGTAGCTTTAAACAAACTGCCTCCGAAGTCCCCTTTGATAAAGTACCTGTCTAATCAGATTTGCAGGAACCGGAGTCGTCCATGTACGGGACCTTATAAAGCATCTCCCTCGTTTAAGCTGTGGTTAATACAACGATGGACGAAGGACAAACAGGAGAAAATGTGTTTTTTTTCTCATGTTTTTGGTCTGTTTGGTTTAGACAGATACCACTTTCAGTGAAAATCTCTTTCATACGTACATTCACGTCATACAAAGAGATTAATCAAAACCATCAAGGTTTGAAAATTTAAGTTGTGAAATATTTCCAGCCAATTCAAACCTCAGTTTGGTCTCATCAACTGATTTCTGAAATATTCCAAGTTTCAAAGCTGAATCAGAACACATTCAAGAGCAAAGGGATTAAAATTCTAAAGTATTACAATATTTACACACATTCGAGACACCATATCAGTTTTATTAGAGTGCTCTTATTCTAACATCTGCCATTTTTTTTTATCCATTCAGGAGTCTGATAACGATTATTCAGCAGCTTTACCAGCGAGTCGGGAGGTTTCTCCATCCAGCGCCGTGACATTTACACAAGAATTCACCTCGACTCATTTTTGAAACCAGACGGAGGATAAAAGACAAAACCCTGAGATTTCCTACATCTCCTGATCTGGCATCATGAACCTTATATTGAACCTTTTTATGAAAATTATATTTCATAAAAAGAAAAGTGGGAGAATGTTAGAACATATAAAGTGAAGGTATATTGAGGATGATGTTAAGTAACATTTAAGGATAGATCTTTATTCATGCATTAATGCTTAGTGAGAGTATAAAAATGTAGAAATGCCTGAGTTGGTTAGATCAGATGTCGTCACCTCTTTTGTACCCAGAGCCATCTTTGAGTAGTTTGTCAAAAAGTGGCTTGCTGTGGATGGGAGAGGCTCCGCTCTCATTAGCTACAGTGTTAAGAAAAAACTAAAATATAAATATAACAATATATACAATGAAGTATCTGTGGATGACTTGGATGGTCTCCTAACTCCTAACTTTTTAATTGTAGAGTTTTTCACTTAGATTAAACAAAACCCCCAGATCTTGATTTCAATCAAATTTACACTTTGATTAAAGTTGGCATTATTTATTGTTAATAGGTTTTGGATTTCCTTTCAAGTCTTACAATTATGCTAATTAAATACTAATTATCAACACCCTCGATACAAGTTGATAAAAAATCTCCGGGATTGGTGTTTCATGTCTCATATTAAAGGAAACAATAAAACAAAATAAATAAGCAATACAGTCAAAGATCTGATGAATATACAATAAATACAGTAGATACATTATGGATCTCCTGTGAGAACCGCGGTTATAGAGAGGATTGAAATATTTTAGATAAGATTTGTGTCTTGTTTGAGAAAAATCATTATAAAGTAATAAAGAAATGCACTTATGATCGCTTTGAATTTACTCATATGAAGAATAATTCTGTCTGATAATTCAAAAACTGTACACCATCAATAACACACACACACACACACACACACACACTCACATATTTATTCAACTGACTCTTGAAATCTTTCTAATTGACATACATTAATTGTATCCTTGGACTCTGCTAAGAAATTTATTTTCTTTTCTGATGCTCCACAAAGGTGATATCACACATACACACAAACACATGAACATTGCTCTGTTATACCCAAATATGGCAGTTTTACAAGTCTAGAGTCCCTGAATCAGGGGTCAGGGGGAATCCGGAGCCTATTTCTGGAACACCGGTGTGACACAGGATACACCCTGGACGAGATGTCGGTCCAACACATGGCACCGTGCACCAAGCGCTCAGAAACTCATTCACACCCAAGCGCAGTTTATCTTAAACTGTTCACCTGCTCCTATGTTTTTGGGAGGTGAGAGGAAAGGCGGGAGAAATTTGGAGGAAATGGACAGGAGGAGAACACGGGAAATTTTACACACAGAATAATCTGAGTTTAGGTGTGAAACTGGCACTGTTCCCTGGCACTGTGCCGATGTGCCACCCTACCTTTATTTAACTTAAAATAAAAACATGTATTGTTTTCTAAAATCATTTTTTACATTTATTTTTTATTCATATAAAGAATGTTTGCATTTGAGCTGGAAAAGTATTGCAGTTTCTCTGTAATCCTAAAGGAACTGAACTTTAAACTTTTCACACTCTGTCAGAAAATCGCAATACTTACAGAATCACAATACAAATCACATCAGCACCTACTCTAGGTATCGTGATAATATTGTATTGGCTGGTCTCTCATGAGTCGCACCCCTGTGTTCTACACCTGGGTTGTCAAACCTAATAATCATAGGACCGAATTCTATTCAAGGTCAAATGTCCGGAATGATTGATGACAAGCAAATACATTTTTATTAAACTTGCTTATAACGTACATTCACTTTTACATCAGCCTGAGACAAAATACACTGAAGCCCAGTGGGAAAAAATGCCGCTCGACTGCAATCAGATGCTTAAACCAAAGCAAGTTTAACTTTAAAGCAACTTACATTCTAGTGTAAAAGTTTAAAATCAGATCCAAGTTAGTGCAAAAGTAATGGCACTGTTTGTGTGCAAATTGTTGCCTGTGAACCTAAACAGCTCTTTTAACTTTTAACATGGAAAAGTTCGCAGGTGTTTTAGGAGAAAAAAATCTATAGAAAAACCTTCTTTGACTGATTTTCATGCCAAAACAAACTTGAACAAGCAAAGTGTATTTGTATTCATGCATGAGTAAAATGATTTAGCAAAATTACCTTAAATACCAACACATTTCACTCACTCGCTCATCATCTATAATGCTTTATCTTGTATGCAGGGTCATCAGGGGCCTGGAGCCTATCCCAGGAGACTTAGGGCATGAGGTGCGGTACACCCTGGATAGGGGTGCTAATCCATCAGAGCACACACACACACACACACACACACACAATTACACACTAAAGCAATTTTGTTTTTGAGCTGTGGGAGGAAACTGGAGTACCCTAAGCAAACCCACAAATCACAGGGATATGCACACAGAGCAGAGGTGGGATTTGAACTCTCAACCCTGGGGTACAGGGCCACAGTGCTAAGCCCTAAGGATTTTTCATCTACATTTAAAACATAATTGGGCACAAAAAATGTGACACATGAACGACTGCAAAGAAGACAGTCAAAACACACAGCAGCCTAGTCTGAGAAATGGCACTGTCTGATTTCACTTCACCTTGGCACAAAAATGTTGTGATCATTAGACAGAGACACTGACCTGACATTAAAAAAAAAAAAAAAAAAAAGTTTTTTTGGACCTTTGGATTGTGACATCACTGCACAAGGAACACAATGTACACTGACAGCGAAGACACTGAAGTCTTGCTTTTCCATGCTCTCAGGACAGAATGTGAAATCTGGTTTGCTGTTAGGTAACTCGCTAAGTTTGTCCGGACAGTTGTTAGCCAACAACTGAACTCTGTCAAGTTAAACACCAAATACCAGTCAGATTATCAATGTTACCATGACAACGATGTCAAAGTGGGAAACTATTACGTTTACCCATTAATCCTGAACCGGGATAGCTGTAAAGATCTTCAAATAGACTACAGAAGTAACATTTTTATCAATATGTTTAACATTTATTTTATAAATTAGGTATAAAATTTCTAAGTATGAAACATACACTTTATTACATTGTATATATGATACGCAAGTATGTTATCAGTACATTGTATAGTATTGCATTGAGGTTTGGTTTCGGATTTGATTGACGTTTTTGGTCCGGAGTCCGAACTTTAAGAAACCCTGATCTATACTGACTTATATGGGTACTTTAACAGCTCTTGAAGTAGTTTGTATATTTTAGTAGTTTGTAATGAATTTACATTTCAAATATATTTTCAGTTATTTACATTAAATAACTGTTAAAAATATTTATTAGACATTAATGTTAAATATGTAATGCAAAAAAAAGGAACTGTTTGAATAAACTAATTAGCAAAAAAAAATCCTTTAAATTGTCAGGGTGACTTTGGCGGCGCGTCACTGAAAAAAATGTGGGCTGGATTTCCGGTAAACGTCACTTCCGCTTCTTTTCCCATTCGTTGGAAAAAGAACGCTAAGTGTTGAGCTCTGGAAGTTTTCGTCTTGATAAAGTGGAGGATTCTCACTTTGCTTTTCTTGCTTCCACGTTAATGGGTTTTAACATAAAAGAGCTATAACAGAAGCTTCGTATCAGGTGCGTGTGAAATGCGACGACTTTACAACAAACTTTCACGGGTTAGCTTAGCACGCTAGCGGTTAGCTAAGTGCGCGAGACGAGGGTATTAGCATGGCTGCCGGGTTAGAAGACGCGTGCTGAGAAATGGAACGAGTTTTTTAAAGTTGTAAAAGTAGTTCAGGTTAGTTTTGTAAGCAAGAAGTTAACTGTGAGTGGTAAAGGGGTGGGTGACAGCACGCGCAGGGCTGTCAATCAAACCACGGAAGTGTCTCCAATTCGAGATTCCGCCGACCAATCAGATTGCCGTGTCAGCTGATGGACAGCGCAGTTAGCCAATCACAGCGCAGCAGGTTTACTATGGCGCTGTCATGAATGTCTAATGCGGTTTTTTTTCCTCCTGGTGTACATTTTTTTTTAGCACTCCCGGTACACCGGACACGGACTCGTTACCGCAGGCTCTAGGATGTTTTACAATGTACGTTTGAAAGAGCTTGCTTTTAACTCTTTTGGCTTCCTGTTGTTTTTAGTGGGCCTGCACCAGGCTGAAGGGAGCTCCTCGGACATGGCCAGCCTTAACTGGAAGCCGTTTGTGTACGGAGGAATGGCTTCCATCGTCGCGGAATTCGGTGAGCTTGTGCATCCGGTGCTCTTGTTTTGTTTCTCCTTTCGTGCCTGATCATCATTATCATGATGATGTTGACATGAGATATGTGTCACTGTTCCAGACAGGGAGAAGTCTCATGACTTCTGGTGAATGCAAATGTGATGCAAAAGGCATGCAAAGCTCAAATCTTTTATTTATTTATTTATTTTCACCATGCACACTTTACACATTCTTTTTCACTGTCCTTTTAAGTGCAACACGCGCACACATGCATTAATTCATTTATTACATAAGACCTTGTATGTGTATATGTAATCATGTTATGAAATTTATATATGTATAAAATGTGTGTGTGTGTGTGTGTATATATATAT